>CM077469.1:31060233-31384103 GCA_039654755.1 Calcarius lapponicus | reverse complement strand
AGAAATACAGAGTTAGGAGGAAGGAAATGAGCCTCTTGTCTTTGTGAATGCAGATGATCTAGAGTATATTTATACAATTTTACATCACACTGCTTTAACTGATGGATCTTCCAACTTATTTAGAGGTAATTTTCTGGTCTGGCATTGGCAGCACCTGGATACTTAGTATTTGAGAGAGAAAGAAAGCTATTTTGTTTCAAGGGTAAAACCATCACTCTTAAGTAAAGCAGATACTTTTTGCCAAACTTATTCCAAATTTCCTTAAGGAGCTGAATCTTCCTCTTTGAATATTTTTAGGAAAATAGTTATGTCTCAGAGATGCAAGTAGCTGTATAAAACATGGAAACCACATTGTGAGGTGCAGTTTTAACAGGAGTTGCACAGGTGTATCACCATTCCAGCCCATCTTTGCCCCAAATAGTATTTGCTCTTGATTTATCTTTGTTTGGCTTCAGTTTTGCAGTAGAAAACCCAAACAAAATTATTTTCATGTTTGTGTAATATTTAAAAATTTACCCATACAAAAGCCAAAAAACCCAAATAACTTTTCCCCCTCATATTTTTTTTTGTTTGCTTTTTTATGATGTGGTGAAGCAACAGACTTACCAGGGGAAACACAAACAGCACATCCTACAGAGATGCATTCCCCAACGTTGTTTATCCTAAATGAAGAATGGAGTTTGGGGGTTGAATGGGGTTGAAACCATGGCACAGGTGACAGCAGCTGCACCCAGAGCTCCCAGGGGGACGGGAGAGGTTTTTTTCACCCCATTTATGGGTGCAGGGGGGCTCCAGTGTCTCTCCTTGGCTGTCACAGCCTCAGAGCCCCTCCAAACCCCACCCTGTGCGTCCGCTAGCCAGGGCTGATGCTTTCCCAGATTGCCTGAGCTTTGCTCCCCTGTTTTTGGGATCCCGAGCTCAGGGATGCAGGGACAGATCCTGCCAAGCCTTTGGAGCTGCCAGGACAGCCAGAGGAGCTGCTCCTTCTATTTGCCTTGCAAAGTGCCATTGCTGAGCTTTGATTCCTCTGACTCCTGCTCTGTGCTGGAGGAGGAGGGCAGAAACTCCTGGAGAGGTGCTTTCTGCTGGGTTTGAAGCAATATCTGATTGGGATATTGCTGATCTCAGCTGGGATCAGCTCAAGAATCAGGAATTCCTCTCTAGTTTGGGATCGGGAATTCCTCTCTAGTTTGGGATCAGGAATTCCTCTCTAGTTTGGAATCAGGATTTCCTCCCATAGTTTGGGATCAGGTTTTCCTCTCTAGTTTGGGATCAGGATTTCCTCTCTAGTTTGGAATCAGGATTTCCTCTCTAGTTTGGAATCAGGAATTCCTCTCTAGTTGGGATCAGGATTTCCTCTCTAGTTTGGGATCAGAATTCCTCTCTAGTTTGGGATCAGGATTTCCTCTCTAGTTTGGAATCAGGATTTCCTCTCTAGTCTGGAATCAGGATTTCCTCTCTAGTTTGGGATCAGGATTTCCTCTGATCAGGATTTCCTCCTCTAGTTTGGGATCAAAGCTGCTTTGCCCAGTGCTGGCAGGGCAGAGCAGCCTAAGCCTGGCTTGGGGGCAGAGCTCTCAGCTCTGTGGGTGCTGCTCAGCACCCCTGGCCAGGGTTCAGCAGGGAGCCCAGCACTGGAGCACTGGGAGGGCCCCTGTGATCCCAAAACCACGGAAATTTTGGTGTTTCCCTGAGCAAAACTCAGCAGAGCTGCTGAGCATCCTTGTGAGGTGGCTTGGGATGGTTTGTGCCTTCTGAGCCTCCCTGAAACGCACCAGGGATGTAAAAATGGGTAAAAACCCATTTAAAATTTAGTGGTGAGTGTTTAACTTCGAATGTGACTCCAACACACAGCAGTAAAATGTCTCACATCACCTCTGGGGTTTGTGTGTGAGCTCCCTGTTAATTCCAGAGGCAACAGCAGCAGTTAGGTGGTCAGCATCTACTTAAAAAAAATCAATCCTAAGGATACTTGATACATTTGTTCCTAGATTAAATCATAATTTAAATCCATTTATTTCCCTTCCCCCAAATAAATAAATAAATAAATAAATAAATAAATAAATAAATACATATGGCATTTTTTACTTTTAATGCTTTTAAGAAAAAGCATTTCTCAGAAGTTGCAAGTGGAGATTTGTTACGTTTCATTTCAGAAGATTTATGGCCTGAACTCGCTCCTGGTGAAAAATGAATCAGGTTTTTTCAGATCTCTGCTGAGGGTTTGGAGGAGTTTTTAATTATATAAATGAGATACAGAAAGGGAAAAGTACATGTGTGTTTTCAATGCTTGAGAAATATTTTCTCTGAGTTCCACACACACTGCTGGATTGGTCTGCTGAGCTTTTGCAGCAGCACAGGTCTGTAAAAGCCTCAGGAAAACAGTTGCATAATTGTATTTACTGAATTTTCCCATAAAGAGCAGTTTTCCTGCCTGAGAAAAACGTTTTCATTACAAAAGGTCTAAGTAAATACAGTCATGTTTCCAGAATTTATTACTTCTTGGGGAAAACATTTTATTAGGAGTTTTATTCCATTACAAATGTTGAATAGGAATTCTGGAGGGGTTGTGTTTGTTTTCTGAAGCGTGCTTAATTTAAGCTTCACCATTGGCCACGACTGCTTCATTACCATACTCAGTAATGGACTTGCATACATTAACATCCATTTCTGTGTCCCTAAGAAGATTTTCAGGGGGAAAAAATGAGAGCATTACATTTAAATACCCCATTTTCTAGAAGCAGAAAAGTTATGGGCAATTAGGGATGCAAGATCCCAGCTCCCAGTGATGTCAGAGAGCCAGGGAAACAGGAAGTTGTTTCCTATTTGACAATTCCCTCAAGGAACTCGTCATTTCTCAGCTTTGTTTCTCTCTGTAACCTGAAAGTGACTGAAGGTTTTTGTTTTATTCAATTTCTAGTCAGCTAATTCCCTGCAGAAGGGAGAGCTGATGAACAGAGAGGGGAAAGTTTGGAAGTCCCAAAAGTGGGAAAGTTCAGGGGTGGCTGATGAGCTCAGAAATGTAGAGCCTGGCTGGGGTGAGCAGAGCTCCCAGCCCTCCTGTCTCCAGAAAGCTGGAGAACAAATGAGGCTCAGTGCCAAGCCAGCAAACACTGATTTGAGCTGTGTGAGGGAAAAAGGGGGGGTTTTTGTTTGAGGCTGGGTGGAGGAGCAGTCACACACTCGAGTGGGGAGATGCGCGTCCTGTGTCAGCTCATCCCTGTGCACACAAAGCCAAGGGACAGGGCTCAGGAGGTGGGTTTGCTTCAAAATGATGTTATTCACTTGCAGGCTTCCCAAGCTGTTTAATTCTTATTGGCTGATTTGTGGTTTTTGTTGGGTTTTTTTTTTTTTGGTTTTGTTTTTTACCTGTGATTGCTGCAGCACAAGTGGACTGAGTTGAAGAATCTCATTAGCAAGGGAGGAAATTCTATCATATATCAACAAAAAAACCAGAAGGGTGCTCAGCCTTTAGAAAAAAGCTTCAGGTGGTGGAGCCACCCTGAAGAAGCAGCTGGGGGATGGTTCAGTTGAGGGAATCTGGTATTGGGAGGCAGATGAAAAGGTGTAACACCAAATACCAGGATGGAGCATTTCTTATGAGCAGTTACAAGGGTGTAATGGCCATACCTAAAAATAATGCCTTTTGAAAGAGCTGGGGGCTTCAGAAAGCTTGAAAAAGAGAGAATTAAGGCAAAAGTTTTGTGTGATACAACACCTGGGCTTGGTGCTGAGTGAGGAGAATTAAGGTGAGGGATGGCATGAGCTGACACTGCCCAAGGTGGGGTGCAGGAGATGGGATGAGCTGTGCAAAGAATTGTTCAGGAGCAGCAGAGAAGCACTTTTTGGCATAAAACCCACTGAAGGATGCATGAGCAAGAGAGCTGCTTCCCACAGACATTCTCAACATCATTCAGTGTGGTGAGAGGGTCTGAAAAATCTGCACGATCATAGAATTGTTTAGCTTGGGAAAGACCCCTGGGATCACCGTGTCCATTCACCCAGCACTGCTACCACTGTTACCTCATGTTCCCACATCCTCACATCTTTTAAATCCCCCCAGAGGCTGTGAAATCCTTGGCACTGCTCCCAGCCAGGTGCTGCCAGCCTTGCCCTGTGCCAGTGGCCACCCCCATGGCACCAGCAGGACCCACCACTGCTTTTGGCAGCCACTGGCACGGCTCACATCAAGGTGCTGAATTATTTCAGCAACAGCCAGCCTCAAAAATCAACCTGGGCTCGAGTTTCCTGTGCAAAAAAGCAGCAGATGAAGCCTGAGGTGCTAATGGAAGTTAATCTGTGGGTGTTGGTGCTGGAGCTGCTGCGCACATCTGTGTGTGACAAGCAGGTCTAGGCCACCAGAGAAGGAAAATAACTTGCCAGCTCCATTTTCCCTCTGGGACAATCTATTTTAAAAAAACATCTTTTTTAATTTTTTTTTCTGTAATTAAAGCTTTGCAGAGAGTTTTAGAGCCACATGCTCAAAATCTTCAGGACTAGCAGGGAGCACAGTCCTTTGCAGGGTCACACAGGGGCTCCAGGAAGGCTCTGGCAGGAGGGATCCTGCAGCCAGCCATGGAGGTGCTGTGGAGGGAGCACACAAGGCTCTGCAGGCTGTGCTAGAGCATTTATGCACCTGGAGACCCAAAAACCCATCAAGGGAGAAAGGCCCTGGGGGACCTGGTGTAAAGGAAGGTTGGAAATAGGTGGGAATTCGTGTCCCTTCTGACCCAAACTACTCCATGATTCTGTGATTCTATGAAAAAAGATGAACATGGCTGGGATGACCATGAATAGGATGTGATAGCTGGCCTGGCAACCCCAGAGGGCCTTTGTGGATTGCACAGCATTTCTGGTTTGACAACAGCTCCTTCTCCACGGCGACTGGGATGGATTAATCATTCCCTGCCACAGGGACAGCATCTTCAAACAAACACCCAGAACCGGGGCTGCTATAAACAGCAGCAAAACCAAGAGGCTTCCAACTTGCAATTACATTTTCTTTGCTAACCACTTCTGGATGGGGAATCCCAGCCCTTGCTCTGAGCCCTCAGGACCTTTTCCCTCTTCCCTGTGCTCGATTTCAGCAGGTCCCATTCCCTAACCTGACACACACACACACACAGAGCCCTGGGCACGCTTGTCTGCTTGGAGCCCAGCCCTCCCCTGCTTTTCTGGGATGTAGGAAGGAGAGACAAGGAGGCTGGAATGACTCACCGAGGAGACAAAAGGATTGTGCGTGTTTTTCACACTCACTTTGCGTGGCAGCTGCTCACATCCTCCTGGCTGTCCCAAAGCAAGCAACCCAGAAAGAGGTGGGAGTCTCCACAAGCCAGACGTGTTGTCTTCAGAATAACACAGAATCGTGATTTATCTCATTTTTTTTAAACATTCAAACCCCGAATCTTCTAAGCTAAAGTCTGTTCTTTGAAAGACAGAAGTTTTCAACGTTTAAATTTTGTCTGGACTGTAGAGAAGCTCCAGTGGGATTTAGATACAAATCTGCAACTTATAAATTAGAGGCATTAAAATCAGGCAGGAGAAAAAGGCTCCCAGCTTTACTTAACTGAAGTGGATTTATCTGAAAAGGAAGGCTTTCCTTCTCAGTTGCAAAATGAGATTATAAAAAATCCACCACTGGAATGTGGCAGGTATCAGAAAATTGGCCTTCCATCTTTAAATCCATGCAGGCAGCGAAGGAATCTCCTCAGTCCCTGACTCCTCACCCACGCAGGTGTGGGACCCATCCAAATTTTATTGCTTGAGGCAGCTGCAGTGACATAAATCAGCAGCAGCTCCTGGCCTGGCCCCTGAAGCTGTGACCACGGAGCACTTGAGGCACTGATGGTGAAGCTGGCATCTGCCCCTCTGACAAATTAAGTGCAAGAGCTGTTAATTCTGCACTCATGCTCTTCTCCAGGTCATAAAATGCAGCCACAAAGAGCTCTGTAGAGTTGAAACCAAAACACTGAGAGCTTTGGGGATTTGATCTGTGAGCAGTGGCATCACTTCCCACCCTGTGTACCTGGCACTAACTCCATCCCAAAAAACACTGACAGAAAGGAAGGTTGGTAGAAAATCTGCAGCTCTGCAGTACAAAATTCGGAAAAAAAAATCTGAGGGGGAAAAGATGAATCTCTGATTTACATCTCAGCCAAAAGTCTTCCTCCTCTCTGCTGGTTTTTGTGGGTACAAAGTGTCTTGGTCAGGGATGTGCCTCATATTTAGTGTGTACCCACAGACAAATCCAGGTGTGTAGGGTCCCCCCAGCACTGCCCTGTGTGTTTTCTCTGTCCCTGGACACAGAAACAAAACTTCCCAGGCTTCTTGAGCCACCAAATGATGGGGAAAGGTCGCATTTCACAAATCTTCAGCTGATTTGGCTCGCCCCTGTGAGAAGGATGGGTGTTTGCTGCCCCAGCAAGAACAGACCTGAGGACAAATCACTTCTTGTCTGCGTGGCAAGGATCACCCACGCAAAAATAGTTCTGATCAAAAAAAAACCCTGGGTTTATTGCTTGCTAATTTTAATCAAATTACCTACAGATTTGCTGTTTGGAAACAAAGCTCGTCTGATTTCAAACCCAACATTTCAACAAAAATGTGTGTTGGTTTTTGCTCTGAAAGAATTTCCTGTATGAAAACCAGGCTGCATTGTTACTGGAAGTAAACAAGGCAAATGTTTACAAATAGCCCATATGCAGTTTGGTTTGGGCAGGACATTTTCATTCCACCCATCAAACAACTGCAAAATCCATTCTTCTTGCAGCGCTCTCTTTTAAAGGCAATAGAGTCCAAGCCAGCAGAGGCCCAGCCTGATAACTATAAAATAATACACAGCATAAAATTAGGTCCTCAAATACATGCACACCACAGTACTTGACTCCATCAGCATCTTGGAGTTTACATATAAAATGAGAATATGATGAGTTGATATTCCACTGATGTCGAGGGCAAGCTCTGACACACTGTAGAAGCAGAGAAATCTTTTAAATGCAGTTCACATATTTCATTTCAATCACAAGAACAATGTGTTTAGGGAAGGAAGATCAATAGCTCTGTTGCTGCCAGCCCTCTCAAAATGCAAACTGGCTGTTTTCTCAAAAGAAAAATCTTGCTTCTTGAAAAATCAGAGTCTTAGACAGGCTCGGGTTGGAAGGGACCCTAAAGATCATCCAATTCCAACCCCCCAAAATGACATCATGGTGATTGGAATGCTGTGATCACCACATTGCAGGATTCCTCTGGGCGTTGCTGGAGTTAGTCCAAGCTGAACAGCAGAGCAAGCACTTCTCAAAAGGGGCCAGCAGATCCAAGGTGGGAATAATGTCAGCTTTCCCAATGAGCCCACAAGTCCACAGCTCCAGCTCCAGCCTGAATCTCACTCTCTGCCCCCACTGTGTGGGCTCATGCTGAGTTTAGAGGGAGCACAGCTCATCCCCAGGGGGGCTGATGTGCTGCCACTGAGTGATGCACATTCCACTGATGCTGGACCCCCATCACTCCTTAAAACAGCCTCTGCAGCAGGGCAGCATTCCCTGGGGAGGAACAGAATGAGAAAGGGATAGGAGGGAAGGAGGAGAGTGGGGAGGAAGCAGGAGAGTGGAGATGAGAGACGAAACCCTCCCACCTGTCCCCTCTGGCTGCACAGCCCATGGGAGGCTCTGTTGCCTTCTCCACGTTTCCAATATTCCACTGCAGGCTGGGAGGCACGGAGCTTCATGTCTGAGGCAAACACAGTGGAAGGAAAAGGAGAAGTCTTGCCAATGTTTGTGTAGCCTTGCTGCCTGATGTCCTGCAACTCTAGTACTGGGATTTGCATCATGTGCCAGAACTTGATGAGAATGATATTTCAAGATCAGCTCAGAGCGTGGGTGGATCCTGCTCCAAGACATCGTTTTTTCTGACTTGACTTAGAATTTACTTATTGGAGAGTCTATTTACACTGCTGGTAGGCTTTTGTGTGCTAAGGACCAGGTTAAAATAAATGTTATAAGGAGTAGAGGCAAGCCAGGGCAATCAATTGAGTAACTGTGACATTTCTGGGGCACCTCTGGAGTCGATTGCATCAGAGCAGTAATTAACTCCCTGTTATTTATGATGGAGTCAAGTATTTGATGTGAGTGAAAGGCGTAGGAGAGTTCTGACTGACAGCCTTCCATTAGCACAGGCTGCAAAGGAATTTGTAGAGTTGTCAAGCAGGAGATACCCGGCGTGTTGGATTTGTCAGGCAGATGTCATCATATCTGTCTGATTGCTGGGACTGTGGGGTTTACAACTCAGGAGCATTCCTCCACCACCAGGAACACTGGAAGATGCCCCGAGGAGCCCCTCAGCCTGGAAGATGAGTCGGCACAAGGGCTGGTTGTTGGGCCCATGCCTGGATGCAGCACAGCAGCCCACGGGTCTGGTGAGCTCCCATCCCAAACAAGGAAGGATTTGAGCCCACCAAACTGCTGCTCCCTTATAAAAACACCAGAGTGATTCACACTATTAATACCTCAGTGACATTTTAATTAACTTCAGGATGTCCAGAGTGCAGAGAACTCCCTGCAAGATCCCCATCATGCTGCTGTCCCATGTGTGGTGAGTTAATGCCACGTGGTGCATCCCCAGCGCGCTCGCTCCGAGTTTATTTCTGACCAGGTCAGCCCACGATGCACAGGCTTGTTTTGGAAGCTGATTTGAGTCATCCCAAATATTTGCTGGGGAGCTGCTGTCTCCCCACCTGCGTGGGTGAGCCCTGCAGCTGCTCAGCAATCCTGGGAAGCACCCATGGCGTGGGATCCCAGTGGGATTGGGAAGCCCCAGCTCTGTCATCCTACGCTGGTTGCTGTCTCTTCCAGGCTCAGGGAAATAAAGCCCTCACTCAGGTTTCTTTTTGTGTGCAAAATTAACAAATATGGCAGTGAGAACATTTTTTTGAACTTGAGGTCTACGGAGAAGAACTCTGGGAAAATGGGAACACGCCCTGATAAACAACAGTTCTGGTATGAGTGTGATTGCTTTAAAAGCTGTGCACAACTGGTTTGTGCTTCCCAGGTAGTTCCTTTGGGATTAATTAGTGCGAGATTGTTTGTTAATCTTGTGTGAGGGAGGAAGTTTGGAAGAAACAGTCGCTACTGACCTCAAACTTCTGGATTCTAAAAAAAACCTGAAGCAAATATATTTAAAATAAAGTGTACTTCTCTCTTTAATTCTCTTTAGACCAGGGCTGTTTCCCTGAGTTGGAAAGTGACATTTGAAAACTGCTGATGGAGATGAGAAATCTTGGAAAGAGTTTGTCATAGATATCACATGGAAATGGAGAGAAACTTCAGTATATTTATGCGAAAGCATTTCCATGGGAGGAGGACACAAACTGAATGGAGTGATACATTTTGTGATTCCAGGCCTGATAAATAAGGAAAGCACAGGGATCACAGTGCAGCATCTCCCCACCAGAATCTGAGAAAAGCAGGCTAAAAATAAATGCTTTGGAGATAAATACTCTGTATTTATGTGCTGAGTACTGGAGGCTGTTGCTGGCCCTTTGTAGCTGTTGGTTGCAGCAGTGAAAATCACACACTGAGTGAATGTCTGAACACCACGAGGTTTCAGCACGAGCCCTGAAATTACCAAGTATTTTTAGAAGGTATTTTGCACCACAGAGAACCCATTGGATGTCCATTGGGTTGCTCAGAGAGGCTGTGGATGCCTCACCCCATGTTCAAGGCCAGGCTGGATGGGCTTGGAGCAGCCTGGGACAGTGGAAGGTGTCCCTGCCCATGGCAGGGGTGGCACTGGGTGGGATTTAAGGTCCCTTCCAGCCCAAACCATTCTGGGATTCTATGAAAATCAACCATTTCAATCAATCAATCATTAGGATCTTCCTAAGATCCCACCACAGACAGCAGGGGTGGGCACCTGGCGACATGAGATGTTACGAATTAAAATCAGCAATTCTCTAGAAAACATTCCATAAACCCCAGAATTCTGGACACCACAAAGGCAAGAAAACCCCACTGCTCCCACCATTCACAAGGACTTTCTGGTTGTTCCCTAAGCTGGGAGGGTTTTTAACCAGGTTGCCCATGGTTTATGTTCACCACCCCAAATGATGAAGGCACATTATTAACCTGAAGATTTCAGCTGAAAGCTCCTCCAGTGTCCAGAAATTCATGTGGAGAGCACCCAAGGGCTTTAAGAGGACCACAGGGAAGAAAAGACCGTTGAGAAGACAACAAGGGAATATTAAAAATATTTGTTTTCCTCCAACAGCAATCACTTCTCTCCAAGTTACCACTAAAGAAAGCAGTTCCAGAGCAGAGGATTTTGAATAGCACTGGAACCATAACACCAGGGAATGTTATTTAATTACAGAGCCATAACAATGCCCAGCATTTCAGCAGCCTTGCAACATAAGTCTTAGTTCAGTAACTTTTAGGGTTTGTTATTCTTTGCCTTACCATCCAGTTGTAACATCATCCAGGTGGTTATCTCTACAAGGTTTAAATTTCCAATCTATTAAAGCAATCTTAGCAATCTATTATTTCTAGGCCATTGAGGGAAGGTTAAAAAATGAAAATTACACTGGAGGGAGTAAGTTCTGTTCTAAGTACAGGTTGAAAACATCTCAGAAGTGGAAAGCAGTAAGGTTTCAGTGGAAGAAGGGAAATGAAATGACTGATAACAGTCATTTAAAGTGATTTAAAGTGATTAAAGCAGCTTGAGAGAGGTAATGTGAAAAGATTTTTTCCCCCACGAATGTATTGGGGAATTTCCAATGCATGATTTAGACAGCTCCTACCTCTGAGCTGTTTTTGTACAACCGAGTTAGGTTTTAAGCACTACATTACAGGAATGGAAAATCTCATTTTCAGGAGCACACGATAGGAGCAGCATCCATCTCCACACAGCCATCCACCCAATTTAAATAGAGCTGTGTGGCACGGAGAAGCAGCAAATAGAAATATTTGGGAACAAGAGTGAACCCAGCTGAAGAAAGATTCTTTGACATTAAGACCTCATGGATGCCAGCTGGATAAATCACAACTTTTATCCAAGTAGCTGTGATGGGCAGAATCACAGACTGGTTTAGGTTGGAAAGGACTTCAAAACTCACCTCATTGCAGGCCCTGCCACAAGCAGCAACAGAAGCAGTTGTGCCACAGACATCAGCAATGCTCTGTTTTGGCCAAGCTGAATGTCATTTATCTAATTTCCCCCCTGTTCCTGCCAGTGAGATAAATCCCAGGGAACAAAACCCATGTGTTCCTATTGGTACAGCAACAGCAGCAGCCACAGAACCTTGAATAAAAAAACCCCTTAATACCAGGTCTGTTTATACCAGGTCGGTTTATTTTTTTGCTAGAACAGCAGCAGTTGATTTTATTAATTTTTATGGTGCTATTGGGAAATTTAATAGTCCTATAAAAGCCAGTTTAAAACTTTCTGATTGTCTTATCTCTTCAAACAAATGCATACTCTGGGAATTTAAAAATAAAAAAAGGAGAGCATCAACTGGATGGGGCCATTACTGTGAATAATTTTCCCTCTTACTCCAACTCCAGAGCCCTGACACAATAGACAAGAGCCTCCATGGGGGTTTTTTGGGGTGGGAATATGCCAATGCTCACTAAAAAGGGTGTTTTGTTCCCTGCCCCCCTGCCTGCTGAGGGCTCCCTGGGAGCTGCCACGTGTGCAGAGCAAATGGCAAGGCAGCCCGAGGGCTCCTGTCAAACCAGGCACTGCACAGCAAAGATGTTTGAAAGCAAAACAATTCAGTCATTGAATGGATTTTCACACAGTAAAAGTGGTGAGGGGCTGCTTGGGCATGAATGGCACGCTCAGTGAGAGGAAACAACCAGGCTGGGGCCACTGCAGGTGAGGCTGGAGGAGGTGGAGGTGAGGTGAGTTTGGTGAGGTCCCAGTTTAGGCAGAGGGAAGAGGGAAATGGACATTTCATGAGTGTGGGGTGCGAGGAGACTGCACCTCTCTGTGCCTCAGGAAATGTCACTGTGCTCATGCAAAGGCTTGATGCAGTGTGATTTGTAAAAAATGGAGTCAGAAGTGAGCAGTAGAGATGTGTCTTTATCTACAATTTCCCTATAAAACACGCCACAGACACACAAGAGGGTGTAAAAAATTCCATTTTCGTCCTTTTTTACTTTATACAAGCACGAAGCTACACCATAGAGGTAGCCACTAAGTGAAAATTACTGCCAGGCCTGTTTTGCTGCCAATTTTTGTGGCTTTCTGAATCATTTTCAAAAGACAGCCAAGCCATTCTAGCTCACCCCTTCTTGCAACACACAGCAGGCAGTGTAGCCCAGCTCCATCCCAGCATGGCCCAGCTCCATCCCAGTATTTCCCAGTCAATACCAGCTCGTCCCAGCTCATCCCAGCATGTCCTAGTCAATCCCAGCATGTCCCAGTTCATCCCAGTACGTCCCAGTCAATCACAGCATGTCCCAGCTTCATGCCAGCATGTCCCAGCTTATCCCAGCATGCCCCAGTTCCATGCCGGCATATCCCAGCTCCATCCCACCATGTCCCAGCTCCCTCCCAGTATATCCCAGTAGCCAGTGCAGCAGTCTCAGGGCTCAGCACCACCCTGGGTGCCCATTCTGCTGCAAACAGGGTTTGCTCCCCGGCTTTTCAGGGCAGGGTTTCTCATAGATCGCGTTTCCATTGAGTTATTCTTGGTTCTGACAATGCCCTTCACAGCTGCAATTTTATCTGAGGCAAATGAGACTTTTGAAGCAGAGACTATAATGAGGAGGTTTTGCCTTCTGGGATCACCTCTGCAGCTGACAGAAGCTCTAAGATGGACGTTTTATGCTCTCCTGTGCAAGAGGGAAAATGAGAACGAGAGCAGCAGATCTTGAATGGTGTTTCTGTCTTCCTCCACGAGCTCAAGCAGCTCCTCACAATTCCCTCAGGCTGGTGCCAGGGTGGCTCTGCTGTGGGCTGGAGCTGGAGGGATGGGGAAGGACATGGGGCAAGGAGGTGACCAAGTTTTGGAAGAGAACGTCCCAGGCTTGCTCTGCGTCCTCCAGATGTCCTGAAGTGCTCACAGATCACCTTCTCCCCACACACTTGTATTTTACTTTTAAGTTCCTGTACTTCCACTTTTTAACCTAAAAGAGGATTGATTTAGGTTAGATGGAAGGAGGGAATGTTTTACAGTGAGATGAGGTGGCACAGGGTGCCCAGAGCAGCTGTGGCTGCCCCTGGATCCCTGTCAGTGCCCAAGGCCAGGCTGGACACTGGGGCTGGGAGCACCTGGGACAGGGGAAGGTGTCCCTGCCATGGCTGGGGTGGCACTGGGTGAACTTTAAGGTCCCTTTCAACCCAAACCATTCTGGGATTCTCTGCTCCATCCCAAACCTCCACTGGACAGGAATAAATTGGTTTTGGCCCAGTTGTGTAAATACTTAAGATGCTGTTCTCCCTTCTTCAGCCTCCTCTGCATGCTGAGCATGCAACAGGCAGATCCAAGCTACATTTTAATTTTATTTTTTATTTTTTTCAGAATGAAAGACACCATCTGTGCCACATCCTCCTGTTTATGTCTGCTGCATCTCTGCAGGCTGGAACCACTTGTGGCTGCCAAAACAGAGCCTCTCCAGCTGATGAACTTCTGGGTTTGGGTTTTGATTTTCTTTTTTTTTCTCACATAATAGCTTGGAGAGAAAGAATTTCCAGTTGCAGGGCTGTTTCTGAAAGTGTGCTTGGCACCTGAAATCTTGACTGAAAGAGAAAGGGTAAAGTCCACAATACCCAAAGGCAGAGTCCTGATGAATTCCTGACAGGGAACGTTGAGTGGTAATTCATCCATCAACCTGGGGAAGACTCTGTACCTCTCTTCCAGATAATTGAACTTTAATTTATTTAAATTTAATGGAAAACCATATGGAGAGGAACAGAAAGCTAATTTAAAGCACTGCTCAAAGCAATCAATATGTTAACAGATTCCTTCAACATTTCACACTCAGTTGCTGAAAAATGTTTAAAATGTATGTTGTTTTTTTTTAATTAGTATTATGAAAACACAGGATTTCTGGCATGTTGTATTCAAAACTCAAGAGCCAAAATAAGCCTATGTTGTGAAAATTGAAATATACACTGGAAGCACAAATCATTTTATTGGAAGTGGAAGTGACAACTGTTTAATATTTTACCAAAAAATGCACATCTCTGAAGACTTCTAGGAAGACACCTATAAATCCTGAGGGCTCACATCGCTGGGTTTCATATGGCCCTGAAATAAAAGCAGTAAATTAGTTGTAGGAGTTGCATTAAGAGATTGAAGTTGGCAGGAATAACACACTAAGGAGCAGTTCAGTGTAAATGGATTAAACACAGATTAAAGCAGATGAATGCAAAATTCCCAATTATGCACATCAAAATTTTAATTATTTTCATATTTCCTGATTCTTTTGATGCTTCTCAAGGTCAGTTCTTTCCATTCTGGCTTTTAAAAACAATTTTTTTTCAATGGCAGGATAATTAACACTCTCCTTCTACTCTTAAATGTTGATCTCCTACCATTGACCATGTTCTGCCCCACAGCCAAATGCTTTTTTATTCAAGGTACAACTTAATTTACTTTTATATTAAAAAAACCCCAAACGTGTAGGCAATTTAAGGTCATAGAAAAGAATATATGTCCCAATTTTATTTTATCTTATAAAAATACAAGGGTTTAATGATGACAGTGATTCTTATACCTGCAGTTTGTAATTTTCATTATGGTTCCATCTTTGTCAAGCTCGAAGAGTGCAAGCAGTAAAAATAAGTGAAAGGTTCTTTCAGAAAGTTTAATAACTTGGGGTTGGTAAGAAGGCTGGAATCTGAAAGGAGCAGTAACTCCCTGCCATGAAATTTCAGCAACCCGAACAAAGTCTGATGGAAATTCCATAAATAGATTTCAGTCAAACCTCATTGAGGGCAGGTCTGACTTTCCTGTGGCTTTTTTAAAGAGCAAAGTATTTTAAGCACCCTTTTTTAAAAGTTTTTTTTTCCCCTTTTGGTAGGCAAATGCTCCTGCAGCATTTTTCATGTCAGATTTGCCAAGTCCTCTCCCAGAAACTTATTAGCATGATGGCTCAGCTTTGCAGAGACTAATAGCTCCAATGGAAAAAGAGCAAATAATGGCTAAAATATCTTCTGGTTTATTATTTTATTTTATTTTATTTTATTTTATTTTATTTTATTTTATTTATTTTATTTTATTTTTTACAATGAAATATTAATTCATTTTCTTTGTATCTTTTGCCCTTGGATTTTCAACCTCTTGGCATAGTCCTGACTATTGAAAAACAGACAACTAAAATGCTGAGGTCCTGCAAACTCTGCTTATTTCTTGCAAGATCAGTGTAACAGTAAATGGTGGATGCAAAATAAAAACGAGGGGCTCTTTTAAACAAAATGCATCATAAAACTTGTCTAATTGAACAAAATTTGTCTTTTATTGGCCAGTCTGCTGGAAGGAATTTCTCTTACAGTGGAATGTGGAGGAGCTGGAAATTGCACTTTCTATGAGCATTTTAAGGCCCTGTGAAATAATTCTGAATGATCAGCAGGAAAAAACCTTAAAGCCACTAAAATTGCAGCAGTGCCCAAGGAAGGGGACATGGCCAGGTTCCAGAATGGGTGGGAAGTGAGGTGAGAGCTGCCCCTCTGATGTTCAGGGTGGGAATCCCTCCCTCTCTCCAGGTGCAGCTGGAGGGATGCTCCTTCCTGAGCTTTCAGACCTTTGACCATGCTGGAAATGTTTCTGAACCCACTCATATAATATTTCTGGGGGTGGCATCTCACCCCTCCAAATACCCCAGCTCAGGGTGGGACCAGCCCCTGCTGATTTGTAGGAACACAACAAAACCTCCTCCCATCAAACAGTTCTTGTGGCCCTTCAAGCAACCAGAGCTCAGAGGAGCAGAAATATTCAATAGCCTGAAAATGAATAAATCAAAATTCATTGACAACTACTCAGCAAATATCTTTTCATCTCCCTGTGGGCAAAACCATCTTTCAAAACCTTTAATTTCTAATTTAAGATTCCTTCTGTTCTGTTACCAAATCCCACCCAGAAAGCTGCCAGGATCCATCTTAAAACAGCTTAGGTTCCTTCTCCCAGCATTATATTTGATGGAGGGTTTCTAAAATTCAGTGTAATGATTAGAGACCTTCTAATTCCACACTTAAATGTATTCAGGGCATATATATATATATATATTACATATATATATATTACACACATATATATATATATACAAACATACCCATTTGATCTTATCCTACCCTTCCACTCAGATAATTCTTCTGGTTATCCCCAGATGATTTTTAGAGAAAATTATAATTTCCTTCTTGGTCTTTAATCTCCTGATTTCTCTGTGATATCTGAGGAGCTGAGCTGGGTAAGCCACAGGGCTCAGCTGCAGCACGTGAGCCCCTGTGCTGCTTCTCCTTTACACTCATCCTGCAGTTCTGGTGGAGCAGTGCCCACTTTCACTGCCCTCCTCGAATTTTTGTGGAAAATCTGGGGCAGTGGCAGGGGGCAAACAGTGACAGAGCATTGCTCTGTTTGCTGAGCAGATCCCCTGTGGCAACAATGGTGGTGGTTTTATGAAATTAGCAATGTTGAGGGGCTGAAATGATGAAAGGAGCAGGCAATGAGATCTTGAGCAAGATGCTCACCTGGGATTTTAAGGGCTTGCTCGTGGGCTAGATTGGTGTTTGTATTTTTATGCAGTGAGCAGTGATTTATTTTATTGGCTTGAGTCCTCTTAGAGGTCTACACCCAAACTTTGAGAGTCCTCTAACTTGGACACCTGGCTTTAGAAATTATTTCATGGCAGAAGGCTCAGTGACCATCACTTGGGGTGGACATTGAAGTGGTTTCAAACCCCACAGGTCTCCTGTTTGTTCTTCTTCAGCCTCCTCTGAGCTTGGCTGTCCAGACACAGAGCACCCGTGGGGCTTGGAATGGGGAAAGGACCATGGGAAAGCAAAATTCCTGATGGCCAAAGCCCCCTGGAGGCTTTCCATGCCTCTGGAGCAGCAGCAGTGTGCTGGGGGGGTGAGCAGAGCCAGAGAAGCAGATTCCAGCTGGGAATGGCGAGCTGGGCACACAGGAGGAGCCTGGGGGAGGGATGGAGGAGCAGGGACCCTTGCTCCCAGGTGGGAACAGTGCCCCTGGAGATGTGGCTCAGCCATCTGAGCTTGCTTCAGTGGCTCCTGAGGAATCACAGAATCACAGAAGAATTTCCAGGTTGGAAGTGACCCTTTAAGATCATCGAGTCCAACCCATGTTCCAACACCTCACCTAGATCATGGCACCAAATGCCACATCCAGTCTTAAACACATCGAGGGATGGTGACTCCACCACCTCCCTGGGTGGATGATTCCAGTATTTGACCACTCTTTCTATTAAAAACTTCCTCCTTAATTCCAGCCTGTATCTCCCTTGGCGCAGCTTGGGACTGTGTCCTCTTGTTCTGTCTGTTGTTGCCCGGAGAAAGAGACCGACCCCAGCTCACCACAGCCGCCCTTCAGGAGATGAAGAGAGTGATAAGGTCACCTCTGAGTCTCTTTTTCTCCAGGCTGAACACCCCCAGCTCCCTCAGTCGTTCTTCATACAGCTTGTGTTCCAAGCCCCTCACCAGCCTCGTTGCTCTCCTTTGGACACGCTCGAGCATCTCAACATCCCTCCTAAACTGAGTGCCCAGAATGCTCTGAGTTCATAAAAAACACTGAAATCTCTCTGATTTCACTCAGAATTCTGATTTCTGAGTTACTCAGAAGGTTTGGATAGCATCACACAACACTGCCAGGGACTTGCAGGGGTTACAAACTTGATGTGTGTGTGTGCTCCAGGGCCATCCATCACCAGGAGAGCACATTCTGGGACAAGCCGAGGGCATCACAAGGCCTTGATGTGCTGGATGCCACCAGGAGCGTGTCCTCTCCCCTCAGCCTGAGCCTGCTTTGCTCCTGTGAAGTGCTCCTGACTCAGGCTTTTCCATGTTTTCAAGAGCAATGGTGAGCATCAAGGGAATAGTAAAGATATAATAATTTCTGCTGTGGATCACATCTCTGCTGTGATGTCTGAGTGCATTTGCATAATTAAAACATGCAATTCAGCATGAGAAGTTGCCTTAATGGATGACTCCCCTCACCCTCTACAACCAAGCACCATCTGTCATTTACAAAGAAAACTGGCTTTTCAACCAAGTTCTTTCTCCACTGGAATTTAGTATTTTTTTTATTTCCATGGCAGGAAGCCTTTTCTGGTTCCCAGGACACAATTTGGGATCTATAAATCAAGAAGGGAAGGAAAATGTCTGCTGCCTAGAGTGTGTCTGGCATGTGCCTGTGCCCAAGACATGGACTTATTTCTGGAAAACCTTGCTGAAATTGGGAAACTCCTGCCCTGACTGACCCTCACATTATTTGGATTGCACACAGGCAGCAAATCCTTTCCTCCTTCAGGATTTCCTTCCCATCATCTGTGCATTCCCTCCCACTGCTCCTCACCTTCACATCTGCACTCCTGTCTGAAAGCAGAAATAACATCAGCCTCTTCCATCAGGTTTTTCCAAGCTGGATGGAAAGACTGGTTGGTTTGCTGTGATTCATGGTTGTTATTTCCTTTTTTTTCCTTCCTTAGTGTGGGAATTTGTGTTAGACACTACCTGGCAGAGAAAGCTGAAGGGAGGAGGAGAGGCTGGGTGTGGGTTTGATCCTGGGGCAGAATCTCAGATCCTTCAGCACTTCTGCTCCTTTTAGGGGAGGAAAAAGCCTGGTCTCTCCCAAGCTGACCTATTTTCAATTCATTCCTTTGAATCTTGACTCCATGTTTCAGAAGGCTGATTTATTATTTTATAATATATATTAAAATATATATAATATATATTATATTAATTATATATACAGTATATATAATCATAATATATAAGATATGATATGATATGATATTATTATATTAAATGTAATGAATATATTATATTGAAATATTATATCTATGCTAAAAAAAATTCATCGGAAAACTAACAAAAAATAGAAAAGAAAAATAATAAAATCTTGTAACTAACTAAAGAGTCTAAACCAACGAAACTGTTATTAACTATTAATTAAAAACAACTACATGAAACTAATCAAAAATCTGCTTCATAGGACAAAACTATGTCAGGAAGGAGCAAAGAGCTTCTGAAAACCAGCAGGATAAAAGGCACAGTTAAGTAAAAGATTAATGAATTTTACCCTCTATAGAGTATAAGTCCAAGCTACAACAGAAATTGGAATATATGAAAAGTGATTATGCACACAAAGATACAAGTAAAAATCCTGGTCCTTACAATCTGCATCTATAATAATAATAATTATGGGAAGCAAGTGTACAGGCCATCCCTGCCTATCAAAGAATTTGAAAGGAAAGACATGCAAAAACCATGATATTTTGAGTTTTTCAGCTGAATTTTCAGTATTTTTCATTTACCTTCAGTACTAGACTGGAATGAAGTCAGCAATGAGACCATGAGTTATCCCATCTGAAGGACTTACCCCCATTTTATTTGGGTTTTGTTTTTGTGGATCCCAATTCTGGAAGCAACTGGAGGGACTGTAGGAGGATTGAGAAAGGCAAAAAGAGAAGTAGGAGAGAAGGAGCTAATTAAGATTCTAGACTATTGGAAAATCCCAATGCCACAGAAAATGAAAGGTCAGGTAACTAAGAAACAGTCAAATTAAATTTACTTTCCCCTTTGGCTTTCCAAGAAAACCTCTGCAGCCACAGAATATTTCACCCCAAGGAAAACTGCATGGAAATATTAGGTGAAGTTCAGAGAAAGGGCTTATTGAAATGCTTTCTCCAGAGCCCTGGAACACTGCTCTGAGCTGCACAGATACCTGGGCAGTGCTGGGGCAGGAATCAGCGGCAAAGCAGCACTCAGGGTGATTATCTGATTATCCCTCCTGATGAGGACACTCAGCCAAGCCTGAGCTGCTCAGAGTCCACTCTGTGTGTGACCTTTCCTGCTGCACTGCTCTAATCCAATAACTCCCAGTGCTTAATGCGAAACGCGTGGTCACGGGTAAAATGTCTCCAGCGCGGTCAGGAAGAGGAATGGCTGCAGCTCTGCCAAAAGGAGAGAGGCTCCCAAGTTCAAGTCTTTATTGTGTTTGACTGCTGGGGGAATCAGTTCCATCCTGCCCAGTGGCAGCTGGTGTCAGAGCTCACCCCCTGAGCAGCCAGCACTGATGGGGCTGATCTGTAAATCTGGGAGCTCTATTAATCACTTCCCAGCTGGAATCATTTACTGGGCTGACATAATCTAATGGTTCACTGCAGTACCACAGGCTGTGATATGATTTCCTTTCTGATAACATTTTTAATTCACAGTCCATACTGATTTATTTTTTTTTTAATAAAATATCCTACTGAGTTGCACATCTGCTCAAGGTTATCTACAGTAAGTTTGTCATAATTTTGGGTAGGATAGTTTTGTAACAGGAAGGGTGATTTTGTAATACGCTGTTGTACAATAGCAAGCAAATCTCTTGCAGCTACAGCTACCCAGGATTGAGCAGAGTTCTCAATAAATTGTTCCCAATTTGTTCTCATTTTGCTTCCCTTTTAAAAGATATCCTTATCTAGATTTCTGCAAACATTCTAGCAAAGCCCATCTGAGAGCCATTCCTAAGAAAAACTGACTCAAATCTGAATTAAGCTGAGCCTGGCATGATAGAATCAGAATGGTTTGGGTTAGGAGGGACCTGAAGCTCATCTCACTCCAACCTCTGCCAAGGCCATCACACCCATCCCATTGCTTAACCCAAAAAGTCAGTGTTCTATCAGGTGACACCAATGAGGATGGACCAAAGGACAAAAGCCTTAGACATAAATATATCTAATTTTCCAATATTGTCTTGTCTAATGATGAAGTCCCAAGATTCCCAGTAAAACTGAGCATTTCTCCTGCTGTATCAGAATGCAGGCAGCACCCCTCTGGATGGCTGTAGCTGCCACATCAAAGGTAGCTGGGAAAGATTGATGGCTGCTAAATATTTCCTCACATAAAGCTGAACAAAACCCTGCAAGTTGAACCAAGTTGATTTTCAATAGCAGTGAGAAGACCTTTAAAAATGTGACTTGTGGAGGAAAAAGCATCTGCAGAGGATGTTCTCTTTAGCTCCTTGGAAAAAAGCCACTGCTGCTGCTTTGCTGCTTTTCAGGCTGATATCTACTCACTCTGCTTGGTTAAAGCTCATCTCTTCCCTGTGAAGGAGGAGAGAGTTATCTTCATTTTTCACAGAGCTTGGCTGAGTTTCAGACACTGCCTTATCTAAGGCCACAGGATGACAAAAGTAGGCACAGAAGGACATCCAGACCACTTGAAGCTGAGCATGTTAAAACTGTTGAACTTCCCTGTGAGCAGGAACTGGACTCATAGCTGTATAATATCCTGTTTATTAGGACCACTTGACATAGAGAAATGTTTTCAGGGAAAATCCACGTTTAATGAATTAGTAAAAAGAAAAGCAGCTTTTAAAATAGATTTTGCCTCTAATTATAGTAGGAGAGGAAGAAACACTTCAGCTTCTTATGCAAAATTCTATTTGCTTTAGTTTGAACCACAACAGAAGTCAGATCCTGCAGGAATACAGTGAAAGATTATGTGTGTCTTATTTGTTCAGTATTTACTGACTTCTTTTAAAATATTTGGCCAAGACTTCTCTTCATAACCACCTTCCTCCAAACAGAATCCCCACAAAATGCAACTTCAGTTATTTGAAGGAATGTTTGTGCTTTTTAGCACTCACAAGTCTGACAGGTAAATGTTAATTGGCTGAAAATGCCTCCCAATTTAATTAGGACAAAAATAGTCTGTTACTACTCCATTGATCAGAAGAACACACTGGAATAGAGCTGAGCATCAGACACAGACAAGTGTCATTTCCGACAGCCCAAATCTTCCAGCAAATCAAAATACACTTTTATTTACTGCCTGGAATGCTGTGTAGAAATATGATCAATGGGGCTATGAGGGGGCAATTCTGGCATTCAGAATTTAATAGGAAGAGATGAATTTTTAAAATACATTTTCAGGCTTTGGTGGGTGAGGACAAAGCAAACACAACAGGTCACAGTCTGAGCACGCGCTCTGACAGCAATGGTCCCTTGGTCTCTGCCTCATTTCCTTGGGGTCTGCCTCCAGGAAATTAATCCAGACAAAGTTTGAGCTGCAGGGAAGCCTTTGGGACATTTTTCCTGGCCCATTCCAGGTGTGTCCTCCCCTGCTGGAGATGGCTCTGGCACAAGCCTTGCTCCCAACAGAGCCGGCGACTTGGTTGGCTCATGGCAGATGGGGAAAGAGGTCTGTGAGTCAGGGGGGAAGTGGGAGCTACCTCATCAGTGAGCTCCACAGGTCACATTTGTGACAGGATGAAGCCAGCTGGACATGGGCTGCTTTTCCATGGGCTGGAAAATAGGGTCTGGATTGTGCAATTGGTGTCTGTGGTGAGGGGAATCCAGCTGTGACACAGGAAGGGTCACGCAAGGGAGGACTCATCCCAGGAAGCGCGTGCTATCAGCCGGGATCATCTCCTGTGAAATGATGTTTTCAAGAGAGAAAAAACCCACACAAACCCAACCCAAAGCTCCTGTGCTGCTGGGGATGTGCTCCTGGGTTTGGGAAGCAGCAGCAGCAGTGTTTCATTGCCCAGCACTCACCACCTTGCAGGTAGACAGGAGGGAAGGAGCCCCTCAAGCTGTGAGCTCTTTCCTCCTCTGTGTCCTCCTCTTCTGACCTCTCTAGGTATTCCTATTTGGCTTTTGCAACACTGATATCTTGATTTCTCCTTCTCCACTCCCAAGCACATCAACATCCATTCTCCCCTGTGCAGAACCAGGACTGGATGATCCCTGTGTATCCCTTCAACTCAGGATATTCTATGGTTCTATGATCTCTGCTTTTTAAGTCCCTCTGTGTGTTCTTCCTCGACCCAGATTTGACCTCTTGCTGCAAGACAACAACTTGTTCATAAAATGTTTTCTGTCTAAGCCAGTTCTTTATTTAGGCAGCTGCTTTTTTCTTTCTGTCTGCATACTATGCTAAAAAAAAAAAAAGTTGAAGGTTTTGTGTATGGTGTAAACCTCCACAGTTCTGCTTTTTACTTTCAAGCCTTGCAGTGCCTTTCACAACAAAGATGCTCCCACCCTTGTGGGATCTCCCAGTTTATCCAATAGATCTTTCCCATGCTTTCATTTGGGGTGAAAACTGGAAATGGGTGACTCTTCAGGCAAGCAGGAAAGAGAACATGAAAACAGTTAACAGTTAATTCCCTGGAAAGCAGCTCAGATTTTTAGATATTCTTAATTTGGTTCCTCAATCTCTTTTTTCGGGCTCAAAAATCCCCCAAGTGAGGACTGTGTTTCACACACCAAATAGCTCCCCACACCTCTGCTTTCTTGGGAGTCTTGGAGAAAGCCGAACACTGTGGGCACATAACATGGCCAGGAATTACTTCAGTCCCCTTCTAAACACCCTTTGCCACACTCCTGATATCACAGACGGCCAAATTCCTGCAAAATCTACCCTTCAGTTCACAAAAGAGTGCTATCAGCACATGCCAAAGTGGAAAGGGAAGACAAGGAAATGGGGCTGAGCTCTACATCTTCCAAGGGTAATTGGATAACCAGAGCTCCGGCTTTAATTTTTAAAGTAGTGCAGGGAGAATTGAGCATTAACAGGAGAGGAAGTCCTCATGAAACAAACCAAAAAGCCTGAAAATGTGAGTTTAAGCACAATAAGTGCCAGCAGAGAGATAATTGGGTGCACTTCTGGCCTTATCTGCAAACCCTGCTGTACTTGGGTCATTAAAAGCAATCTCCCAGCGAAGAAGAACGCCTGCCTCATATTGAGCTGTTTAAGTGGTTGCTGTAATTGTGCTTACAGATGTTTTAGGAATTCATATGTAGGAAACTGCAGGTCTTTAATTATAGGTAGGCTGGCAGAGGGTGCACCCTGCTCCACTGCAAACAAGCCTGGGCTGATCCGGGAGCCACCTCCCAGTGTCTGTTTGGAAAGCAGAGGCTGATTCCTTCTGCATCCCAAACCAGCTGCAGGGACAAGGACCCGCTCTGAAAGGACTTCCCTGCTCCAGATCTCTGTGCTGATCTCCCCTGGGAATGTCACTGTGGATGGATGGATGATTGGATGGATGGATGGATGGATGGATGGATGGATGACGGATGGGTGGATGGATGGATGGATGATGGATGGATGATGGATCCATGGATGGATGGATGGATGGATGGAGGGATGATGGATGGATGATGGATGGATGGATGGATGGATGGATGGATGGATGATGGATGGATGGATGGATGATGGATGGATGGATGGATGGATGGATGGATGGATGATGGATGATGGATGGATGATGGATGGATGATGGATGGATGGATGGATGGATGGATGATGGATGGATGATGGATGGATGATGGAGGGATGGATGGATGATGGATGGATGGATGAATCCATGGATGGATGGATGGATGGATGGATGGATGGATGGATGATGGATGGATGGATGGATGGATGGATGGATGGACGGATGATGAAGGACAGACTTTTACTCTTCACTTTCTTCTGGTTTTCTAATTGTAAACCAAGGTACTCAGGGTGTATTGATTTCTTGAAGAGGATTAAGCCCCTTTTTAAAATGAAAATTAAACATTTGGACACAGCAAAAACACACAATTGTCAAGAATGCATCGCTCATATTCTTTTTTCTTCTTCTTTATTTTAATTTGGAAAGCACTCTGAAAGAATAAATTTCCCCTCTCCCAGGTTTTCTGTGATCCACAGGTGTGGTAGATACACCTTTATTTTGCAGAGAAAGATTTTCAGACCCAGGTCTTTTTTTGAGTGTTGATTTCCCTTTGAACCGAGCTGCCCTGGAGGGAGAGGTTCCTGAATAGGACCCTAAAGAGGCTGAGCCTGGGGGAAATCCTCAAAGAGGTCTCCCCTTATTTTATTAATGGAAAAATACCCAATAAACAGGAAGGAAGTGCATGTGGAGAGACCATGGTAGATGGAAAGAAAAGGGAGAAAAGGTTAAAGGGTGGTTGACAAATTTAAATGTGAATGTTTCCAGACTCTCTTGGAACTGGATGAAAGGTGCTGATCTCCTCCAGGCTATTCTCAGTGTTTTGGTTCAGGACTGAGATTCTGCATTATGTAAAATATGCTTTCCTGCTACTGCTTCACCATTTCCTGACCTTAAAACCCAGAATAATTTAACTGTTTCAATTGGTAGGCCACAGTGATGTCTACTGATAACTTGGAGTTAAGGCCTTTCCCACATGTAAAACCTGTCAGCTTTTTTAACTAAAATGATGCCAGTTTTTTAGCAAATGCCTTCAATGGCAAGGAACTGTGTAGAACACACATAGAACCATCTGGGTGAAGAGAACTGCTGTCCCAGTGTTGGGGGTTTGGTAGAGGAAGGTACACACATAAAAGAATTTTGAAAACAGCCCTAAAAGTAGTGAATAATCATAGAATGAAATTCCAGGAGGGTCTGGGCAGGAAAGGACCTTAAATTCCATCCAGTCCAACCCCCTGCCATGGCAGGGACGCCTTCCAGTGTCCCAGGCTGCTCCAAGCCCTGTCCAACCTGGCCTTGGGCACTGCCAGGGATCCAGGGGCAGCCACAGCTGTGCCAGGGCCTGCCCAATCTCACAGGGAGGAATTCCTTCCCAATATCCCATCTAACCCTGCCCTTTGGCAGTTTACACCCATTTTCTCTTGTCCTGGCATCAGAGGAGCTGATTCTCCCATTCAGGAAAACAGTAGGTGGTTCTTTAGCCCTTCACCCTACATGTGGATTCATGAATTTTTGGCTGGAATGTCAGTGAGCATCGTCTTGGACTGAAAGGTCTAGTCTGGACACCTCACCAAAGTCAAGGAGCTCATCCTGTGGGATTTTTAAATTGAACTCCATTTCAATGTAATTGAAATTGTAATTGTAATTTTGTCTCCAAATCTGGTAGCTCATGGGTTATGAAATGTCAGCACCATAAAAAGCCTGCAGGTTTGCAAGCTCCAGCCAGTGCTCCTGGAAACTTGGCTTTATTCTCACACCACTGTCCATGAGAGGTAATTGAACCCTCCAGTTTCCAGAGGCTCTGGGGAAGCCTTGTGCCTGAGGGGCAGCTTTTCCTATCAAATGAGGTGTGGGAGACAGAGAATCAATGGAAGCTTCAGAGCTGAGGCACATCCTACAAACACCACCTCTGACTGGAGCTACCCTCCCTTCCCCACTGAACTGCAATGAGGAGCACAGCCAGATTATGCAACAGGGCTGTGCCATTTCTGTGCATTCTGTACAAATATATTTGGATAAACAGATTCCCTTCTCCTTATCTCCATCATCATCTCTGGAGTTGGCCATGGAATTTCAGCCACCATGGTCTAGGGTTTAAGTGGAGTAAAGGCTTTTAGGAGGAGAAAGTTTATCTTTTATTGGACTACTCTGAAAGGACAGATAAGCATCCAGGCATGCAAGTCTAAATGTTTGGAAAGGAATTCCTTGTTGGAGACCTTGGCCTTTCCCTCCAGCTTTTTCAGTTTGTCTAATAGAAGTATTTTTCCTTGCAAAGCTTGCCATGGCTATTCCTGAAATGCTGCACAGAAGTCAGGGAACAGCAGCCTGGATTCCCAGTCAGGAGAGGCTCAGAGGCAATTTTTGAAGGGCTGGAACACCAGGCACAAACATGAGTTGCACATAGGTCTCATGGGCTCAGATAGGAGCAGGTCTGATGTTTTTTTTTTTGGCTGCAGACACTCAAGGCCATTCCTTGGCAGTGTTACAGGAGCAATATTTACACAAGGATGAAGGACAACTTTGTCAAGGCATTTGCACAAATTAAAAACGTTATTTTTCCTCGCTATTATTTATAATAGCAGACTGAAAAAAAAAGCAACAAAAACCAAAACAAACCCAACCCAAAGCTGGTTTCCCTATGAAGGAATTTTAATTGGTTTTCATGGTAAGATTGAGTGACACTGTGTTTTCAAAGCACGGGCTGCGTCTTGAGTGAATTGTGAGGGTGAGGAGGAAAAGGAAAGTATTTTTCCTTCTTACTGGGAATTCTGTATTGACAATGAGGAGCAGAGGCTTTAACACGAGGGATCAATGCTGAGTGATCTGTGCTGAGCTGGAGAACAAACCCTTTTTTCACTCATACTATGAAGAAAATTTAGTTTGGCTTCAGGCTGATCTCTGAATACATGATAATGTAGATCCAAATTTATTGAATTTAGCTCCAACTTTAAAAGAATAAAATAAAAAGGAAAAGTCACTATTTAAAATCTGTGACCACATATCGACCTTGGTAAGGTCTGTTGATATTGAACACCCTGCTGGAGCTGCTCAATACACAGGAGATACACTCTGTGCACCAAAGAGCAGAAAAATAACAATGAACTACTGAGTTAACTCCCCTGCCTGCTCTAGAATTGAACATAAGACATTACATAAGTTTCTGAAATGAATGATCCCATAGACTTTTCATACAAGAAATAAATCTGTACACCTGCATGGTTCATTGTGGCAGAAAATGGGACAGTGTCCTTGGTGGCTGATTAGAGCTATTTGGAAAACAGCAGTTCCATTTTGTAGGTGAAGGCTGGAATTCCTTAATCCCTTGTCGTTCTAAACTGGAATAAAAAGTTAACATTTGCTGGTGCAATAATCACTGAGCTAGCAGTATTGTGGTTTTATAGTTGGAAAAACCCAAACAAATGCAAAAAAAAAAAAATCCCTGAAGGTAACATCTTACTGAAATGAAACCTTGATAGATTCATCAGGAAACCAGAAAATGGAGTCCCAATTCATTTGTCACCTCAGACACTGCTGCTGTAAAACCAGCCTGGTCCAAGTGCTGCCCCATGTCTGTCTCAGCAAGGATTTTTGGATACAGCCCCAGACATCCTCTGTTTCTGCCCCAGCAGCACCCAGAGGATGTGAAACACAGTGAGCTTCATTGATATGTTTTGGGGTGAAAAAAACAAATATTTGGGAATCTACAATGTCTATCTTTCTACTCCCAGCCTCACTTCCTCTCTGAAGTGCAGATTTGATCTCACACTTAAGTTCTACCTCAGCCCTGCAAGGAAGCAGTGCTGGAAATGGTGGGAAACTTTATGGCTGGTGGACACAAAGGGTGAAGCCAGTCCCAGAAAGTCCAGAGCTCTTTAAGGTGAAAAGCCTCAAACATTTATTCTTGCTGACAGAGTCAGAAATGTATGAGGCTGTCAAAGCCCAACTCAGATGCAGTGTTGTGCCTGTCACGGTGTTGGTGGAGTTTAGATAGGAATGAGAAAAGGAATTTGTCTCCTCGGTAGCAGAAAATTGCTTATTTTACAAGGTGCCACGGAGAGTGTTATCTACTTGGGATTTATGGGGTGGAGGCTTTAATAATGCATTTCAGCAGGAAAGGAATATTTTGTTTTATGACATCCTTCCCAGGGTGGTGCTTGGCTTTTAGATGCACTGGGGCTTGGAAATTACCAACGCACCTATCAGGGAGCTGAGGCACCGCTTAACCCCGGGGCAAGGCAGGGTGTGCAGAGGGGTGGGAGCCCAGATTTTCCCCAAGACTTGGGGGCAGCTGGGCTGCAGAGGCACCCTGGTGGGACAGAGCATCGAGGCATTGAATGCAGCTCATTATTTTGGACAGCACCTCTTTGTGTGGAAGCAGCATTAGCTACAGCAGTGGGGCTGGAGCTGTAAAAACCAATTCCTGTAGGAGAGCCCCAGTGTGAAACACTGCCCGCTGATATCTGATAACAGCAGCGAGATAGCACGAGCATTTTGAGGCAAATAAGGATAAAAATGATGCTGTTGCTTCTGTATTGAAGCCTGAGGCTCTGCAAACAGGCTGTAATGTGAATTTTTTTGGCCAGCAGCAGCTCTGTCAGCTGAGTGGAACGGCCACAGGCGGCTGAGCAGGGGGGAAGCGCCGTGTGACAAACAGCCAACAGGAGGGCAGTATCAAGGAGGTGCAGAGAGTTATTTGTTGCTTAATGAAGAGCCTCTCGAGGCTGAAAATTTACAGTGCTTTCACAGCTCAATTTGGTTGGAGGAGGGAATAAAAATAAGCCTTGAGTGGAGCGCGGTGAGGTCGCGGCGCGCAGAGGAAGCGGCACAGACCCCGCAGACCCCCATCCCAAAACTGTACTGACAAGGGAAGGCAGGCTGAGAACACGAGCCAGCCAAGGGCAGCCAGGGACTGTATGGGGCTGGTAATTAGGCTACTAATTAGATTCTCTAGGGTGGGCTGGAGAAGGAAGAATTCTTTACAGTAGGAAAAGGAAGAAACAAATTCCCGGCGCGCTGTCAGAGGTGTCCCTTCAGAGCAATATGTCTCATGATGGCCATGGAGAGCCAAGTCCTGGGGGAAATGAGGAGCATCCTGAGCAGCTGGGGGTGGGCTACAAGGACCTTGTGACAGGGGTAAGGAGGTTTTCTTAACCAAAGAAACAGGGAAGTTCAGAGAAGGACCTGCTGTGAGTCCTCCACCATCCCCTGAGGAAAGTCCTTGGTCAAACTAGTGGGGCCAAAGCTGGGTTTGGTGAAGGAAGGGGAGGATTGGAGGTGTTCAAGACAGGGATCTTGAGATTCCTGGAGAATTGAGATTGGAGAGATCTCGCTGTCTCTCCATAATGTGTAGGTAATGAGAGTGACGTGAATTAAAAAGGCTGAAAATATTCCCTGGTGAAAACCAGGTCCCCAGTGAGTACAAGAAACTGAATTTGTGTTGTACAAACACTGAAAGTTGATTTTCTGAGGTGGAATTCTTTGCAGAATCACACTCCCCCCTGACTTGTGCTTGGCTTCATCCTGATCCCCTTCTACTGGTCAGGTTTAAAAATCACATTTCATCTTATTTTTCATTTCCCGGGCTGTGAGATCAATAGTCTAGTCACATATAAACATAATCCAAATCTTCTTTTTGTACTGTTTTTGTTGTTATCACAGAAAGGACTTGGACTGAAAAGAACATTTTACAAAAGATTGTTGATTCTGCTGGGATGGATCAAAGCTAGAGCTGTAACTTTGAGGGAAGAGAATTCAAACAGGAAGGGAAAAGTGAAGGCATCTGGGACATACAACAAATGCATCACTTTAGCTATGATTTTTCACCTCTGTTTCATTTCCTGTTTATAGGAAGGAATTGTTCCCTGTGAGGATGTAAGGCCCTGGCACAGGTGCCCAGAGCAGCTGTGGCTGCCCCTGGATCCCTGGCAGTGCCCAAGGCCAGGCTGGACACTGGGGCTGGGAGCACCTGGGACAGTGGGAGGTGTCCCTGCCATGGCAGGAGAGTTGTAAATATGTCAACATATCTCCAATGTATCCACAAATAAAATCAGTGAACAGTGCTGGGCCAACCAGACAGGAGGGAAACTGAACTTAATTAACATTACACTCTACTCTTGTGGTGTTTCTTATCTCTGTACAACTTGAAAGTAAAGTTTGGACTCCAGGTACAGATTATATTGAATGTACAGCACGGAAAATCCTCCCCACAGTCAATTATCCCCAACAATTAAATCTGAAGGGGAACAATCTTTTTTGTGGATGGTCATTGGACAGAGCCCAATGCCTTCAACTCCACTGAAAAGAATTCCTACAGAAAAGCTGCACTCCAAAAGAAACCCCCAAATTTGGTGGTGGAACTTTTCTGGTTGTATCTTTCTGGAATTTGGATACTTTGGTCAGAATTGCATCCAATTCAATTAAGACCATACATGTCAGCAACACGTCTCCTGTCACTTTTTTGGCCCAGCGCTGGGATGAAAAGAGGGAGACTTTGGATAAAGGAGAGGACTTTTGGAGCAGTTAACAACTGAGCTGTGCTCCTTGGATACAGTGAATGTAAGAAGTCATTGGCCCAGAAAGTTAATCAGAGGTCACCTTTTCAGCTCCCCAAAGCAGAGAGCACCAGCAGCCTTCGCTCAGCTGGCGACCAGTTGAAAAGGAAAAAATAGATTGTCATTTTTTCGGGCAGCAGCCCTTGCCAGCCTCAGCTGCAGCCAGTGGTGAGATTCCTTGTTGCCTGAGGAAGTGTCCAGCAGAGCTGCAGGGAACACAGAGTACGGAGGAAGGGCTGGCTCTGTGTTCCTGGGGTTTGGGAATGCTCTCCCTCCATGGAGCTGCCAGGGTCAGCGGCGGAGCATCAATCCAACCACAACTCCTCCTGGCAGAAAAAGAGAAGAGAAAAGGAGCAAGAATAAAGCTTGGTTGTGGAGCTAGAGGGATGTGGCAGGAGGGAGAGGAAGAGGAGTGCCTGATTTGGCAGGGCATAGGTACAGGGGGTGAGTGAAAGTCAGAGTGGAGCACCCCACTGCACGCCCTGGCCAGGACAACAGGAAAGGCTCAGCTAACATGGAGCCCTGGGGACTAAAGCAAATATTTCAGCTTGGGATGGAAGCACTGATTTTATTGTATGACACAAATTCAGTTTCTTGTACTCACTGGGGATCTCGTTTTCTCCAGGGAATATTTTCAGCCTTTTAAATTCACCTTACTCCCATTATCTACACATTATGGAGAGACAGTGAGTGCACTCTGGCTTGCAAGGGAAGATTCCTGTCTTGAACACCTCCATTCCTCCCCTTCCTTCACCACACCCAGCTTTGATCCCCACCTTGTTTGACCAAGGACTTTCCTGCGGGGATGGTGGAGGACTCACAGCAAGTTTCAACCAGTGGGGCCACAGCAATGATGGGTTATTTATATTTTCTTGAAGGAATGGACAGAAATGGGGAATTTTATCACCTCCCACCCTCAAAAGATGTGCAGGGAGTGCAGAGGGAGCTCACAACACCCCGGTGGCTGCTGAGAGCCTTCCCAAGTTCACTGGGCAATACTTTGTGTTATTTGCAGGCAGTAATTGACAGCAGCAGTTTAATTAAACAAAACCAGCAAGACAGTTTCTTGCTAAAAGGGCAGGCAACAATAATTTTCCAGAAATGGATCCTTCCAGCTTTCACTGAGGATAAACACTCAGAGCCCTTGCAAATCCTGATAAGTGACTTCGAGCTTGCCTTGTTATCTTGCTTTTTTTTTTTTTTTTTATGCTCTGAAGTTGTTGGGAGGAATAAAAAGAGCCAGAAATCTTTATTATTCTTCCTAAGGGATTCATTGCATTCTACTTTGCATTGCTTCATCTTATTACCAATTTTCACTGTACATGCTTTTAATAAATACTTATTGCTATAAAGATAATAACTTTGTTATCACATTAATGGCTTTGCAGTGGTGTAAATGAAAATTAATATTAATAACATTAACAGTAACCTTGATACAGTAGAACACCAGTAAGTGGGAAATATTTGAGTGTTTTACAGTACAAGAAACCTTTCTTTTCTGGTTTTTCTATGCCAGTGCTGGAAGGGAAAGTGGGAGAGACAGAAATTTAGATATTTGTGGAAAAGGCTCGGCGATTATTTCCCATTATAGATCACTGCAGTCTGGTTTATTAAAAATATCTCCTCATCCCCAATTCTTCCCTGAGGTATTTCTGCTGCCTACAAGCTCTGCAATGAATGAATGCAGACACCATATGGGCACTTGTCTTCCAGCCTGTGTGTGGGTCTTCTGGGGCTCTGCTCAGATTCCAGCAGATGGGTCAGACTGACATTTCTTTTCTGAACCAGAAGAGGAAAAAAAAAAAAGCAAAGGGGCTACACTGCCATTCTAGGCAGTTCTGCATCTTCTCAACTAAAAAGCTGAATGAATCAGCCACAGGGATTGCATCCCTTTGCATGAAAGAAAGTCACTTGTGAGCAAATCATCAAATATGGTGATTTTTGCATGCTTGGACATTTCCCAAACATTCTCCTTTGTTCATATTTAGGCTGAATTTGAGATTGGGAGCACATGCAGCTGAGCACCAAAGCTTTTTCGCACGATTTTTTTTCACCTGTGTTGGCCTAAAAACTCCAACAGGAGCTGCTGATACCAGTTGTTGTGTGTTCTGCAGCAGAAAAGAATCAATTTTGAGCAAAGAGCTCTCTGTTAGTACAACACAGAGGAAATCCCAGTGTGCTGGGAGTGAACTCAGAGGGAATAAGTATTGCAAGATTTCCAGTACTAAGCAGAGATTGTGAACTGTAAAACTAAGGGTTTATGTGAGATTAAGCCTTGAGATTTCCAAGTATGAAAAATCTGATAATGTCAAAGTTTTTGTCTTCACTGGGCTGAGCCCTGTCACACTGCTCATTTGCTTTCATAGTCTGGGGGCATTTTTACACACTAAGGCATAAATTTAACAGAATAAACAGCAATGTAGAAAACTGCAGATGGTAACTGCAGTGCAAGCAAGCATTGGCTCCGATGGTGAATTTAACTTTAGGGTCCCCTGCTTTAGCAGATGGCAGATTTCAGGCCTGACTTTGCACTGATGTAACTTTCTTAAGTACAATCTTTTGGTGAGGGGGGTCAAATTCACCAAGATTTTGCTTTAGCTGAAGTTGCCTCAAACATATGTTTGGGTATGTAACTCATCTCATCTCAGGTGTTTGTGTTTGGGTTTTCAGTTTAGGGAAGGCAGCTGGATTTTACAGCAGGATGGAGAGTGTCAGCCAACACCAGGTGACAGAAGTTACAAGACATGAAATGAAGAATTCCTTTAATATGATCATGTAGAATAACATATTGCTCTGCTTCCAACTGGAGATGGAAATAAGAAAATGTGGCTGTAGCACTGTAGGAACCTTCATTAACTCCACCAATGACTCCTGCAGAGCCTGAGGAACTGTGCAAGAGCCTGACCTTGCTGTCAACATATCCTTCTTTTCCACAGCATTATGACAGTGTTCCTATCACTAGCTATAAATGAAAAGTAGATGCATTTTACAGGAATGTGTAGATCCCAGCAGGCACATTCACCTCTCTAGGCTGGCACCACTAATCTGTCTCTCTCCATCACTCTGATTTACAGCAGTCCTCAAAATGCAGACTAAGGCCTCTCAGTAGTGTTTATCTCACTGTCACTTTGTCACTTTGTCTTGCTCCTGTGCCTCCGAGCAGGCAGAAGCTGGCAGCCACTGTCTCCAGCATAAAAGTGGATTGAATAGATTAAAAGTGGCCAAAGGGTGTTGTGGAAAGCAGAGGTGTGAAGGAAGGTGGCCAGCTCTCCAAACAGAATGATGAAAGATGGCAATGCAGCCTTGGCGGGTTAATGCAGCATCCGCTGCCCACAAATAACACCACAATTTCACCATCCAGAAATACTCCAGGGAAATAAACATTTCTCATCATTGCCAGGAAAGAGGAATCATTAAGGAACAGAATGATGATGAAATGCAGAAAGTCTTGCTTCTTGAGCACAACACATTAGTTTCAGGGACATGAGGCTCATTTGTAATAGGGATCTAATTCATATAATCAACACCAAGGCTAAACACTGAAGAGAAGATTTTCTGAAATAAAGATTGATTTCTGTGCCAGCCTTTCCATGCTAAACACAGTCCCAAATTGCATTTCTGTGTCCAGGAGCGGGTGTTTAGAAGCCTAAATATCCATTTGTGCATACCAATGGGCAGCTTGCCTGTGCAAGAAGAAAAGCAGGAGAGGGATGGGTTTTCCAAATCTCAACTCTCCCTGGTGGTGCTTCTTGGCTCTGAGAGAGAGCAGAACTGGCTTGGTGTGCCTCTCTGTCCCCAGTGCTCCTGGGCAGGATCCACAAGGCATTGAAGTGCTCCATGGCACCGCTCCGAGCCCTTTGGATCGGGATCAGGCTCTCGCTCCCTCTCATCTGCTGCTACAGCAATGCTTGACATTAATATTTCCCTCTTCAGCACAAGTTCTCAAAGCCCTTTTCAAGCCTTATTAAGGTTCACATCACACTCAGGGATGATGCAGAGGTCCTAATGACAAGGAAAAACGAGGACAGGAGAAGTGGCTTGCTCAATGTCAACGTTTGCAACCCAGAGACCACAAAGGGAGGATTTGAGTCTCAGTAGTTTGCTCTGAGCCCTAACGAATACTAATGACTGGCCATATTGAAAATTCATAGTGCTTCCACTGGGTTTAACACACACAAAGTGCTGTTGAAATGCTCATTTTTCAGGGATCACTGGGGCTCTGCATGGTGTTCATCCCACAGCCCACTCCACTCTGCAGATGTGGAAATCCACTGAGTTATTCAGAAATTGCTCCACCAGTGGGAAGCTGAGCGTGGAAGTGGCTGCAGGATGAGCCATGAAAGGGGATGTTCACGGTGTCTGGCTTCTGGCATGTCACCCAATGCCTGATGGAGGGGAGCTGAGAACTTGGTCTCCCTGACTGCCAGAAGAGGAGCAAGCTCCATTAGAAGCCCATTCAAAGCGTCTGAATTAGAAGCTGTTTCTCTCTGCTGAGCCTCTGGAGAGATGAACATTAAAGGTCTCAAGCTAGACATGTGAATATTCTCCCTTAAGTGCTTATTATTATTCCCATTTTGCAGGTGGGTGAACTGGAAAGGACAGGACTGTGCTAAATTAAGCGAGCTGCCCGCTCCGGTTAGGCTCCCTCTCTGCTCCCTCATAAAACTCCTGCAAATGTCTATGAGAGAAAAGAATGTAAAGCTGCATAAATCTCCAGGGGAATATGTTTAGGTTGTAAAAATACAGAGACAGCATGGAAATACCTCCAAGTGCTCTGGGAATATATGGTGAGTCATGAGTAGTGTATATTAAATGGTCAACGCTTCTCCAACAGAAGCAATTCCTCATGCGAGACCACAGGAGTCAAAGGAGTTGGCTTTGCCCCAAACTGCCTGATTCAGCAAGATAGCAGCAGTGTGCAGGAACCCTGCTCTTGTGTTTCAGCTTTCAGGCACTGGCAAAAAGGAGAAACTGAGAGATTTTTGATGGATTCGAGCGCGGCAGTGTTTTAACTGTGTGAGTAGGAAGTTACCAGAAAAAATAAAATGCAGTAAGAATAGATAATCACAGAAGCACAGAATGTTTTGAGTTGGAAGGGATCTTAAAGCTCATCTCATCCAACCCCCAACACCTTCCACTAGACCAAATTGCTCAATATAATTATTGCACGAAGTGCATCCCTCCCATGCTATTTCTTCTGTCTCTCAGTTTTCTGTCATCTCTGGCATTCTTCCTGAAGCCAGAATTCGGTTTGCAATCGTGGTAGTCATTAAAAATTATCATCTAAGAAAGTGTTTATCAGCTCTATCATTGCAGGTGCGCTGGAAGAATGATTGCAAATTAAAATGGCTTTGTAACAAGGCCTGAGCAAGCAAAAAAGGAAAAAAAAGAGGCAGAAAAAAGGTATATTAATTTTTCTGAAATTAGAAGGTAGAATAACACTCGCAGGAAACATTTATCATTATGTCAGCAAGGAGGATACGTGATAGATCTTTTTAATAATGGTTTTCATAACTTTGAAGGTAAAGACAGTTGGTCTATCTTGGTACTTTTCATAGAACATCTAACAATTTAAATTACTTTATTTGTGTATGTAAAATGAAGGCTAATACAGCAAAAGCAGGCTTGGAAATTAATCTCTTTGCAGTTGTACACGGGCAGGGCCCATCCTCTGCTCCTGAAGGAAAAATCAGGATGGCACAAGCCATGTCTATACAAGTTGACCCCACAAACTCAACATTAACAAACCAGCCTTGGTACTTGAAATATTTATAAATTAAAGAAACATTTTTCCCCTCAGCACTATGAGATGTTTGTCCAGAATGTAAATAATTTTTAAGGAAAGATTCATATGTGCACTCACACGACTTGTATGTAAATGTTCTTCATGCCACAAGCTGTTTTATTAATTCTTGAGCCACTGCTGAAGGCTGGAGTTTGCAAGGAACTTCATGAATGAAGAGCAACAGATGGGAAAGGGTAAAATACTGGGGTATGCAGGGAAAAGAGCCTATAAAATGCAGTTAATCTGTTTTTTTCTGTAGGTACACAGAAGGGTAAAAATCACTTAAGGAAACAAGGCACACATATAATCCAAGCGCTCATTAGAATACATCCCTGATCAAATTTTAAACGCTTCATTTTGAATTCAGAGGCTGGAGGAGGAGTAATAAATGACATGAAAGTGAAAACTCAGGGCGTTGGAGTGTGAATGCAAAAGCCCAGTGACCTTAAATTCCCTACCAGAGGCTCAGGAACCAAATGTGAGAACACAAAACACATCTGGGAGCCACAGCTTCTGTATGGGACAGAAAAGAGAAAATGTTCTGTAAGAGGAACTAAACAGCTCCAGGAGTGACAGCCTTCCCTCCTTTTCTACCAGAGCAATGTGAAGCCAGGGGGTTGCTCAGATGGGAGAAGAGGAAGCAGGAGCAGAGGTCCTCTTGACTCCAGCGTGTGCCTTGAATCAAAGCCTGACGTGGTGGGGACACAGAAGCCACCTGATCATTTTAGCAGATCTGAGAAGTCTCAGAGCATCTTTTATCATTTAATCCGCTGCTCAGCTATCTCAAGCTCTTCATTAATCAAAGCTCAAAAGCAGTGCAGATTTCTAAAGACTTTAAAAAAACTGTATTAAAGCAAACTGTTTAAACAGAGCTTGAAGCAACCTAATGTCAAGCTCTGGGCTGCTGCCTGCCTCAGTTCTGCCAGTGTTGTGATGAGCCCTTGGGTGCTGTCACCTCTCTGGGAGCTGCAGGAGGAGCAGTGTGGAGCTGTCACACATGAGCTGTTCCTGGTGCCAATCTGGGTTGTGTTTGTGGGAGGAAGGAATGGTGAATCTGACTCCATGTTCTCAGAAGGCTAATTTATTATTTTATGACACTATATTATATTAAAGAATACTAAATTAAACTATACTAAAGAATACAGAAAGGATACTTATAGAATGTTTAAAGATAATAATGAAAGCTGGTGACTCTTTCCAGAGCCCTGACACAGCTTGGCACTGATTGGCCAATGAGTGAAAACAATTCACATGAAACCAATGAAACAACCACCTGTGGGTGAACAATCTCCAAACACATTCCACATGAGCACAACACAGGAGAAGCAAAGCAGACAATTGTTGTTTTCCTTTTTCTTTAAGGCTTCTCAGCTTCCCAGGCGAAAAATCCTCATTGAAGGGATTTTTCAGAGAATGTGAATGCCAAAATCTGAACCTATCTCCAGCTGTCTTCTGGATCATAACTTCCCATCCCTTCAGAGGCTCACAGAGCTGTGCATGCAGCAGGTTTCAAAGCTTTGCCTGCCCTGGGAATCACAAGCACATGCTTCCAGAAGCAGCAGGTATTCACAAGCTCCAAGGCTTCTCATTGCACGCAGCGCCACAAAAGACTTATAGTAACTCTGAGCGCTGAGCCATTTAAATTCTATTTTAATTGATTCCCAGCTACCTCACAACTCCAGCATATTGTTAAATCAGTGGTGGATGAAAGTAGCAGGAGGTAACATCTTCTGCATTGCTGCAGGGAGAGCATATCTAAAACAAGGCAGTAAATCCTGGGTGCCTCATTGCCAGAGAGATGCAGACAAATTGGAAGAAATTCGTAAGAAGAGCAATAAAAATGATTAAAGGTCGGAAGAGACTGAGTTATGAGTGAAGATTAAAGGAACTTAATATGCATCACTTGGCTAAATGATGACTAAGAGGGGAATGATACCCTTCAACAAGTACTTGGAGGGCATAAAGATCACCAATAAAAGGGAGCTCCTGAGGGTGCTGAAGGACACACAGCTCAGGATGGAAGGATGGCATCAGGCAAAGGCAATTGAAATCTAAAAATCATTAAAATCTAACAGACCAGATTCTGGGAAACCAGATTCTGCCACATTTACCTAATCAAGTTTCAGTTTTAATTTTTGCCTGTTCCAGGGACAAAGGCATTGTCTTCAATTAAAGGCTGAGCATGAATTCCCAGAGGCATTCCAAGGATGTGCATGCCAAGAGGAATAATTCCCAGCCCAAGCTGGAAAAACAGCAAAAAAAGGCATTCAGAGTATCTGAAGGTTGATATACCCTTTCCTCAGAGCTGAAGGATGTACAAGATATGAAATTAGTGATGTGAATGTGCCTGTTGCCAGGATACCAGGGGCAAAATGAGAGTAATAATGCATTTCTTTAAAATATACACATTCCATTAATTCCAGTGAGAATTGCACCAATATTTTAATGGAAGAGCAGACAACTAAGAATAGCAAATCTCCCTGCAATTTCCCCACAGCACCAACTCCCAGCCTCGGAGCTGGGAGAAGAGCTGAAACAATCTCTGGGGGTGCTGGAGGGCTGTGCCTGCACATCCTAAGCCCAGCCTGCATCCATCGGGATGGCATTGGGCTGGAATTAGGCTGGAATTAGGCTGAGCTGCTGCTCTGCTCAGCGCTGAGCCCTCGGGCTGTTAAATACAACATCCATAGCACCTGGTGGTTTTCCAGGCTCACTGCACGGAAACTCCCGGCTGGATTTACAGGTTTTTTGTTATTTTTTTTTTTTTTTTTTTTTTTTTTTACCCAGGAAGTTGTTGGCTTCCAGCTCCACCACACCTCTGCTTTTCCTGAGAAAGGGGAAACTTCCTGAGGTGTCCCTTGGGGAAGGTGGCAGGTCCCTTTGCTCCCAGCACCTCGTGGCACAAAGGGGACTGAGACGTTTTGGGGAAGTTTTGGTCTTTTCCTGTCACTGCGCACGTCTGTTTCTGTGGAATTGGGATTTGATGTAAGGGGATTTGTGCTGGCACCCTGCAGCAGCAGCATCCCTTGAGAAGGGCTTTGGGAAGCACTGCCTGGGGATGGAGGTCATGGGAAAAGGGCTCCCCAAAAGCAGCTGGAGTGGGAAGCAGAATCCTCCTCAGTCCTTGCGGGCAATGAACTCCTTCCTCTGCTTTATGAGTTTGGGAGAGAGGAAGCACAAAGCAGAAACATCTGCATTTCTGAGCCCTTTCTGTGAGAACAACGCAGAGATGCTGATGCTGGGAGAGGCACGTGGAGGAAAAGCAGCCCTTTTCCTGGGATTAGCATCCCATTACAGCGGTGCTCTGAGGACACAATCTGATTCATTTATCCCAGAGTTTAATCTGGCTATAAGTGCACAGCTCTGCTACTGGCAAACACAGCCACTGGACCTGTCCCAAGCCACAGCCAGCAGCAAGGAGAAAGGACTCACATGGTTAAGAAATCACCTTTTAAATTCACAAGTTTGCACCACTAATTGAGGGCCTGCTTTTCAACACTGCTAAAGGACTCGCCCATCTTTTTCACCACATAAGCCTGCTCAGAGCTAAGAAATATGTACAAACTTGTTTTAAAAGTGGGATGATTCTTCATATGTTGCAGAGTAAGCATGGCAACCAGCAGAAATCAGATTTACAGAGGTGGAGGTCAGGACCTTTCTTTTTATGAAAACCAATCTAGTCAGAGATAGCTCTACTATAATTTCTATATTGAAACTTCTTCATTTCCTCCCTCTTTGAACTCTGAATCATGAGAATTAAAGGTCAGTCTCAGCCTTTAGATTTTTAGGCTGTTTATTCTGATTTTCCTTCCTCTGGCAATCATTACAAGAGCGTGTAGTGACAGGACAAGGGGTAATGGATTCAAACTGACAAAGGGCAGGGTTAGATGGGATATTAGAAATAAAATTCTTCCCAGTGTGGGTGGCGAGGCCCTGGCACAGGGTGCCCAGAAAAACCGTGGCTGTCTCATCCCTGTAAGTGTTTAAGGATGGGTTGGACAGGGCTTGGACAAACCTGGGACAGTGGAAAGGTGACCCTGCCCATGGCAGGGGCTGGGACTGGAAGGGTTTTAAAGTCCCTCTAGCCCAAACCATTCTGTGATTTTTCCTGGTGGCACTGTTCCTGGAGAGGGATTTATTATGCCATTAAAGTTTGTGTTTCCCTCCCCTTCTCTCCAGAGTCTGTAAGTGTCTGTGAGATGGGCAGACTCAGCCTTTATGGAAGTTCGAGCCACCACGTGTAGAAACACCACCAGGATTTCTACTCCAGCTGCTGCTTGGTGAGGAATAATGTAAACAGAGACTTCCCCGGGGAATAAAGATCTTGTTTTCATGACAGCTTCTTTGATTTTTTGTTATTTAAAAATACAGAAAAAGGAAGGGAGTGTAATTACACAGAAATCTGGCTAAGGATAATTGCTATTCAGAGCATCCCACGAGGCCAAAAAAGGCCTTGGAGGGCAGCATATTTAACTCAGAACAGAAATGCTGAATATGCGTGAGTATTTTATAAATCACAGATGTCACCTTGTCAGGATCTTTATTCTGAGTGTTTTTTTCCCTTAAAGACCAGGTGAGATTCAGATGTGACCTGAACAGAGATGCATACGTGGTGCTGGAGGAAATGTGTGCATGTGTGGCTTTTAAAAGCTTTTAAAAGTTTTTATGTGGTCGTACAGGTGCACAATCACCTGCTTGAAATCGTTAATTTGTCTGACTCTTTATCAGAGTTGTGTAATTTATAAACTTCTGCTTTGCATTTTACTATTAAGGTACATATGGTTTCACTGCAAAACAGATTCCCACAGAGCTGAGTTTTAGATGCTTCTGATAGTTAAAACCAAAGATGGGTTTGATCACAAAGGAAGTACTAAAATAGAGAATTCACAGTTCTTTCATATTCAGCTTGTGTTTCATCACTTCAAGCTCTTAGAAATAATATTGCTGAGTATTAAACAGTGGATTTAAGCTTAACAGTGTAAGGAGGGAAATATGAAGAGTTTTCCTTTTGATAACATTGGCTTTGCAAGTGTTGCATTAAACCTTTGAGGGAAATGATGTGTGCTGCATCTCAGAAAGGATGTGTGTGCGTCACAGGTTTCATCACCAGACTATACATTTAACCATGGATTTATCATCATAGAATCACAGAACAGTCTGGGGTGGGAGGAACCTTAAAGACCATTTTGTTGCAACCCTCCTGCCATGGGCAGGGACATCTTCCACTGTCCCAGGCTGCTCCAAGCCAAACCTGGCCTTGGGCACTGCCAGGGATCCAGGGACAGCCACAGCTGCTCTGGGCACCCTCAGGGGCTGCCCACTCTCACAGGGAACAATTCCTTCTTAAAAGTTAATCTCAGCTTGCCTTCTGACAGTTTAACAGTTTTTAGGTATATCTACTTTACACATATATGAATAAACATATATATGTTGGGGTATTTTTTGTGGGCTTTTTTTTTTTTTTTTTTTTTTGGTAGGATCTCTCGTTTGAGAACAAACTTTGCATTTAACTGAGTAGAAGATTTTGGCTCCTCAGCCACGCTGGTGCTGCTGCCGTTCCGAGCCCGAAGCAGGGCGGAGGATGCTCTCTGCAGCCTGCCAGGTGTGCAGCAGGGCAGCTCTGACCCCCAGCACCCCAGCCGTGCCCTGAGTCTCCTCGGGCTCACCTTTACCCGCACACCGCCATTCGGGACAGCCCGAATTCCCTTCGGAGGGCTCAGGAGGGGCCCATCACCTCCTGGATTCTCTCCATCCATGGCTCGGCATGCGGCGGGGGATGCTCGGGGGGTTCCGCGGCGCATCCCCCGCTCTGCTCGCAGCCCATCCCGGGGGGCTCCAGGGAGCATCCCCCGCTCTGCTCGCAGCCCCATCCCGGGGGGCTCCGGGGAGCATCCCCCGCTCTGCTCGCAGCCCCATCCCGGGGGGTTCCGCGCCGCATCCCCCGCTCTGCTCGCAGCCCCATCCCGGGGGGTTCCGGGGAGCATCCCCCGCTCTGCTCGCAGCCCCATCCCGGGGGGTTCCGGGGAGCATCCCCCGCTCTGCTCGCAGCCCCATCCCGGGGGGTTCCGGGGAGCATTCCCCGCTCTGCTCGCAGCCCCATCCCGGGGGGTTCCGCGGAGCATCCCCCGCTCTGCTCGCAGCCCCATCCCGGGGAGCATCCCCCGCTCTGCTCGCAGCCCCATCCCGGGGAGACCCCCAGCCCCGGGGAGCCGCGGGGCAGAGCCGAGCGCGGCACTCCGCCTCCCGGGCTGCGCAGCGCGGCCGGGGAGCGGCGGGGCTGCTCCCTCCCCCTTCCTCCTCCTCTCCTCCTCCTCTCCTCCTCCTCCTCCTCCTCCTCTCCTCCTCCTCCTCCTCGTCCTCCGCCCCCCTCCCCCAGGGCAGAGCCGGCGGAGGCGGCGGGCGCGGGGCAGAGCGGAGCCGAGGCGGCGGAGGTAGGAGCGCGGGGATGGGATGGATGGGATGGAATGGGGTGGGATGGGATGGAATGGAATGGGATGGGATGGCGGGAAGGCGGGGGGTCCCCAGGCCGTGGCTCCCCAAGTTTGCAGGCAAGCGGGACTTTGCGGGAAGTTGGGCAGCGCCGGGCACGGCTGGGCTGGGCTGGGCTCGGCTCGGGGGACACCGGGCTGTCCCCGCTCCCCGCGGGCTGCGGCAGCCGGGGCGCTGCCAGGGCATCCCGGAGACCGGCGGGAGCGGGGCCGTGCTCCCGGCGGGCACAGGGACAGGGCACCGGGCACAGGGCGGGCGCGGGGCTGTCACTGCCCGCAGCCGGCTCGGGGACAGCGGACACTTGTCCGGGGGCTCTCCTGAAAGAGCCTTTCCATCCCGGAGCGCATCGCACCGGGCAGCGAGCCGGGCGTGCATGCGAATGTTTGTGGGTGAAGAGGGGGATTTCTGAAATGCACGCTGCTGGCTGTTAAAAATAGCTTCATAGCTGCTGAGAATGCAGGCAAGGTTCAGTGACGGGTTATTATGGTCAGAGTCTGTTAAGCAACAATTCACCAGCTGAACTTTGGCGGTCTCATCTATGGGCTTCTCTTTTTCGTCTTTTTTTTTTTTTTTTTTTTAATTTTCCTCTGCTACTTCATTGTAATACTACAGCCGTACTCTGCAGGGATCTGAGTGTCTTAGGCACAGACAGATTTGTAGGTTAATAGGATACGTGAGAGTATTGCTTGGATGGTGCATCCAAACGCCTACCAAACTCTCAGATTTGGAATTTTTTTTAAAAAAATTATTTTATTTCTTACATCATTCTATGGCCCAAAGTCCCCTTCACACTGACTTCCTTGCATATGACATCAGAATGGTTTCACTTCTTGAATTGTTAGCCAGACCAATAACCCATCATCATCATCATGTCCTGTAGAACAAACACGTTCTTTTGTGTTTTGAGACTTAAAAGAAAGAGCAGAGTGGCCAGCTGGGCACATCACGGATTAAATCTCAAAGTTTGCTGGAACTGTTCATGAAAAATAAATATTTTTAAGATTTAACTGCAAATGGTATGTGCTCGTTTGGATAAACAAACACCTGATTGAACAGCACTGCACTTGATACTGACTGGGGTCTGCTTGATCTTTGGCAGAGAGGGAAATTTCCACCAATAAAACATCCCCAAGTGGACGTGAACCATTACATATATATTTATATCTGTGCTATTTATAGACATAGATATGTTTTTTTAATATACAGTCACTTGCAAATAGTGGATCTCACTTAAAACCAGCAAGCACTACCAGAGTAGCTGCCTTGAAGCCTCTTTCTGTCAGTGATTAAAATGTTGTCACACGTCTCGTGCCCTGGGAGCTTCTCTGCTGCTGCTGGTGCCATTTCACTCTTGGGCATTGAGTCAAAGGATTCATCTGGCTCTTCACGTGCCAAAAGAAAGAAAATCAATTTGAATGCAGAAAGACTACTTGTATGAAGATTTAGTAGTGAAACCACCTTCTTTCTTTCCTTTTTTTTTAATAGCACTTAGATCCTCTGTCTGTGAGTTGCAGCCACTGTGCAGTTCTGAAATCAATAGGAAAATAGTTTTATGGTTCAGATTTTGTCATAGGGGGACCAATCTCAAATTCAGTGTGTTTTATTTGGTGGTTTGTAACAGGAACATGATCAAACAGTGGAGATTTACATTGCAAAACACATAATTCCACTAATGCAATGGAAGGCAGCAATGGATTTTTATCTTCATTGCTAAACTAAAAGCAGGTATCTGGAAATCAAAGAAATGAGAAGGGCGAAGCAGACTCTCATATTTGAATTATTTCATGTGGTTGAAGGGGAAGGATGAAGGTGTGTAATCCACCAGCAACATGAATAGGGATTTTATGTAGGCATAATCACAGAGATGCAAATAAGGTACTGCTTATGTTCTATTTTAACATTATTTTAAGAAACCTGTGGCAGGAGCTCTGTGAGAATGGGGAGTTTCAGTGCTCAAAGCTTTTGTTGGCAGCCCAGGTGATCTCGGTTTTAAGGATGGGCTGGTACTAAAGCACCTCTCGAAGCACTGGTTTGTGTTGAAGATCGGGTGGGGTGGGGTGGCAGCAAACTGCCAAGGATTTCTTGTGGAATTCCTCTGCTGACTAGGAAGGGAATCCTTCCTTTTCTAAACTACTTTTTCTGCGCTGATTTATTTCCTTATATGTGCACAGAGCAAAATCTCAGTATTGTAGCTCAGGGCTGTGTCACCACTGGGTGCTGATAGAATTTGTCCCGAGGTGAGCTGGCAGCAGAGGGCTGATCTCACCTAAATGACACATGGATTTAGGAACTTGGAACACCAAGCTGTGCTTCTCTTCCAGCAGAGATGCGTCACTTAGGTGAAGAAAAGCCAGGACGCAAACAGATACTGATATACCCCTCTCCCTCCTAATTACCCCTACAATTAATGTATATCCCACAGTCAGAAATTCCAATGGGATGTGCTCTTAAATCACTCAGTGGTGCTCTGGGTACTTACCTGATGTGGAACACTGCTTCAGACATCTCAGAGGGTTTGCAGAAGATGCACCTTGATTTGATCTGGGCTTCTTAATTGCTGTTTTTAGATTCCCATTTTCCCCTTTAACCCGCCTGGTTTCCTCCATACCTCCCACAGGTAATTCTAAATTCCCATCGCACTCCTTGGCTGGAGTTATGTTGCTCAGCTAGAAGAACCTAAAGTGCTGTGGAAAGCCATGGTAGATATCCAATAAGAGAGCATTTTTTCATTGCTTTCCCCCACAAATTAGCATTTCTTATTTATTTATGTTTTTTAGTGAAGTGCCCTGTTTTGCTTGCTGACCAAGTGAGGTGTCAGATCTGGAGTCCGAGCACAGCCATGCAGGGGAAGGGATCTGTAACCTCCTGCAAGTTCTTGTTTGAAGCAGCCTGGGTTGCACCCATGTCTCCCCTTACACTGCAATTTCACTAAAATCCCAGATGCTCTAGAGCTTTGCTGACCCATTCTCTTAAAAAATTGTGTGGCTGTCTGTGTATCTGACAGAAAACAGGTTGTGTTTGTCCCCACAGCCTGCTGGGTTGTGTTTCCCAGGCTCAAAGACATGATTACAATTCTGTCCTGGTGCCTGGGCTGGGTTTTTACAGGAGAGGGAGCCAGGGAAGCTCCCGAGGAGGTGGAGAGCCTTGCAATGGGAGCTCTGTAATCCTTTGATTACACAGCTGTGCCTGACATGCCACTAAACAGCACTTTAGGGGCAAGCAGTTAATGTAGCTTTTCCATGGAATATTTATTAATTTATGTTACACCTGGTTTCCAGCAGCTGTTGAACGTGGATTGTAAGCTTTAGATTTAAGGAGCATCCTCTGAGGGGAGAGAGGCCGGTGATGCCTTGCAAGAAGAAACAGAAGGAAAAATGTTGTCCTGGTGGCCGTGACAAGGGAGCAGTGGGGAGGATGAGAGGCCTGGTGAGGTGGTGGATGTGGACAGGAGTGAGGGACCCTTGGCACACTCTGTCCCCTCTGGTGGCAGCACACAGAGGTCACAATCTCACACTGGTTTGTGTGGGAAGGAAACGTGAAACTCATCCAGTTCCAACCCTGACGTCTTCCACTGTCCCAGGTTGCCTCAAACCCATCCAGCCTGGCCTTGGGCACTGCCAGGGATCCAGGGGCAGCCACAGCTGCTCTGGGCACCCTGTGCCAGGGCCTGCCCACCCTGCCAGGGAACAATTCCTCCCCAATATCCCATCTAACCCTGCCCTCTGTCACTTTGAAGCCATTCCTCTTCTCCTGTCGCTCCATCCCTTGTCCAAAGTCTCTCTCCAGCTCTCCTGGAGCCCTTTCAGGTGCTCTAAAGTCTCCCTGGGACCTTCTCTTCCTCAGGCTGAACACCCCACTGTGACCGTGTTCGCAGGGGTCTGAGGATGAGGGAAGAGATGAGGATCTGACTCCATGTTTCAGGAGGCTGATTTATTATTTTATGATATATATTATATTAAAACTATACTAAAAGAATAGAAGAAAGGATTTCATCAGAAGGCTGGCTAAGAATAGAATAAGAAAGAATGAATAACAAAGGCTTGTGTCTCGGACAGAGAGTCCGAGCCAGCTGGACTGTGATTGGCCATTAATTAGAAACAACCACATGAGACCAATCCCAGATGCACCTGTTGCATTCCACAGCAGCAGATAACCATTGGTTACATTTTGTTCCTGAGGCCTCTCAGCTTCTCAGGAGGAAAAATCCTAAGGAAAGGATTTTTCAGAAAATACCATGTCTACACCCCACTCCCAGCCTTTCCTCACAGGACTGATGCTCCATCCCTCTGATCACTCTGACCTCTCCTGCACCAACCCTCCAGCCCCAGCCTGATGCCTCTTCTCATTCCCAAACCCACCTTCCCCCAATTCCCACAACAGCCTGAGCTGCCCGACACACTCATTGCCCAAACCTCAGCACCTGGCTGCTGCTTTCCTCCTGTCCTTGCCCAAAAATGAGGTGACCCACCTCAACTCCAGGCACATTTTTGGATCTCCTGTTGGTGTGACCCTTCCCGTGTTGCTTTGCTGAAAGCAGCCACTGCCCCTTCAGCCTGGGACATGGTGGGGGACATAGGATCCTGGTGGCTGCCTCCTGTGCCATGGGTTTCCTTGGAAATGAGCCCAGTTCTGTAGAGAACTGATCCCAGAACTTGCTCCCTTACTCCATCCCATCTGATAGGATAGAGTAAGGGAGCAAGCCAGGCTTTTATTTGTTTATATACCAACCAGCACCAGATACACACATAATGTTCTAAAACTTACTATGCCATCATTTACTCCCCAAATAAGCAGTGTTTTATAAATAAATGGGGGTTTGGGCCAAATCTGTATCTAAGGGGGCTTGTTCCTCACTGTAAAAGGTGCAGATCTGTACCTAAATAGCAAAATACTCAAACTGACATTTTCCATTTGCTTCACGCCTTCCAGTAGGAAAAAATAAGTTTCATGAGGAGATATTTTTTCCTGTAGAAAAACCTTGATTTTCAGTGTGGGTGAATGTACCCTGCTATCTAACCATAAAATTAGAAAAACTGATGAGAGTGAAAGTGAAAAAGGCTTTTGTATTGTTATATTTTACTTTGGTTTTTTGCATTTATTGGTGTTCGGCTTGGATACAAGTTGAAGTTAGACTTGTAACTTCTCAGGATTGCATGGAATAGAGGGAAGGTCATTTCTTTCAAATAAGTCACTGAGTTACAGGTGAGCTTGAGCTGGGAAGAACTCTGAGGTCAGACAAGAGTGAAGATAAAATGCAAAGTTCAAAGTCATACAGAGGAAACAAGATAAGACTGCTTTGAAAAATGAAAAACTCTACAAGGTACAAGGGCAAAACAAATAAAGATTTGTGTGCAGCATGTGTACTCAGGAGATGGAAGAAGCCTCACAGTGTTGAAAGAGGATGGGCAGCACGTGGATGTGAGTTTGTAATTTTGGATAGTTTTTCCCAGTTTCAGGTCTTGGAACAGTGTGGAGAAAAACCACTTAATTCAAGTGCTTTAGAACTGGCACCAAATGAGTAGTGAGATACCAACAAATAGGAGAGACCTCAGGAAAAAAAAAGTAGCAGAAATCAGGATTCTGCAGGGTTTTACCCATAATTTGGAGGAAATATGAGCCCAGTGTCAACCTTGGTGTGCCTAAATTGGGATATAATGGTGTGAGTGCCAGAACTTATTAATCTAAAGAAAAATACTCTCTGACTGGGGCAGCCAGGAGGTTTGTCTGTGTAAAGCTGGAAATAGGAGGAAGTGGAGAAGGATGGTTTAATAGTTCATTAGGAGAATGTATCCCATAATGAGATGGGTTTGCCTGCAGGCCCAGCTCCTCACAGGGGAGCTTCATCTCCTGAAATTCCTTTAGCAGCTCTTAAAACCAACACTTCCTTGCAAGCCCATCAAACACCTTATCTAATATTCCTTCCCAGCCTCTTTGATTTTTGGCTGCTTTTTAGTTGTAATTTGTAATTTGCTCAGCTCTGTAGATATTAGATAATGTTAAACAGATATTGGTAATGTTAAGTAAATTAAATGGATAATGAATCTCAAACTTTTAAGTTCATCATTTTGTAGAGGTATTTCACTGTGTTAGGCTGGTGACTGGGCTCCTGCTCTTGCCTTCCACCCCTTCCCAGTGCAGTTTTAGGGCTGCTGCTGTGCAGTTCATCCTTGGGATTGCTGAAGCCTGAGGACATTTCCTGGGGCTGCCTCTGGAAAGGATTTTGGGTGTTGCTGTTGCAGGTTTTGAATGTGTCCGTCAGGTGTGGAACCCATGCCCAGGTGATTCCAGGGAAGGAACACTGGTTCACACTGCAAAATTCACGCTTTCAGGATCAGGGATCCTCTGCCTGCTTTGTGTCTCCCTGGAGCTCCGGGCTGGGATAACACTGAGACATCTGGGTTGTAACTGCATCCATTGCAGGCGATAAAAATTCAGATAAAAACCCTGCTGTGTGTTAAAGACTGCCAATAGAAACTGCAGCACGAGATGCAGTGATGGGCTGTTAATTTAAGAAGACAAAAACATGTTCTTGAGCACTCCAGCATGGAGTACTACAGCTTCATGCCCTGAGCGACTCATCGGAGCTGTTCGCAAAGTAAATAATTTAGATGAAAAGTTTCATCAATTATAAAGCTCTGAAAACAGTTTCTCAGCTTCAGGATGAACTTGCCTGAGGATCAGATAAGGATAAATCAGAATGAAACCACTATTGCACTTGACACTTAGTATTAGAATTACTTTGCAAGGCTATTTATACCATCTTTAAAACAAGAAATGAGATGTGAGAGGTGAGCAGGAGGGAAGGGTGGAATCTGAGCTGATCCTCTCACTGAGGAAAAAGGAAATAAAAATTTGTCTGATGTCATAGACACATTTTATGAAAAATCCGTTTCTTGGGATTTTTCCTCCTGAGAAGCTGAGAGGCCTCGGGGACAAAATGTAACCAATGGTTATCTGCTGCTGTGGGATGCAACAGGTGCATCTGGGATTGGTCTCATGTGGTTGTTTCTAATTAATGGCCAGTCACAGTCCAGCTCTCCAGACTGTCTCAGTCAGTCACAAGCCTTTGTTATCTCTCTTTCCTTTTCTATTCTATTCTATAACCTTCTGATGAAACCCTTTCTTCTATTCTTTTAGTATAGTTTTAATGTAATATATATCATAAAATAATAAATCAGCCTTCTGAACCATGGAGTCAGATCCTCGTCTCTTCCCTCATCCTAAGACCCTGTCACAGTCTGACATCAGGTGATTTTAAATAGGGAAGTTTTTAACCCTTCAGTGAAGATTTTTGAATGTTTCTGAGAAGATCAGCAAAATGAAAATACACAGCAGAGTGAATGCAATCTGAATTGGTATCCATGGAAATCCCACCTGGATTTTTCTGGCATTAGGCTGGATGAGGAGTAATTCACCTTTTGGGCTTCACTGGTGTGAGGGGGACCAGGATGTGGGAGTGGGAAGAGTTTTCCATTTGTTTTGGAGGGATTCAGAGCCCTGTGCTCAGCAAGGAGTGTGGCAAGGCTGGGAGATCAGGGTAACCCTGCAGAGCTTGCCAGGGAGCAGCTCCTGCCTGGAGTCAGTAACTCTGAGATGGTGCCACTCACCTGCTGCTCGTTCCTGCCTCAGCTGTACAGATGTACATTCTCCTGGTTTAGCAGCAGAGCTGGAATGTTGCAGTAACTCATCCTGCTGTAATACAGGGGAATGCATAAAAAGCCTTGCTGAGTTTTGATAGTGTGTTTTCCTGTAATGATACCCATTAAGTGAGTGTAGTAATCTCTCCAATTTTCCTTTTTTTTTGTCTTGCTGTGCTGGTACATTGGATAATGAATGAAAAAAAAAAAAAGAGAGGAGCCCTAAAAATGTGCCATGAAAATGCTGATAAATATGTAAATGCCAACAGTATCTTTTTTGGACTATTACAATTCCTACAAACTAAAGCTTTCCAAAACTGCAAAATGAGCAGGCACTTTATGACAATTAATATTTATGCATTAAAAACATGCCTGTTAGTGAAACAAGAGTATCCCATCCATCATCACTAAACATTTTACAGTGCACAACTTTAATACCCTCCTTTCTGTATTGTGACAGCAAATAATTCCAAGACAGCAAATATCATTAAGTTGCATTTAACAGAAAACTTGGAAGGTTTCAAATGAGATAACATAAACCCTGTGTTCATTCCAGACAGCAATTCTCTGGATGAACCTCTGCCTTCATTAAAGTCACTGAAATGTCTTCCTGCTGACTTCAGCATGCCAGCATTTCAAAAAATAAATTGAAATGGGATCTTTAAAAGTTTTCTTCTTGATGAGTGGCTGGAGCTAAAGCCATTCAGCTGTGCTTTTCTGTGCATATGTTATTTAGCTCAGCCAGGAGGTCTCGAGGTGAAGATAATGTCTGGTGGGGATGAGGGAATGTGAGCAGGAAATAATATTTCCCTTTGAAATAATCCATCAGTAGCTGTGCTATCCCAGAGGCCCCTTTTTATGGAGATCCTGCAGATGTGGAGCCCCCTTTCAGTGCTGAGGGAAGCCAAACATGCAGGTGGACGTTCCTCTTAAGGATATTTAGGCCTTGAAAGTGATGGAAAAGCCCCAAAGTCCAACTCTTTATTTACTGCACTGCTGCAGGGTAGAAGTGCAGCCTTCAGACATGGCTTTGGGGACATTTTTAGCTTTGTCCTTTTGGCATCAGGGGTTTCTGTGCAGCAATTGAATAGGAGGAAGGAATTAATTAAGATTTAGCCATGTCAAGCTGAAAATGAAGTTCCTCCTTGCACATCCTTCGAGGAACCCTCCATGGTCTGGATTTAGCTGCCATCCGCTCCATTTTTACTGCTATATTTTTGGACTTCCTCTGCTGATAAATATTTAGAGTCTGTTTATCTTTCATCTCATTTCTGTTACATAGTGCTTACAGATATATTTTTTCCCCATAAATACTTATTACTGCAGAAATTAGTGTTGCAAGCCTTGATATTGCAATGCCAGCAGTTTTGTAATTTTAATTGAGGCTGGCTGACAGTACTTCTATTAATTATCCAGGAGAGGCTTATGGCTTTCTAAAAGAGAAGTGTATTTCTGGCTGGAGGAGTTTGAAGGGGAGTAGTAATTGCTTTATGTCTGGAGTTTAGGTGCAGGAGGCTTGGCTGGATTAGATGTGGCCATTGCTGAGGATCAATAAAGCATGAAAAGGGGAAAAGCTGTTTCAAATTTGTAAAAGTTGTAGCTACCGGGATGCTGCTGAACTCAGAATGAAAAATGCAGCTGTTTCTTTTGGGTTTAATTAAGATCCAATGAAAGACAATTCAGAGAGACCTAAGTTGATATTAATTACTTTGAGCATGTGAATAATTGGAGCAGGTGAAGGATTTCCTTCACAAAATTCTGCAAAACCTTTTCTTACAGCCTGGCTCTATGTGATTCTTACTGATACTGCCCAGCCAAATCTTAGTGCTCTTTTCCTGTGCCTTCCAAATTCCTTTGTGGAGTTGTGTTTTTCCTGGTGTGAATATGACAGTCCCACTTTAATTGGATAACAGCAGTTGTCACCCTGCAAGAGGGATTGTGAGGCCCAGGGGCCTCAGAAGTATCTGCATGAAAATAAATAAATAAAAGATCCGAAAAGCTTTGCTAAGAAGCAGTACATTTAAAAATTGATTTGGTTAACAGCATTGAAATGAGGTGCCTTATTCTATTACAGCATAAAGCCACCAGATGTCACTTATTTTGTGCACCACTCTTCTGGGGAGAAGCATGTCCTTGGCATGGAAAAGATTAAAACAAAAAAGGACAACTTACTTTAAGTGGCTTTGTTTCTGTTTGTGTTCCTAACTTGCAACTGTCTTCCTTGATAAATATTTTCACCTTAAAATAGATCAGATAAACTCATTTGTCACAGATCAGACAGACATGCATTTTTTATGAGCCTTAAATGTCAGCAGTGCAGTCTTTAAGAAAGTAATTAATAGGCTTACTCCATTTTCAGAAGGGGGAATGCACAATTTAGAGATAGGATGGTTTTATTTGTATGAACTGTTCTGTCATTAAAGGCACCTCAGCCAGTGGCTCACACAGATACTCATCTTCAGCCAAGTTGAAAGCAGTGGGGGGAGTTTGAAAGTCATACAGAGGTGGAAGTCCTTGTGGAGGGAGGGAAAGGAACAATTCTGAAATCAGAGACCAACATCTGCTTCTGGAGTGGAGCGGCTCATCCTCAGGGTTGAAAGGCTTCAAGGAGAAGCGGAGCAAAGAGGGGCGGGGATGTGTCCCTAAAGGGGAAAAACAACCCTTGGTACCCGAGGCAAAGCTGGATTTCCTGGCTTGGATGGGCATGGCCAGTGTCAGGGAGCTGGAGGAGGGGACAATTCCTCACCAGTCCTGGGTGTGTCCTGTTCCACTGTGGGTTTCCCTCCCTTACCAGAGATGCCAAACTGAGAGGTGCACACCCTTTCTGCTCCCTGGTAACATAACCCTCCTGCTCTTTCATTCTTTGGCCTGCACTCAAAGGCAGCACCATTAAAAAGAGGAAATTTAATTTGCTGGACTTGAAGCAGAAAGGCTGAAAATTGAGTGTTTTCCTAAAGGATAATGATTAGTGATTTTTTTTCCCAACCTAGTGGTAGTACTGTAGTTTGTTTTTGCATTTTAAATTTGTAATATTTTTTTTTCATTTTAAATTTTAAATATGTCTCCTCCCTTAGATTTCAGCTTGGGACGGAGTCCTGCTCACTCTGTGGATTTCATGCAGGTTGGAGGATGTATATCCACAGCTCTGAGTGAATGATGTGAGAGTTCCTCTCCAAATAATTTTCCATTTCAGTCCTCAGGAGCAGCTGTGCTGAAAGGGTACCTGCCTTCATTTTTCATCTGAGGTGAAAAATGTACTCTAGCATGGCATTCTCTAGCTGGAGGCAGAGTACATGACACATTTTCCCCTCCCTTTTCCCTCTGTGCTTGAGCAAAAATAGAGGTGAGCAAAACACTCCTTAACTAATAGAAACAGTGTTGCTTCTAAATGCAGCAAATTTGTGTTTTAGCACCTCATATGAAACCAATTACATTAATGAGGGCTCCAGTTCTTAACTGGGGGTTGTTTATGACAGGGAGGGTTTCATTTCCTACCGCCGGTCTTGCACCGTTGCTCCTGAAAGTGCCATCTGCCAGCCTTGGACCCAAAAATGCTCCCTGCCACTGCTGTGCAGGGAGATTCTGGCACAGCTCTGGGATGGGGAGCATGACTGCAGCTTGGGAAGCTGGGAAAATTCACTTTCTCTCTCTGTTGAGCTTATGAAAGGCTGAAATTCATTCTGTTTAATGTGGTTACTGGGGGAGAGTCAGAGTCCATGCTGTCTGCCTTAGGTGGTTTATTTAGAAATTGGATTGCTGGTGGCTTTCTGTCTTGTGAAACATGTATCTGAATTTCATTCAAAATCCCTCAATTCCCAGGTAATGGGATTCTGGATGGTGAGTTAGGAGATCTAGGTTTTTCTTGTACTTCTGTCGTGTTATTCCAAATGATATTCCAGGTGACACATGTCAGAACTCTGTCATTTTGTTCCCCAGAGGTGGAGCAGCACCTTTGAAAAGCACTCTGAGATTGATGCTGGCAGTTCCACACCCTTTCTGGACCATAACCTAACCCCAAGCTACCTTTGAGTGCACTCTGTGGTTCCTGTGTATGGCATAAATGGCTACAGCTGCATTTTCTCATTTAATTGCTTTTCACCTTGGGCATAAATATCTCTGTAAAAACACCAATAAAATAATACATGTTGTATTTAATTGTCCATGTTTGGATAAAACATTTTGTCTGTTCCAGATCAGTTTTGTTGGCCCTGTGTAAGTAACCTAAAGGAGGAATAGTAAGAATAACATCAAATGCAAGTTTTCATATGCAAAGAAAGAAGCCCATATAATTGTAATGTTTCATTCTGATTTGCTGTTCTTCTTAAAGTGTAATTTAAACCAATGAGCCATGCAATAAAGAAACTGAGGTGTGTCATCGGCATGTGATTTATTTTTTCACCTAACAAGGAGAACTGTGGAATTTTTTGAGTTTATAGATTATTCTGAACTTCTGCTGTCACTTACTTTGATTATAAATGGTTTGGATGCTGAGGGCATTTTCCAGGATTTAAATATGCAGGAAAACTTCAAACTAAATCAAATGATCAGTGGTGAGACTTATTTCTCTCCTGCACCTGGGATGGTGCTCTAGAATGCCTAATTTTCCACATACTGGTGAAATAACTGCTGTAAAAGGAGCAGGACTTGGTTATTCACATGGAAAAACTGTAGAGTCACAGCGTGGTTTGGGTTGGAAGGGACTTTAAAGCTCGTCTCATTCCAGCCCTTCCACCACCCCAGGCTGCTCCAAGGCTTGTCCAGCCTTTCATTTTTGTCCATCCAGGAGGGTCAGAGAACCCATCCCTGTCTTCCTTCCCTTGTGGGCTCTGGAGCTCTGCAGACCAGGAGCTGCTCTCCTCAGGAACAGTGAGGATGCACCAGGGGATCACCACACTTCAGCTGCCACCTCCCCCTTGACAGCAGCACAGAGCTGAGCTCCTGGAGCAATTCTTTGGCCAGAGCCTGGAGATTCTCATGGCAGGGCCACCGCAGCAGTTCGTGGTGCAAAAAAGCCCCGACCAAAACAACCAATGTGGCTCCAGGCTCAGGAGGGCTCTCCCAGCTGGGTGGCAGTGCTGGAGTGGAGATCGTGGCTCAGTGGTGAAGGTGATGCCTTGTGAAGGCCCAGGACAAGTTATTAATGAACAGATTTTGCCATCCTTGGTGCTGTGTGGCTACTCTGATGCCTTGTGAAGGCTGACCTAGAACAGAGGCTGGGCAGAGTTCCAGAATAAAGCAGGGATTTATTCAAAGGATCTCCTCCATGGATCCACCTTGGGCAGCACCAGAGCCCAGCCAGGGCTGCACCCAAGATGAACCAAAATGGCCCCAAAATGCACGAGCGGGCACGGGCTCTGTCACTGGGATCAGTTCTGCTCCATTTGCACCTTGCAGTTCATTGTCCCATTCCAGCTTTAGCCCCTGCAGTCCCACCCTGCTTGTTTTTCTCTCTCCAGCCCACGGGGTTTGTGCTCCTGGGCTGAGATTGGGATCATTTGTCCTTGGTGCCCAGCTGGAGCAGGAATTGTTTTGTCTCCCTGCTCTGTGCACAGAGCTCAGCATCCCCTGATGTGAACCCAGACCCACACACTAAAGCAGCACAGAATGTGAAACATAGAAAAGCCAAACCTGAGGCATTAAAGGTGGCAGCTTGAGGTTGATGGTTGGACTCAGTGATCTTAGGGGTCTTTTCACAATTTTCTTTTACAATTCTCTGATCAGGCTGCTGAGTTCGCCCTGGAGCTGTTGCTGTTGCACCAGGGCAGGCCGGAGCTGCTGGGGTGTGGCAGCCTTGCTCTTTGGGCATCTCCTGTAGAGGACATAAAGCAGGGTGGAGGGGCTGCAGTGCCCAGAGCTGCGCCAGCCCTGCTGCTGAGTCACATTCCCAAAGATCTGATGGAATGTGTGGCATTTCTTGGCATTTTGTTGCAGGTTGCTGCCTTTAGCTATGGGCGTGGAGTGATCTTTGCAGGAGACAATGATTGATGCAGCTCGTGGTGGCACCTGCTGTGCTTTTTAAACACCATTTTTGAGGGTGGAAGGTGTTAAGGAAGCTGAGCACGGGGCAGCTTCTACAATGCCTTATTCCCAAAACCTTGCAGCTTCTTCTGGTGCCCACTAAAGAGCAACTCAGCAGCATTAGTGATAGGACAGCTGAGGATAGAGCTGGTTTTCACATTTCTCTGGATCTGAGGCACCAACAGAAGTGTTTCCTCTTGCAGCTTGATGCATCACTTGGGCTGAGCTCTTCTGCTGACCAGTACAGCCTTTTTCTCTACAGATATCTGCATATAATATGAATATTTTATTTATCATTGTTGCATTGTGGCCAGGTGTCACTTTCGAGACATGAGCATTGCATTCATCAAAGCTTGAGTCCTTACTTACCTGACAAGGCTTGAGGGGTTTTCCTTAGTGTTATTATTTAGGTTATACAGCAGTGCTTAGAAGGAATAAATGAGCTTGGAAGCCATCTCTTCCAGCCTAAGACACCCCAGGAAGCTTTTATGTAAGTGTAGTCCTTGCTGCAGAAATAGATTAAGGAATTTCTAATTTATTTCACATTAAAAACATCCCCTCCAAATGTATCTTTATGCTCTTGATGGCATCTTAGTCTCCTGCATATTTGAGAGCTTTGAATGCATTAACAGCCTAAACCAAGTTATTACATTAATCTCATGAAATCAAAGTTCATATCTTTGACTGAAGGTAAACAACATCAGCAACAGAGAAATTGAACAGATGGAAATGTGTTTCGAAACTTGGGAGGCATTTTTGCTGGAGATTTTTCTGTTAGATATGTTAATTCTGCCTAAGTTGGAGTCTGTAAGTTCCTGCAAAGTATTTTGTGGGGTGTACTCTGGAGATACTTCTAGTTCTTTGCAGTTTTATAATGTTAACAGTTTCAGTCTTTCTGCACTAGAAACAGCCTTTTGGGTTATCATTAACAGTCATGCATCTGTTCTTGAAAATCTGGCTGCCAACTGCAGTTGATGGAATTTGTGTCACTTCTGATTCCTTGTGTGATTTGCCTCAGCAAAGGATTTATTTCAAGCACTGGTGCCGTTTCAGCTGCAATGTCCTGTAGCGACTCCGCATCCTCCTCTATTTGTCTGGAACCAAATACATCAACAAGCACTGAGGTTTTATTTCTAAAACCTCATTTTACCTCCCACTGGTCACTTTTGTGCTCTGCTGCCTCCAGGGACATGGGGGTTTTCCACGGCAGTGAGAGATTTCTGGCTGGAGCAGGGCATTTGAGAGCAGTTGTGCTCTTTTACCCTTAGAATTCTGGGCTGTCTCAGGGGATGCTCTGCCCACAGAGCAGATCTTGGAGCATCCCGGTCCCAGGCATCCCTGTGTAGCTCCCCAAAGGTGCTCAGGCAGGGATCAGGAAGGATCTGAATAAGGCACTTGTGCTATCTCGGTGCTCCATCAAGGGTGGGCTTTGTTTTCTCAATTTCTCACTTCAAAACCTTAAAAAGTGAATTTTGACCCCTCCGCAGTTGAAGCAGAGGGAGAGTGGAAGGTTAGTTTGGGACAGTTTCCCAATAACAGAAGTTAAGTAATTAGCATATCCATTGCAAAAGAAAAAAGTCTCTTGGAGCATTTGCCTTGGGTTTCCTCTGCCCACAAATAAAGATCATCTAGTTTGCTAAGCTAAATGTTGTCTTTATATTTCAGAAAATGTTGCAGAAGAGGCATGGTGTGAGGGAGTGCATGCCAAATTTCCCTTGGTACATTCATCATTATGCAGAGTTGGGGTTTTGGTTTGCTTTTCTAATTTCTTCTTCCCCCTGGTTTCTTTTCATGGAGATTGAGTAAAGAACATTCCCAGATTTTTATCTTGTTTGTTTACAATCTGGAGGCCAGCTAAGTGCAGTGTAAGGCATGAAAAGGTATTTGTGGTTGTGTTCTTTCCAAGTGGCAAACAAGCACACTGATGCCAAGCACGGGAGAGACCTGCAGGAAGAGAGAGTGCAGTCAAGGGAGTCAGTGGTTCAGTGGCTGAGGAACAGATTTTCTTATTATTGTCCTGGATATTACAATATTTACTCACTGGGTTCCATACATAGCGTGGAATTTTTTCCCTTTTGTTATGGCTGTTGTAAACTGGGGGCTTTGTGCAGTTGCAAGGTTCCTGGGCTGGATTTTGCCCTTCTGTGAGAACAGCACAAGAGCTGTGATATTTCTGAGAGCTGGTGGCAGAGTGCAGCTCATCCTCTCTCCTCCACTCATAGAAATCAATGAGTTAAGATATTTGAACTTTGAATATTTGATATTTGAGCTCCTTTGAAGCTTGTGGTAGAAGTGTTGTTCTTTAGATGTGATGGTGTGAAGACAGGAGAGGACAGTCACGAGAGTTTAATCCATTATCAAATGGCTTTAGCTTCCACATCAAGAGTGTGCTCTGCCTGGGGTGCAGAGCTGCATAAATAGCTTCAGAATGATAGAATCTTATAAACTATTTAATAAAAATGTATTGCACATTTGTGTAGTTAAAAAGCACAAACTACAGAGGGTGAGTGATGGAGCCCAAGCCTTTGCTGAAACACTTAGGAGTGGTGGTAGGAGACTTTGGAAGTAAATGTTGCCTGACTTCTGCAGAATAAACACTTTTCTAGGAAGCTGGGAGCAGTATAATGAAATTATATCAAAAAGGTTTTGCTTAATTAGGTGTAGCCAGCAGTTACCTGCAAAAATTTTATCTGGTGATATTTTAGAGATAACTAATTAGAAATTTCTTGAGAACTCCTAGAGCTTTCTTGGGTTTTCCACTTTGGGCTCTGAGTCTGCTGCACTTTAATGAACAAAGTAGTTTCTTGGTTAATGGACTGAGGTTTATCTGATGTGTCACTGCTTAAAGAATTAAAGTTGTTGAACATTTAGAAAAGTTACTACTAAGCTTGGAACAGAGTTGGGTTTTTTTAAAGTGCTGAAACAAAGCCCCAGTTGTGATTTGGCATCAATGAATAGTTTGAGTTGAGTAATTTTTGTTTGAATTTACAAGAAACTTTAATGACAGACTCTAATGCTGAGTTTGTCTTTTCAGGATGCAGCTGTGTATGTTTCCTTTCACCCACTCAGCACTAGATGAAAGATGAAATGCCCTATTCATGCAAAAGCACTTACATGGTACTTATGTACAGATGAGATACGTTTTTCCATCCATTTCAATGCATGTCTCACAGAGAAGGCACCGTATATGAGTCACAACAAAAAGAATTCAGATGACTCTGTTAAGATAGTAAAGTTTATGGAGAAAATTCAGCTTGGGGGTGGAGGAAAATCCCTTCTCAGCCACTAAAAAATGAAATGAGCAGCTGCGAGCATTTACGTTGCTCTAGAATTGCCATAAGTGTATTGTGTTTAAAGCAAAGTTAAGCCTCACATAGAATGGGTCCCCTTTCAGAAAAACTGCTTATATATGAAGTGTGAAGGTGTATCAGATGAATTCTAGTAGATACTACTTGGTTGCATTATTGCATGCAGAACCATTTTACCATGGCATGAGATAAACAGGAACCGAAGGCATTAAGTGATGCAAATTCTATTTATTCCATACAATGTTATTCATCCCTCAAAAGCAGCCTTAAATTAGCAGCTGATCTCTCACAACCCACAGGATTTAGCAATTTGTGCTGCATACCCCTTGCAAAGTGGCAGAAAGTATTAGAGATCAGATGGTGGATGGAATATGTTCCTCACTTTAAATCAACCTGAGGGAGCAGCTGCTAAAATCAAGGAAAATCAAATGTGTAAAAGGAACAAGATGGTAATCAGAGTAGCTCATAACTGTGAGTTATGCCCACTATTTTGCAGCATGTCAAGGCTGAAAACGCTTGGCAGGACGTTGGAAATACTCTCAGAACATTCTTCCCCCACGTGCTGGTTCTGGACCAGTAATCAATGCAAAGAGACAAAGAGCTGGGCTTAAAATATCCCTTCAGCACTGACAGATCCCCTCCTGCAAACCCAACTGTGCTGCACCAGCTCTCCTCCTCTCCCTTGGGTGACAGTCAGCTGGCACGCTGACTCTAAAGGTTTTGTTTCTTTTGCACAGTGAAGTGATTCTACTGTGCCAGGTTGCTCCAAGCCCTGTCCAGCCTGGCCCTGAACACTTCCAGGGATGGGGAATCCACAACTTTTTCTCAGGTAGAGTGGTGAATTGAGCTCTGCATGGAGGGAAAACCCTCGTGTCTCTGTGGAGTAAGCTGCTCCAGAAGAGCTGTTTGAATAAATTGCAGCACAGTCTCTCCAGAGAGTCAGTGAAGCAGCCCTGGGAGCCTGAAATTTAAACAGGATTCACAGTGGATGGGAAGAAACAGGTAACTACAGAACAGCTGGGTCTGAGACATCAGCTCTGTCAATACCAGACCAATTCTTTGCCTTGGGCGTTTTCTGAAGATAAACACTTATTTATTTCTGATTACAGCCTGACTGCAGGGCGGATGAGAGCTGTATTTAGAGATGATATTTTTTTCCCTCTTGCCAACCCCCAAACCTCTTCAGTTTGTTTGATAAAAATAACTGCAGTGAAAGAGCTTCATAACAGATTCAGCCTTCGTGCTCTGTGCTTCCCTCTTGCACTTACACTCAGAGCAGGAGTGTGGCTGATTTGTGGGATGAGAGTGGGATGCATTCCTTGAAAGAGCAGGCAGGTAAGAATTTCTATTATTGTAAATTACCGTGATGTCCTGTGTTGGAAATGAAACTTCAGCGGCTGCCTGGTCTTATTAAAAATGCAATACAGACATTTATGGCAAGACCAGCCTTGTCACATTCACTTTCTGCACCTGAAGTTGTATTTCAGGTGATCCCTGTGTCTTCCCAGGCAGCTTTTAGCTTTTTTTTTTTCCCATAAAACAAAAGAAAGTACATAGGGCAAATTTAGACTGAGCAATTCTCATGGATATGAAATCATTGCATGAATTGTTTGACCTTCTACATCTGTCTTTATCTGATTTTGGTGTTGTTGTCTCCCTGAACATTTAAGTAGGTGCAGTTTTTCTGAGGAAGTGGTAAAAATTAACTCCCAGTGGCATCAGTCCTTTATTCTGGCTCTTGGTGAATCGATCATTTTAATGAGGGACTGGCTGGGTTTTGTTAAATAGATGCAAATTCTGGTTGTGTTCTGAATGTCAGAACTTTCTAATCTGGCTCCAGATTTTTGGGAAAGGAATCTGTGAGCCCCACAGGATGGGTGCACTGGTTTATCCTTGTTCCCATGGAAGGGCCCCCAGGACTGTGTGGGGTCTGTTGGGAGGATGCTCACAGTTATTTTGAGGATTGAAAATAAAGATACTAAACTTTCACCATGTAGAATGATCTGTGAAAGTGGATTAAAGTGGCTTTTTTGTGAGAAGAAATGCACTGGAGTAATTTATGTAAAGACACAGTTTTTTCTACAGTGTGCAACTCTTTCATATTCAATATAAACCTGTCAGTGATTCTGTAGCAAGGCACTATGTGAGATGAATAGGAACTAAGGGAAGGGAAAAGATGAATTGCTGGAGCTGTTGCACATCGTAGGCAGCAAGTTTTGATCAGGAGTTGAGAAGCCAGTGTGCACTGCAGGCAAAAATCTGCTCCAAACATCCTCAGAAATGTATGAAAACAGCACTCTGCTCCCTGTTTGTACAAAGGGAGGATTTAAACACATTGATGGGAGCTCTGCCCTGACACAGGAGCTCCAGGCGTGTGCTGCCACAGGTTGGGTGGCTGCTGGTGCTGCTTTTTTTTTTCCAGGGTTTTTGGACCTGTATTTCTGGAGAAATTGCTGATTTTTGGTTCTGTTTTATTTTCCTGTCTGCAGTTTTTATCCTGCAAGCAGCCCAAAAAGTAAGATTTTTGATTTAGACTGATTTAAATCAGATAGAATAGAAAGAAGGAACACTGAAGCCATTAAATATAATTGGTAGGTTGGTTTTTTTCCCTGCTGAAAAAGGCTTTAATTTAAAAATGGGTAATACTGAGTTTTGTTATTTTCACATTCTCGAGGCAGACCAAACAACAGCACATCAGAACACGTGGCTGTGGCATTTTAGGAGTGCAAGGAACTGGACCTTGGTAATTTCCAGGAACTTGCACAAGACTTTAGGTGCAATAATGCATTTCTGGGGGAGGGCATGACCCTGCTGTCACTGATCCAGGTCAGGGAGCTCCCTTTCCCAATCCCCACTCTTTTTTCCTTGCTTCCAAGAATCTGTTTATTCAGGCAGTGTTTATGCCCTAGCTGAGTGGTGATTCAAGCTCAGTAACTGTTTCCTGAGCATTGCAGCCCAAATAATAGAAGTCATCCTTATGTGATTGAAATGATTACTGCTATGCTGATTTTAGGGGAGTTTGCTGATATTTTCTTTTTTGCTTGTGGAGCAAGGAATTTGTTCCATTCTCACATTTTATTTGGAAGTGTATGGATGAGGAAGGAGCAGATTGTGTTTGGATTAGATTCTGAGAAAGGAACCAGCTGGGTTGTGGAAGAAACCACTGTTGTTTTTTAGGCAAGATTGCTGATTCAGTGGTGATTCAGGAGGTTTTCTTTGGCTTTAAAAGGCCACGAAATGCTTTCTTTAAATAAAAATTTTAGACTTGAACAAGTGTTCAGCAGTTGTCAACAGGTTGAGTGTGTAACCATGGGCTGTGGCCACCTACTCTTGCTTTTAGGATGTACCTGTTTTCCAACTGATTGCCTTGAAATTGGTTCCGTGGGTTTATACATCATCTTGGGAGTTGTCATTATTGATGATTCTTTAAAAATTAGGGGATTTAAGTAAATAAAGGAGCTTTACATAACTTCAGTCTGCAGGAGGTTGCTGAGCTTTGTAATGAGTCCTGTGGCTTTTCTAAATCACTGCAATTGCTTTTTGCTTGTTTTTGTTGTTTTGTTTTGGGATTTTTCCCTTTGTTGTTTGCCAGAAGTTTGCAGAGCTCAGTGATTCATGATCCTCTTTTTATTGACATATCATCTTTCTGGAATCTTTCTGATTTCTCTGAGGTAAATAGATGTGAGTTCAGGCAAAGTTTATTTCCAAAAATGTAAACTTGAGGAGCCAAACGTTTCCAAGAAGCAGGAGAGAGAAAATCTACGATTATTTCTCTCTTTTCCTTACATAATGTTCTTTCTTTTTTAATTTAGCTTAGATTTTATTCCTTCTACTGAGCTATTTTTTATTGAAACGGTACAACCTGCCCACTCACAGGATGAACTTCCTCTGCTGTACAAATACTCCCCTACCCTTGTACAAATACTTCAGGTTGTGTGCTGCCTGTAGTCTGCTTCAATTCCAACCATTTCCAGTAAGTTTGATAGCTAAAAAATATCTGTCATTGTAAGGTTTTGCAGGTTTTTTTGTGTCCAGAGGTCATAAATTTATCCTGCCTGGACTGAAGAATTGCTGTTGTACACGGAGAGTGTTGCGCTGAGTGATGGAGGAATGGAAAAGGAATTACATGGCTCTGCTGCATTGCTACTGAACATTGTTGGGCTTTTTCTTTCCATGTGAAAATGTTACGAGGATTTCACTCCGCCAGCCTCACTTTGCCCTTTCATGTTTCCATTCCTCTTGACGTGAGTCATGGAAAGTTTATGGTGGCAGGACTGTGGGCAGCCTCTCACTGCCAGAGCTGCATCTCTGACTAATGACAGCCTTGTCTTCACGGGAGCTTCTCAGGGGGAGCATTTCCACAGGGAAGTTCATTTCTGGAGTGTTCTGGAGGGTGTGGGATCAGCTTTGCTCCGAGATTGCAAAAAACATCAGAGCAGTGCAAACTGAGAACTTGATTTAAACAAACCTTCCTGATTTGGCAGGGAAGGCACTTAGGCAGAGGGAATATTTATCCAGATTAGTGGAAACAATTAGGAGACTATGGATAGAATGACATAGCTGTTACTCTAAGAATGGCATTAGATATATTAAATTAGGAGCAATGAGATGTTCCTGGCCAGATGATTCAGCAGTACTATCTTTTGCCTAATCTTTTGTTTGGGTTTTTTTGGGATAAAAATGTTTAATCCTTAATTTTATAGCCTTTTTAAGTAGGCTTCATCCCATCTAATCTAATATTTTCTCACTTGCCTTAGACATCCATATTTTAGGTTGTGAGCTGCCCATCAAGGCTGATTTACCTGAAATCTTCAATTCTGTGCGTGAAGGGAGGAAACAAAGTGCTGTAGCTCCACTGACATAAATTCAGGGGAACATTTATACCCCAGGATGAGAAATGTCCTCCTGGCGTACCTGAAATGTGTTTATAAGAGGTTAACAGCCACCTTTTCATGTGGTGGGAGGAGAAGCTGACTGTGATTAGAAGTAACGAGGCTACAGAAAAATGTGACCTGAAGAGCGCCAGCAAAATTTTCATTTACCTTTATTTTAAAAAGTTTTGAAAGAAAGGAAAGCATACTAAATACTAAGGAACTGGTGACCTGGAAAACAGGTCATACACAAAGGTGTATATATATGTATAAAATCTGTTCAATCTGTTTTATCTTATTCACAGAGGAGCAGAATTTCAGCTACGTGACTGAGCATATGAAAGTAATTGCTTTTTATAGTCTGTTGGTCTCTTCTCCCCAGGGACAAGCATTAGGACAAGAGGAAATGGCCTCAAGTTGCAGCAGTGGAGGTTTAGGTTGGAGATCAGGGAAAATTTCTTCATCAAAAGCCCAGGGCAGTGGTGAAGTCACCATCACTGCGGGGATTTAAGAGCTGTGTGGATGTGGCACTTGGGGACATGGTGGCCTTGGCAGTGCTCAGTTAATGCTTGGCCTTGATGGTCTTGGAGAGCTTTTCCAACCTCAGTAATTCCATGATTCTGAGATTCTCTGGCCATTTTGGTTGCAGTCTTCCCTTACAATCCTTAAAGAGAAAGGAGAGGGATTTTACGAAATGTTCATTTAATAGGAATAATAGAGAATTTCAGATACTTTCTAGACAGTCAACAAAACCCATGTGGCTGATGAAAAATCCTGCATGTTTTCTTTTGAGGGGAATGTCTCATAGGGTTGTGGATGAAATGGTTAGGGCCTTGTGGATGCTGTATTTTCAGTGCTTTGGGGTGAGGTTTTGCTGTTTGCTTTTGTGGTTCCTGCCAGTGTTACCTGCCAGCCTCCTCTCCTGCATCCCGAGCCCCCAACAGCCCCTCCTCTCATGGAACGCAGGGATTGTTCAGGGAAACTGCCATTGAAAGGTCTCACCTGTTTGCTATTAAGTTCTGTTGCATATAAATACCTTTGTTAGCTTGAGCCTGCTCCAGTTTGGAGCAAAGTCCCCCCTGGCTTCAGTGGGAATTATTGAAATCGAGGAGAGCTTTTCCTTTTTTCCCCCCATTCCACTGTGTGTCATCTTGTATATCCATGTTTCCTCCTCAGGCTATTCCCAGAGATCCTGATTTTTATGAGGAGGGCTGCTTTTGGCCAAGGAGCCTGCAAAGGTTGCTGTTGATTTCTGCTCTGTGGTTAGGGCTGGCACGCATTAATGTACAGCAGACAAATGCAGTATAGACGTGATCATAAATAATTCACCCTTCCCTTCAACAAGGGGAAATTACATGCTACATTATTCAATATACAAAGACACTGCTTGTTGTGTAAAGAGAGTAATTTTCTGCCAGTGAACAGCCAGCAGCTTTGCAGCTAAAATATAAGGAGACACACATGGTTTATTACCAGCTCAAGCCTCATAACCTTCCCTCTGCCTGCAATCCACATCCTTCTGCTCTCAGCAGTGGAATACAAAGAGGTGACGTGTGCTGGTGGCTGTGGCTGCTGGGAATGTTGGATGGAAGGAACAAAAACAGGGCACTGTAGATGTCTTGATTTCATGGGGTGAATGAGGGAAGTGAGGGCTGGGGGGAAGAGCATCCTTCATGCCATGGTAAAATCTTAGTGAATGAACTTCCATCAAAAACTGCTTGGCAAAGAGAAGGGAGTGGCACTGGGGGATTAGATCCTTTTATGTGTTTATTACAACTCAGCTTTTAAATTTCATGAACATGACAGTGGAAAATCATGTAAAATGGTGTGTTGGCAACTAGCAGTTATTAAAAAAAATGAGATCAATGTGTTTATTCTATTAGCTGAGTGATCTGTCATTGTCCTGTGATAGGTCATCAAACTGATCAGCTAATTAAGCAGCCTGATGCAGTGCTTGTGCATGAGCTGGCAGAGTTATAGTTGCTGGTGGAACTTTTAAATTTCCCCTCATGACTGGTGTGATTAATATCTCAGCTTTACTGTAGCCTAAACATATTTCTATTTTTCCCCCCTTGTATCAGCTTCCTGATAAACAATTTTCTTCACCTGCCAAAGATGTAGTTAACATTGTTTTTCCTTGGCTTTCTAATATTTGTGGCAGATTTTTATGAGAAGTATCTGCAGGTGGGAAGGGTTCAATAAATTCCAGTCCATTTTTTAACACACAAATGGACATAGGACAGAGAAGGTTATGTGGTTTTTCTAAGGTCTTGTGGTCTGCATTCATTAATGTATTTCCGATTGCTCTTTTTTAAAATTTGAGAATTGATGTCAAATACACAAACCTGGAATTGATCCCATAAGGCTATCTCAGATAATTCTGGTCAGTCAGTGTCACTGAGCAAGTTGCAGATCCCTGTTAGAAAAGGACTGGAAGATAAATTGGATTTTGTTCTTTATTTTAAATAGCCAGTGCATAGGAATTGGTCTATGAAAATAAACAGGGAGCTGGAGAGCGAGGTCTGAGAGGGTACTGAGGTGGATGTCAAAGAAGAAGAGTTCAGGGTAGAAGGATTTCATAAAAACAAATGTGTAGAACATGATAAATGTAGTTGAAGAGATGCTGTAGGGTGGGTTTTGCTTACCAGATCTTTTCTAGGTACTGCTTTAACCTGTAGCCTCTTCTTACTGCTTGTTTTTTCAGAGGGGCTTTTTTCACCTTCCTTTTTTTATCTTTTGTGATGAAGGCCCTCACCTCCATCACCCTTTTTTTACAGTTGTTTTTTTTTTTTGAGCTATCTCTGTTTTCATGACTTTCTGTGTTGGATGTGGATGCTGCCTGAATCTGCCCTGGCGCTGCCTCTGTCTCTGGCCCCCTTTGCTTCCTCTCTGAAAATGTTTGATCAGGGTCTTATTTCTGCCTGAAATATTTATTTGGGAAGTGGAAACTTCTTGCTTCTTGTCAGGACTTCCCTTTCTTGTCCCTCCTCTCACCACCATTGCTGGTGTTTGGACAACCATCAAGGTCTTTCCAACCTTGGCTCCTTTCCATAGTTCCTCTTTTTCTTTCGGATGTTTACTGGGGGGATTTTTTACACATAAGAAAGCATAAACTTTCTAGGTTTAAAATTACTCATATGAATCTGATTTAATATCTCTCATTGTTCAAACTTCTGTCAATGTCATCACAGCTTTGCTCCTTTGGAGAAGTTTTTAAGACTGGTCTCTTTGAGAAGTCTTGCACTGATTCCTTTCCCTTTGGTTTAAATATAGTCAGTAATGCTTATGCTGTGATTTCTGTCTGCCTCATCTGGCTTAGAGAATGAACTCATTAAGGAAATGAACTTTTTTGGGGTGGAAGGAAAGCATTTTGCAAATACTTTTGTTCAATATTTATCTAATTATTCTTGAGTCCCTGAGACACAGCCTACTTGCTCTGATTGCAGAAATCCTCCAATATGTGACAGTGTTCAGTGGGAGAAACATCAGAATACAAATAACTTTTACAAAAGCACTTTGTCTCATACAAAAGTGCAGCCAGAAGGATGATGATAAATGTGGGATCTGAAGTGACTGCCCCATTTGATCAGGATACTTTCGTAGGAATGAACCAGGAGTTATTATCTAGAATTATAGCAGTGTTGCTTAAGCATTAAAAATAGGTGTTGATAGAGCTAAAGGCAAAACAGTCAAATTGTGGGACTCATAATAGTAATGATTATACTTCTCTGATTTGGTGAGTAATAAGAGAACCCATCATTTGGTCCAGAAACCTGAGATGCTGTCATTAGCCTTTTCCTTGTGTCTGTTTTTTAGTCTCTTCACTTTGCTGAATGTTTTACTCATGGCTTTTGATTTTTTTTTTTTTTTTGTTTGGCTTTTTATCTCCTGTGTTTGAAAGGAGATTGTTACTTTATCCCTGCCTCAAACAGGGTCTTACCCCACTTCAGGACTGTTCATTTAAGGTCCTCAGGAGCAGATAGAGTGTGATTATTTAAACCTGTGTCACTGGATACTGTCCAGAAATGCTCCCATATTTCAGGAGCAGATAAAGATCTGTTGGGTGGGTTAGTGAGTCGTGTAGTGTTACCTGTAGTGGCAGCCAGTCCTGATGAGAGCAGATGGGTGATGGAAAATCAGGGGCAGCTTGCTGTGAACCTGGAGCCAAATGTTCCCTGGGTTTAATGTTCTGAGTGCTGGAATTAACAGGCTTGGCAAACAGCAGGCATCTCTCAAACAGAAATCTGAAATGACTGGTGGTAGGTTGTGCTTTGCTATGGCTGTGGATGATGAGGATATGATGCCTGGGTGTGTATTAATATCTGGGTTTGTTTCTCTAGGTTGGAGAATGCATCTCTTTGGAGCCACCTCTGGGAAGATGAAGCTTCCAGCAGCAGCAGCAGCAATGCAGTTTGGAACCTGCTTGTTTTAAGGGAACCTGGAAATTTCTACCCATATTTGCCTATTCCAGCATAGAGCAGAGGAAAATGAATTTTTTTTATTTTTTGCATATTTTCACACTACGCAACAATTTTTTTCCCTTCTCATTTTGTTCAATGGGAAAAACTTGAGCCAGTTTTGTAGCTGATCCTTACTTCACCACATTCCTCTTACTGAGCCAAATTCTTGGGAACCACATCCAGAGTACATCTATTTTTGTGTGGCGGTGGTGGTTGGGGCTTCTTTTTCTTTCTGTGACACATGTCACTTTTTATTCTGTTTTGAACCTGTCCTTTTGCATTGCTGAGTAGTTGTAGAACCACTCCAGGAACGAAATAATTTCAGACTTGCAGAAGATGACTCATATGCTTCAGAAACATTTTTATGGCTGTGCTTGGCTCATTAACGTAGGAGTTTAACAGTAGTAATATGAGGCATTGCATTAATTGCTGCATACATTTATTACCAAATGACTTGCACAGACAGTGTTTCAGATGCCGTGGACCTGACCACAATAACCAGAAGTGTCCTGTGTGCAGAGGAGAAAATAAAATCCCTTTGTACACCGACAGCAAGCAGATGAAGTGGCTCGCGGTTCTGGAAGTGAGGACTGATCACTGTGAGAGCTGGAATGGGTTTTTCTGCCTGAGGAAGGGGAAGCTCTGCAGTTTGATGTTTGGGTTGATCATAATGACTCTGGTGATGGTGTCCTACATACTGACTGGAGCCAAGCACGGCCTGCTGCTGATCCCATCTCCCTTCCATTACGGAGCTTTCGCTAGCAATCCCAGCCTAATGGACAATGAAAGCCTTAGTGACATGAAAGACTATTACCAGCCTTCAAAAATGAATATTTCATATGTAAAGGATTATCCAAGCATTAAATTAATTATTGACACCATTACTTCAAAGATAGAGTTTATAACGAGGCAGCGCCCTGATTTAGAAGAGCTGAGGAAGCAAGAGCCACATGTAAGTATGAATTGAGGCGTGTCTTAAACTGCTTTTTACGTCCTTATTTCAAGGCTTGTGGATCAATCTTTTGCCCAGATATAAAAAAGTGCAACTGCTTGGATGTTCATGCAGTGATTTACACCATCCAGAGTCTCCTGATTCACAGCAGCTGAGGAGTTGATATTGTAGATCACATCCCTCTGAGTCATGGGCAGGATGGATGGCTTCTATAAATGGTCTTGACACCTGAAACAAAAAATCAGTCAGTCTTCTGCTAGCTGTACAACATCACTGAACTTTTACCTTCTCTCATGCAAAATCATTGTGACTTACATTTACCTGTCACCTGAAATGATAAATAAGAAAGGACCTTTTCTAATAACTGCTTGCCAGGGCACCTTCCTGAAAATCATTGCAAACCTTGTATTTCAGAGTTAACAACTGGAAGGTAATTTGATTTGGGTGTTTGACTTTAAAAATCAGTTCCTGGGATTGCAGAGGAGTTGGGGCGATTATTGAGGCCATTTCTGGTCTTAAAATGAAAGGATTTATTTCTAAATACTTGTCTCCCAGCCCAGTGGGTTGAACAGGATTTGGTTCATCAGAAGCAATGAATGGGGTCAGCTTTGTAGGTAGAAGTAGTGTTCTGTCCAAGTAGTTGTTTCTGTTATCTCACGGTGCTAAGTAAGAAAAGTAAGTGCTAAGTAAGAAAAGTTGATTGCTTGCTGCCTTGACTGAAACTGTTGTTTTTTATGTTGCAGATGTTTTCGGTAATTCCTAACAAATTCCTTCCAAACAGCAAGAACCCTTGTTGGTACGAGGAGTACCGCGGGAACACGACGGCAGATCCCTACGCCACCAACTCCTACGCGCTGTACTCCAAGCGCTTCCGGATCATTTTCGATTACCTCAGGAAGGTGTTTTGGAACCACCTGTACCACTACAAGGACAAGCACTACCGCCTGCGCTGCCTGCCGCACTTCTACATCATCGGGCAGCCCAAGTGTGGCACCACGGACCTGTACGACCGCCTCCGCCTGCACCCCGACGTTCGCTTCTCCGCCATCAAGGAGCCCCACTGGTGGACCAGGAAACGCTTCGGTGAGTCAAAATGCCCTCTGCTAGCCAGGCTAGCTGTCCCCTTTAAATTTTTTTAAGTATTTGGGATGATGTTTATAGATTTGCTGCGTTTTGGCTCGCCTAGACACCGCTGGAGTTGGTTTGGAGAAATCTGGGTGGTGGGCGCTCCACCCGCTTTTGTTCAGTGGTGTTTTAGGTTAAGCCTCTTGAGAAAATGCACATTTCATTTGGTTTATTTACAGCACTTTGGAAAATCTAAGGGAAAACAAAACCAGTGCATAAGACCGACCTTATGAATTTATAAAGGCAAGAAGAGAAACTGTTAGGTTGTCATGGGGGAGTTGAAGAGAAGCAGTGATAGTTTTGTACTGCAAAATTCTGTAAAGCTTTTCTTACATCAATAAATGATGGGTCACTGTTTAAAATTTCAGTCCTTATGGTTGAATAAATACAGCTGTGGCAGGAGCTTCATTAGTGCCACAGCTCTGGGCAACACTAATCAGTAGAGAAGAAACTGCACGAAGAAACTCTCTCATACTGAGGGCCCTGCACATATTTTTGATCCTTTTTCTGGATGATATCATTATTTCCATCTCTGAAGGCGGACTTGACTAGCTGGGGTTGTGGCCAGCTGGAGCAAAAGGCATCAGCCCTTCGTGATTGCACCTCCAAAGGATGTCTCAGGGCAGTGGGGCTGAGCACAGAATTTCATCCATCTGAAGTGTTTTTCTCCTTCCTCTCTCTCTCTGGATGCTGAGGAAGGTCAGTCTTGTGGTTAAAGACTAAATGAGCTGCAGGGGACCTGTTTGCATTTCCTAACTGCTCCTCTCTAGATGTGGATGAGTGTTGTGCCCTCTGTATTCCACCCAGGCACTGGATTGTCTTCTTCTTGAGTCTGGCTGTTAAGTGCTGGTGTGCCCTCACTTTGTATGACTTTGGTATCAAAGATCAGACTTTTTGGTGATTTTACTGTTTCCAAGAGGAAGATTCTGCTTATTTTGGTGACATCTTAATTTCTGTTTCTCATTTGCTGTTGCTTTATGGCAGACACAGACTTTGGAACAGGAAAAACTGGCACTGGAGTGTAGATGAGGACTTTGATCACTGCTTTCTTTTGGTGCTTTTCTAAGCTTCCTTGGAACAGGAAAATGATGAATTTCTGTGGCTAATGGCAAGAAAGGACACTTTCTGAGGCATTGGGACACTGGCAGTGCTGCTTCAAATTCTTTTATTTCTCCTACGTGTGGTCTTGTCATTTCCATCTTGTTTCCCTGTGCCCTGGTTCCCAGAAGAACCTTTGAGCTCCTGCAGACAGGGTTTTGTTCCTTGCTTCTTGGTGAGGTGCTCTCAGCCACAGAGATGGGATTTCATGATTTTGCTGTTAAATTTTCCATTTTCCTCCTTTGCAATGCCATAAGAAAGTTGCCAAACAAAATACTTCAGACATTTTCTAAATCCTTTTTTTGCAAACTAAGATGTAAAGCCATATGATGAAAATGCAGCTTTGCTTTTGTGATAACTTAGTCCTGTTTGAGAAACACTGGAAGCACCAGTGTGAATTGAGGAGTGAAACCAAGTCAAGCAAAGGGAAGCATCGTGGTGCTCCTTGGAGACCCATGAGAAGGGACTTGTTCAGCACAGTCAGCAGCTGACTGAAGACAAAACTTGGGAATTATGGAATAGTTTGGGTTGGAAGGGACCTTTAAGCCCATCCAGTGTCACCCCTGCCATGGACAGGGACACTTTCCGCTGTCCCAGGGTGCTCCCAGCCCTGTCCAGCCTGGCCTTGGGCACTGCCAGGGATCCAGGGGCAGCCACAACAACTTTTTCTCATGTTCAGATAAAGTGATGGAAAGAAGGGACTGTCAGCAAAAACTGTGAAGGATTTTGTGTTCCATGATTTCAACTGATACCTTAGACTAAAATGTTTTATACCTCCACTTATATTAACTTCAACATGAATGTCTGGAATGAATGTTGGAGGAGGTAATGCACCCAGCCTCACTTCAGTAAGACTGGGCTCACCAAAGCTCTGAACCTGACCTACCAAACAGCAGAAGAATGTAAAAAATCAGGCTGGAGTGCATCTAACTTGAGAACAAGGGTGAATTCCTATCTCTGTGCTGGCATCCACAAGCCTTCCACTTGCAGAGTCTTGTGGTCAGCCACTGGGGACCAAGTGCTGATCCTTGAAGAGAACATTCTTTGCATAATTCAGTTTTTTTGAACTTGTTTTGTAAAGCTGGAGAATGAGGAAACATTGCAGAGCTCCTGGTCTCATGGGAGAGGGATCTGTAGGGATGACCTTCTGATCATCTCAGCTGTCTGCCACTGAGAATGAAAGATCAAGTTTATTCCTGGTGGCTCAGTCCTTTAATTCTGCCTCTAAAGTACATTACCTAATGGTTACTATTTAAAAATTAAGAAAAGAAAAACAGAGGATATGACAAACACACTCACAAGTGAAACTGAGACAGCCAGCAAGTGGCTATGACTCCTATGCTCCTGGCTATTAATTTGGTTTGGTTTCTAACACTTGAGCTGGACAAGAAAGTCTCTTTGTTCAATGGCATCCTCTGATTCAGTGGATTTTTATGAGACTGACTAATTTCAGCTGAGGTTAAACAGCCCTCTGGGGAGGCCCCATTTCACAAATCACTCCTTTCCCCTTCTGCTGAGATGGTTGATGCTCCCCAGGACTTTGTCTCAGCTTGACTGTCTCTCTCTCCTGGCTCCTTGCCACTGTTTCTGTTCCCAGGAGTGGGGTGGCAACAAACCAAGGCTGTCTGTAGCACCGCTCTTGCACTTTTTTCCCCCCTCAAAACAAGTCAAAATATGCTGTTGAACTTTCTCCTACCCTCATTAAATCCCACTTTCCTAAAGGGGAAAATCAGAGGCAATGGACAAAAGAACTCCCTTGCTGAGCTTTCCTCTCACATAATTGATAATTATTGGCCTTGTGGGAGCAAGAAAGGGAGAGCTGAGAAGTCCTGTGTGGGGAGCATGTGCAGCAAATGGAGAAGTGAGACTAGATTTGGAAACAGGAGTGGGAAAAGGAGTATAAAAATCACAGGATGCAGCTGAAGATGCTGAGAAACGCAGGGGGAAGGTGATACTGAACTCGCCCTGGAGTGTAGGGAAGGAGAGGAGAAAAACAAGATACTACCGTGGAGCTTTATTTGCATACCTGTGAAAGGAAAAAAACCCATGAATGATTTCCCAGTGTGTGTTCATTTGCATATTTGGCATCAGAGCCTGGGCTCAATCTCAAAACAGTAAATCTAGTGGGAGTCCAATATTACTGCAATTTGCATGGGTGCAAATGGAAGTAGAATCTTATCTTCTATATTCCTTCCAAAAGCTAAATTTAGAAGAAGATAAATCCAAGCTCATTCATGCAGGGACTACAAAACAGAGCACTTAAAATATTTCCTATCACTGTGAATTTATGGTGTAATCATTCAGTATCTCAGATCTCAGCCACTTCATTATTGGCACTTTTATCTGAGGGTTGCACTCGGTCGGGCTGATCTCGTGCTGATGTTGGCTGGCTCGGGGCCAACCACCTTGGTTTGCACCAGTGGTTAGCCTTGCCCCGTTGCTGTCACAATTGCTGATTTTAATTCTCTCTTTCTGGCTGCTTTTCCTCAGGAATCATCCGGCTGAGGGATGGATTTCACGACCGCTACCCGGTGGAAGATTACCTGGATCTGTTTGACCTGGCGGCGCATCAGATCCAGAGTGTGCTGCAGAGTGATGCAGTGAAGGAGCATGGCAAGAGGAACAACATCATCATTGGTAGGGCAAAACCAGCCCCCAAATTCTCTGTAGCTCCATCCACGCTGACAGTGCTCAGAGCTGAGGCACCAGAGGGGGATTTTGTGGCTGGTTCTCAGCCCAGAGCCCCTGGTGTTGCTCTTCTCTGGAAGCTCTTGGCTTTCTTTTCCTTCTTTCTTTGTTAAGAAGTTGTGATTATCTTCAGAAAATTCCTGAGCAAGTGCTGTATATCTGATGAGCATCAGCATTTAATTAATGTGTTGGTTTGGTTTTTTTCCCCAAGAATGAGAATGACCTTGGTGACTCGTTCAAACACAGTTTTCATTTTGTTTTCACAGAACCATTTAGGTTGGAGAAGCCCTCTAAGATCATCACTCCCATCCATTCCCCCAGCACTTCCAAGGTCACCACTAACTCATGTCCCCAAGTGCCACATCCACTTTAAGCACAATTATGAGGGGATTGCCTGTAGTGCTGGGATTGTGGCTTCACTTCCAAATGTTGGAGCAATGTCTGGGATAAATCAGTAACTGTGGTGGCATGACACACACTGGCTGCTGCAGAAATCCTGGAGCTGCTGGGAGATGTGGTGGCAAAAGCTCCCAGTGGCTCTTAAGCTCCAACAGAAGAAATTGATATAATTAGTTGGTGTTAAATTACCTAATTAGCGCTAAGAATGGTCTAGAAGTGCTGTTTTATTGTACTTTGTGGAAGTCCATGGTGAGCCCTGGGCTCTAGGGAGGGATCCCTGGATTGCTTTCCCTGACACACAGTGGTCCATCCGCTGGGCTCATCCACTCTGGCCCATGGTGTACTGGTTTACAGTGCCCATGAGGAACATCACAAACTTCTAAATTCTGCTTTTGCTGTCTGCTAAAACCAGAAAACTGAGGGGATGGGAATTTTACCAGTCTTACTTCACAGGGAAACCAGACACATTCCATGCAAAAAGTAGTTGTGCAAGTGACAGTTCCCTGTCAAAAAGAGACTTTTCAAGTAGACTTGAAGTCACAATTCTACAGAAAATAGAGACAAGATTTTTGCAGCCTACCCTCAGAATTACCAGGGGTTCGGTCTCATTATAACCTGAAATTTTAACCTGTTGCTGGCTGGATGAGATGGTGATGGTGCCTTAGGTTGGTTAAACCAGAGCCTTGTCTGAGTCACATTTCTTCAGAACTTTCTCAGCCTCCATTTAAGTCCATCATTCACTTTATTAAGCATTGCAACACTGAGCAACATTTGCAAGATGGGGTTCTTAGGAAGTGCTGCCATCAAGGACATCTGCAGATTTTCCTGCTACTTACAATGATATCTCCTGTCCTTTGATGGGTGAAGTGCTTATACTAATTAAATTCACTAATCTAATTGACAACGTGCATCTTTGATTACCCACCTCCTGTTGCAGCTTTTTGTAGGGTTCACTTCGTGTTTCTTTTTCCTGTGGTCTCATTTCTTGTTTCATTAAGGTTCTGCTGGGTTTTCTTATTAAGTTTACAGGAAAAGTCTTGAATGATTATACTCATTAAGGCAGTCTTTTATGACCTTGGTAAAAAACAAAACAAAGCCATCTAGCCTAAAATGAATCTGTATGAACATCAGGTTTTCTCATAATCTTCCTTTTCTTATTTCGGATGACTGTAAAGAAAAATCAAATTAAAACTGTAAATATTTCAGTAGTTCATCATGTTATAGTATTTTGAAAAGTTAGGCTTCTTTGGATATTAAACCTGGTGGGTAATAACTGCATTTTCCTAAAAAAAAACCTCCATTATCTGTTTAGAGATGAACCCCAGAGGACAGGGCTGATCCAGCCTGAGGCGTTCTGAACAGGATTTGTTTATGTGGAATCATTAATAAGATAAATTCAGAGGAATGACTTGTGAAAACACAATAAGATGTTAATCCATTAATGACTGAATGAGGAGCTTATGCACCATTCTTTAGGCAATTTAATAATTCATATGATCTTTAAGTCCATAAGAAAAAAAACACTTATCTCATGTTTAGTATGGCTTGTTCTCTTTGCAGGTATTAAACCCGTACTATATGAAAATTATATATAATTATAATTATCTATATAATATATATATATCACATGTATACATATATATACAATATATAATGATATATTATATATGGTATATAATATATATTTTATATATATTATATAAAAATAATATATATTCTATATATTTATATTTTAATATATATTTATATATATGCATTTATATATTATATTTACTTCATCTATCTATCTATCTATCTATCTATCTATCTATCTATCTAATTATATTAAACCAAAACCAAACACTGTCAAATTGTCAGAAAAATTTTTGTTTGCCTGCTTCAGGAAATTAAAATAAAAGCAGGGACCAGAATTATTGTTATATTTTTTTAATATATATATTTTTTCCCCTCATTAAATTCATTACAGTCGTCTTGTGGGAAGATTTAGCCTCTTGAGCCCAGGTTTTGCTGGGCTGGAGCAGCACCTTGAGCCTTGTTAATGCTTTAGCATGATTTGGTTTTGTGCCTGTGGTCTTGGGTTGGACTTGATGATCTTGGAGTTCTTCTCCAACTTTTATGATAATGGGATTTTCCCTGCCTCGTGTCCTGCCTGCAGATTTGGGATGGTGGAATTCACAGTTTCTGTGGAATGTGGTGTTAGGAGAATCTGCCCATTTATGTGTAATTGCACTGGGGTTTTTTTGTAGTTCACATTGCAGCAGTGTAGGGAGGTTTGCAGGTTCGGCCATGCTGATTGGGATAAATCCAGCAGAACCCCCGAGGTGATCAGGGAACAGAGCAGATCTGGATGATCAGATCCAGTCCAGACAGGAATAGGTGGCTCACAGATGGGGTCACAGATTTTCATTACCTTGCCAGACATTTTTGAGGGAGCTGTTGGAGGCTGTGGCTGTCAGGGGGATGGAGCAGGGACTTCCCAAGGTCACCCCCATGCCTGGAGTGCCCTCCCCAGCAAATCCCTGCCTGCAGGGGCTCGTTCCCTCCGCGCTTCCCCAGCTCCTGGAGGCTCAGGAGAGCTTTCTGTGGCAGGGCTGTCTCAGCTCCCGGCCTCTGGTTAATCCTTTGTGTTTCTGCCTCACCCAGCGTGGGAGCTGGGCTAATTGAGTTTTAATTGACAAGTGGAAGCCTGCTGGTGATTAGGCGGTGCTTTGGCTAATTAATTTAGAATGGAAGAGCGGAGCTGTTGTGGACACCCAGTTGTAGCCAATGGACCTGATCTCCTCCTCCTGAAAAGAGGCAAAATGAACGTGACAGGAGATTAATGTGTTTTGTAACAACTCCCAGACTTTATTAATGAATCGCATTATGTTCAGCCCAAGTTTGGAGCCAGCACCTTTCTCCTGTTGTGCTTCGTCCATCTTTTTAAATCTTTATTGGGCTTTCCCAGCAGAGGAAGGAAGAAAAAAATAGGGAAATAATGTACAAGTCCATAAGCCTACAACATTGTTATTTTTTTTATCTCCTTCCCTTTGATTTGAAAAACCTCATTAGCAAGAGTTAGCTTTCATTAGACTGTCAGTGTAAGTCCCCAAAAAGCTTCTGTACATGTTTTATTGAACAGTACTGTGCCACATAAATGCCAGGATTGCTTAAAAAGACAGAGGTTAGAAAATTCAAAACAGCATATCAGATCATTTATTTAGCAGCTGAACCATCATATATCTCACTCTGGCAGAGATTTTTACTGAATATATTTCTCCCTGTAGCATTGCATTTCAAGTGAGCTTCTTCAGACACTGAAGAAACCAGAATCTGCTATTTTCCCAAAGTGTGCTATTTATTCTATAAACTCTTTATCTATTTATAAATAGTTGACTTTTTCTACATGAATAATTATATAAAAAATAATAATTCAGACCTTAATGACGCATTTCAGCTGCTTTTTAAATACTTCTTATATGCTCACTGATTCTCCTGATTATGTTTTCCACACTGTTGATCAGCAGGGGTGATGGTTTTCACATTTTTCTGTGGGAAATTTTACAGTTTGTTAGCAAGCTGCTTCACCAAGATTGGGAGCATTAAGGCCAACCTGTGGGTGCTACAAAGAGCATTGCAAGGCTTCAGCAGGGACAAGCTCCTGCCTCCTCAAGGCCAGGTTGGATGGAGTTTGGAGCCACCTGGCCCAGTGGAAGGGATGGGAACAAGATGATCTTTGAGGTTCCTTCCAGCCCAGATCATTCTGTGATTCCATGATTCCTCACTGGAAAAGGTGCTAAACCCCTGAGCAGCCCATTCCAGCCCAAATTAAATCTATTTGCATGTGTTAGCCACCAGCAGGAAGCAGTGTGGTCACGGAGAGCAACATTTCAGGTGGAATTGCGTAAAACCTGCCTTAAGCATCCCTGCATTCCCAAAGGCACAGGGCAGTGGGATTGCTGCAGCTCTGGGAGCTTCAGCCAGAGCAGTCTGCCACAACTGGGGTGTGCTGAAATTCATTTTGAGTCAATTTTGATCTGCCTAATAGCACTTAAAAATTGAGCCAATTTCCACTCCAACATGAAGAATGGAATGAGTTACCAGCAGAGATGCTTTTCATTTCCAGGGGAGGCCAGTGCCTCGACAATGTGGGACAACAACGCTTGGATTTTCTTCTATGACAACAGTACTGAAGGAGAACCTCCCTTCCTAATCCAGGATTTTATCCATGCCTTCCAACCAAATGCCAAGCTTATCATCATGCTGAGGGACCCTGTGGAAAGGTGAGCATGAAAATTTTCTTGTTATAATAATATTTTCAGCTCTCACTCTGTTGGATGTAAGTAAATATTCACGTGGTGTTTGAGAGCTACTTGTTTGTGAAAAGAGGAGTTTTATTCTGTGTATTTTGGCACAGGTAGCAGTGATAATGTTTTAAAGAGAAGCATGTGAGTGTGAATGCCATGAGTGCCATGCCTAGACTCCTGAGCTACTCTGAAGAAAAGAATTTTTAGGTTTCCAAATGCAATCTAATGCAATTACCTGAGCTAATATGCCCTGGTTCTCAGCAGGCTTTTTAGACTAGGAGGGCCCTGTGTCTCCAGATCTCAGCAGAAGTAGTCCTGGGAAATGTTTCCTTTCATTTAAGTAGAAAAATCTATGTTTTCATGGGGTTTGCAGTTCAAACTGATTAAATAATAATGATTGAGAATGATTAAATAGCTCCAGAGTCAGCAAATGATACAATTTTTTAAAACTCTTTCAAGTGCTTGGTGAGACACAATGTAAAGTTTCACTGGGCATTTGTAGCTTGCCCAACCAACAGCTACAGGAGTTCATCCTTGGTCTTCCTGACTTTGCAGGGAAAGGGTTTGGATTTTTCCCAGGGTATGGGCCGTTTTAAATGGCTGGGGAGAGTCAGGAATGACTTTTTCTCTCCAGTCTTCCTCCAGATTTCTGGCACAATCTTTCCCACTGTGTCCTCTGAAGCAGGATAATAATGATGAGGGTGATGGGGAGGGTGGAGGGGATGGAGGCAGAGTCCACAAGGATCTGACTGAGGGGGTGTGAGCTCCTTCTCACTGTAGGTCCAGAGGGAGAGTCAAAATACTTGTGGCAGGGTCAGGGCTCAGGGGCAAAGCACCAGAAGAACTCGAGGGAGGGAAGGGAAGGGAAGGCAAGGGAAAGGAAAGAGGGAAGGAGGGAGGGAGGGAAAGAGGAAGGAAGGAGATGCAGGTGATGGTGGGGATGAAGATGATGGGGGGATGAAGATGATAGTGGGGGATGCAGGTGATGGTGAGGATGAACATGATGGTGGGGGATGCAGGTGGTGGTGGGGGGATGCAGATGATGGTGAGGATATAGGTGATGGTGGGGATGCAGATGATGGTGGGGATGAAGATTACAGTGGGGGACGAAGATGGTGTTGGGGATGAAGATGATGGTGAGAAGCAGGCTCTGGTGGCTCTGGGAGAAGAGCAGAGCTGTGCTGTGTGTGCAGGCAGCCTGTACCTGCTGCCCAGCAGCTTCCAGAGCTGGGGTGGTGCTCCCCAAGGAGCCTCCCTGCTGGCAGGACGTGGCTGTGGTGGGAGCAGGGTTGGGAGACGCTTCCCAACTCCTGTGTCAGGAAATGCAGCTCTCAACATCAACGGCATCTCCTGACCCCAGGAGTTAACAGATGGTAATTTTATGCAAGAGAGTGGCTGGAGTGGCTTCCTCATGTAAATTAGTGACAAACTCCCTGATTGCCTTAAGCACCCTCTGTAATGGAGGTGTAGCTCTTTGCCAGCTTTAGCAGCGGTCACAGAAAAAGTCAGCTCCATCTCCCTGACTGTGTTTATGACAAATTGGTTCCTCTTTGTCTGCAATTCCCTGCATTCCTGATGGCTCATTGAGCTGCAGGAGCAAAAGCAGAAGGGACAGCCCAGGCATCCATTGGTGGGACAGGTTCCTTGGAGCAGCCAGGAGGGCAGGGGGTGGGATGGGCTCTGATCTAACCTGCACAAAGTCTGGGTATCCCCAGCTGGGAATATTTGAATAACATCTTTTTTTTGAGATGGTTGTTGTAAACTGGTGTCATTATTTCATTGGAATGGACAGAGGTGGAAGGGAAGGACTTCAAGTAGCTAGAACAGCTGAAATACTAATCAGCAAAGGCAGATGTCCCCAGAATTGAAAACAGATGGGGAAAAAAGAAAAAGAAAAATGGAAAGGAAATCTCAACTGCCCTGCAGAGGGAGAACTTTCCTCAAGAACGTAGTTTTTCATAAGATGCCGGCAAGTCTGAAAAATGATGCATTTCTTTTGATGGATGGTTAGAAACACCAAGCAGTCATATTAAACCTCTTTAATGACGCTTCAGCCAGTACCTGATGCCTGCTGGCTGATTTTTCCCAGGAAGAAGCCCTTCTGAATGGTCCTGATATCCACATTTCCTGCAAGCAGGAGATGCTGTTGTGTGTCTAATTTAGGTGAACTCAGCTGGCCTGGTCCTTCAGCTTTTCCTTTTCTTCCTTCTATTAAAATGAACAGAGAGTCTTCATTTGTTTCACATGGGAATTAAAATTCTATTCTTGCAAAACACTGACATAAATAATGAGTGCAGAGGGGCTGTTCCTGTGCTTAAGTGCTTTGCTGGATTTAGGCCTAAACTTTCCAAATGAGGTGTTTTTAAGTACCCACGGAAATATAGGGAAGTTAAAGGATAAATAAACTGAGTGCAATACAAAAGGTTACTGCAGTAATAAGTGAGACCTAAACAGGTTGGTGTTTTTATTTCTTAAACACCTGTGGTTTTTTGAAAGAGGCTGAAAAATAATGTAGGATTTCTGGAATTTTATCAAGAGAGGGGTATTGTGAAGGCATCAGATCTGTGCTGCAAACACACTCAGGGAAGTGACTCCTTGAGTGATACAAAATTGTCTTCAAAATCCTGTGGTATTGTTGTGGTTCTGGCCTAATTATAAATGGAAGTTGAAATACCATGTTCAGCAGATCTAATATTTGTGTCATGTCTAGGTATTTCCTTTGTCTCTTTAAAACATGCTTATCTTGCAAAAGCCTAATCAAGGGCTTTCAGGGCTTAATGCTAAAATGGATATTTTCCTTGCCTGTAGGTTTTGGGTTGTTTCACTGTATCACTCCCAAAGGAATTTGAATTTACATTATCTTTTTAAAGTGATTTTAAGTAATTGTGCTAAAAGTGAGCAATGAGGGATAATGCTTTGTAACTTAGAGAAACTCCTGCTTCATCTTAAAAAAAATAAATAAAAAATCAACAGGTAGACTGCTGTAAATTGGAAGTTTTTGATGGAAAGTCTACATAAGATTGGAGATGAAGCTTCCTGTGAAAGGAATGGGAAATCTGGATTCTTTCTAACTCGTGACTGTAGCCAGCTTGGTACTAATATAAGAATTGCTCTTTCTAACCCACCTAAAGTTAAAGTTTCTAAAATCAGCTTTAAGTTTTAGAGACAAGGAGTGTTCCTGACCATGGAACACCAGGTGTAGAGGGGCAGCAACATCAGCTGAGACCCGTTCTGTTCACAGAGAACATGAATTTAAAGTCTAAATTTTGCCTTCAGGAGAAAACATTGGCTCACACAATTTCTAGGGTCAGGCCTTCAGGGATGCAGACCTTGAAAGTGGGGATGCTGTTCAAAATCCCCTGGAGAGGGTTTTGCTGTGAATGAAATGAAATGAAATGAAATGAATGAAGAAACGTCACTGGGTGACAGGCTGTGGGTGGGACGCTGTTACACACATGTCCCCTTTCCCTGGATTCCTGGAGCTGATTGGAATTGCCAAATCTGCTGTGAAAATAAACGTTCTTCCATTCCCTCAGCCCCTCACTGCCACGTTCTCCCCTCACAGGCTGTACTCTGATTATCTGTACTTCGCCAGCGCCAACAAATCCGCGGAGGATTTCCACGAGAAGGTGGCGGAGTCGCTGCAGCTGTTTGAGGGCTGTGTGCTGGACTTCTCCCTGCGAGCCTGTGTCTACAACAACACCCTCAACAACGCCATGCCCGTACGTATGCCCTGGCACCTGGGGCTCCTTGCTCTTTTCACAGAATCACTGGGTTGGGAGAAACCTACAAGATCATCGAGTCCAGCCCAGCCCCAACCCCTCAACTCAACCCTGGCACCCAGAGCCACATCCAGGCTTTGTTAAACACACCCAGGGATGGTGACTCCAGCATCTCCCTGAGCAGAACATTCCAGAACTTTATCACTCTATTTTTCCTAATATCCAGCCTGTATTTCCCTTGAGGCTGTGTGCTCTGGCTGTGTCAGTGCTGCTGCAGAAAGAGCCCAGCCCCAGCTGAGCACAGGCACCTTTCAGGAGCTGCAGAGAGTGATGGGGGCAGCCCTGAGTCTCCTTTTCTCCGGGCTGAGCACCCCCAGCTCCCTCAGGGGTTCCTCTCAGGGTTTGTGTTCCCAGCCCCTCTGGGTGTGCTCAGTGTCCCAAGGTCCTTCCCAAGCTGAGGGCCCAGAGCTGGGCACAGCACTGAGGGGGTGCCCTCACAGTGCCCAGGGCAGGGCAGAGTGACCTCCCTGCCCCTCTGGCCACACCATTCCTGACCCAGGCCAGGTGCCATTGGTTTTCTTGGCCCCCAGGGCACTGCTGGCTCATGTCCATCCTGCTGTCCATCAGTGCCCCAGGTCCCTTTGTGCCTGGGCACTGCCCAGCTGGACAGCCTGGTGGGAAGGTTGTTAAAACACCAAAATCCCTTGCAAGGAAGCAGCAATAAAACTTTCTCCCTCTTCATTTGTAAAGTGGAGGGTATAAATATATATGTGGACATGCAAAAGATGGTGTGGGGGCCCAGCTGTCTCCTCAGCCTGTTCCCTGCTGAATGCCAACAGGGATAACACAGCTTTCCTATTGTGCAAGTGCATGGAGAGCACATTTAGTGAAGATTACAATTTAATGTGCAAGCTTTTTGCAGATGTCTCCAAAAAAGTAGCTCTGGCAAAGATCTTTGCAGTACCAAATTGCCTCAAAATCAGAATAAATTATGTGTTCTTTTGTAAGAAAAGGCTACCAATAACTAGATAAAATCTTTTTTCTTTTTTTTTTCAATTGTGCATGCCAGAAAATTATACAAGAAAACACAGAAATTGCTGGCAGTGGAATGGATAAGTATTACAAGCTTACAATTCCAAAATTCACAATTTTAGCATGGAACTGACTTCAGATTTTGCTCGAGGACAGAGAATAATATGGAAGAGATGGACTGGAAGTATCTCATCTGGCCAGTTTGCCATTCAATCCTCTTTTATTTGTTCAGGCTGTAAAGGATTCAGAGGGAATAGTTCCCTCCTTTGCCTCTGGGGTGAAGTTATTGCCTCTTGCACTGGATAAAGTAACAGTACAAGGGTGCATTCCATGGGCTGGGGCCCTGCAGCAGCAGAGCAAAGAGGACACTGCTCTCACTCACCAGGTAGGCTGGAGCTGCTCAGCCCTGACTGCAGCCCCCAGGGCTTCCTCACACACCAGTTGCTGCTGGGCAGCATCACAGAATTTTCCAGCCATCTGCTTGCACAAATGTATTCCTTCCAGTGTGGCAGAGAAAGGCAGAGAGAGAACCAGAAGGAAAGATTTTCCTCTTATGTTCATCCTCAGGGTGCAGAACCCGTCTCCATTTGTTGTCTTCAGCAGCCCTCTTGAAGAAGTTGCTTTTGGAAACGAGCAGAGGAGGCCTCTTTCCTTCCATAGAGCCACAAGCAGGTGCTTGTAATAAAACCCACATGCCAACTGTGCTCCTCAGTGGCCTTTTTTAGCTTCTTCTTCAGCCAAGTTGCTAAATCTGTTGTGCTCGTGGTTTGCTGTGCACTGAAGGAGTGAGGATTGCTGTCCCTGGTGAGCTCATTAGGTTGCTAATTCTGGGGCTGTGCCAGGAAAGGAAGGGGTTTGCTATTTGTTAATGTGTTCCTGAAACCAGAGAGGTGTCCTGGGCATCCTGGCTGCTCATGGATGCTGAGGGGGAAGAAAGGGGTGTTTGGCACCTGGGATCAGAGGCAAGAACATTACCCAGAGACTGGCACAGTGACCAGGGTGATCCCAGCCTGCCAGCACCTGAAGGAGCGCACAAGGAAGATGGAGAAACTATTTACAAGAGCCTGGAGTGAGAAAAGAAACAATAAACCACAAGTTTGACCCAGTGCTGAGTGGAATGAGGCGCTGACTGAGGGCTGGGATGCTGCCCTGTCACAGACATATTTTATGAAAAATCCTTTTGTTAGGATTTTTTCTCCTGGGAAGCTGAGAAGCCTCAGAGGAAAAAAACCCCAATAATTATCTGCTGCTGTGGAATGCAACAGGTGCATCTTTGATTGGTCCATGTTGGTTGTTTTCAATTAATGGCCAATCACAGTCCATCTGTCTTGGACTCTCTGGTCAGTCACAAGATTTTATTATCATTCCCTTCCTTTCTATTCCTTGCTAGTCTTCTGATGAAATCCTTTCTTCTATTCTTTTAGTATAGTTCTAATATATCATTTTCTTTTAATATAATATAAATCATAAAATAATAAATCAGCCTTCTGAAACACGGAGTCAAGATTCTCATCTCTTCCCTCATCCTGGGACCCCTGCAAACACCACCACACTGCCCTGCCAGAATTATCCCATCTTAGCCTGGTGTCCTCATCAAATAAGAGGTTCCAGGTTCTGGTGTAGCACATCAATAAAGAAATCTGCTAAATGTGGAGACTTATGCTATGAACAGCCAAAGACACACATCAGAATCACACAGGATAATAATAATTCTGCAATAATTCAAAATAAGGTTTTTTAGGGGAATTTAGGTATCAGTGTATGTCATAGGGCAGTGTCAGAAGTGAAAGGAGCTGTTGTCTGATTTGATGGGTCTGTGGTAATGTGAGCTGTAGATGTTAAGTCTCTTTTATGAAAGATGCTTAAGACTGGGGATTCATGTTCCTCTCCTCTGAGCCTGAAGGGATTTAGAAAAATATTTATAAGCACAGTTGGAGGCTGGACTTCTTAAGAACACCAAGGCTACTCTTTTTATGTTTCAACTTGTTATGTAAAATTGAGGAGGGAAGAAAAAGAGAGATAAGGGTAGGAGAGGCTGAAAATCTGCCTTTACCCCTCTCTGGTCTGACTGTATGGGTACTCAGACAAGGCGCCATCCATTCTGCTGCAGCTGAGATCTCAACCTAATTATTGCAATCAGAGGATGCAGCAAAATGCACCCAAATCTAACACCTGACAGCGAGGCAGAATGTTTGTCCTGCTCATGGCAGTGGGACCTGGAATGGAAACATTTAGGTTGGAAAGGACCTGTAAGGTCACTGAGTCCAAGTGATAACGCAGCACTGCCAAACCCACCCCTAAACTATTTCCCCAAGGTGAAATCAAACTGAAATAAGCAGCCTTAGGGTCTGGAGAAAGGGGCAGGACTGAGCATCTTGCCTTGATCACTGTTCATCAGGGACTGAGCCCTCAGTGTCTCCATGAGGGCTCCAAGCACAGAGAGCTTGGGTGTGAGATGGCTGAGCCTCCTTCTCCAGATAATTGTGTCTGTGCAGCACTTTTAAACACACCTGTGGCTGGTGCAGCTTGGTAAAATGACATCTCTCACCAGCAGAAGAGCTCTTTGCAAAGATTTCTTTAAGCTGTTCATTAAATGAGAGGAAGATTGAAAAATATTCACATCCGTTCTTTCTGTCATTCCTTAAAAGCACATTTTGGGGATTTTTTATTTTGCCCAGATGACAGAGTTGAGTGTTGTTTTGTATTGTATTGTAAGGTGAACTAATTTGGGGTTTTTTTTGTACTTCCAGGTGAGGTTACAGGTAGGGCTCTATGTTGTGTATCTCCTGGACTGGCTGACAGTTTTTAACAAAGATCAGATCCTTGTTCTTCGCCTGGAGGACCATGCATCAAACATGAGGTACACCATGCACATGGTGTTCCAGTTCCTGGATCTGGGTAGGTGCTTGCTGGCTGGTTTAAGTGTGCAAAATCATTATTATCCTCTGTCTTTTAGGTTGATTTTCCTTTATTAAGAGACAAAAAGAGAAGCAGAGGAATTTGGCTTGAAGGATGCATTAATCTCATTGCCTGGAGTCAAGCAAAATTAAATTCTCAAATGCCTGGTGTTGGTAGATCTTAGTAAGAGTATATAAAGGAAAAAAAATCCAGACCACTCTGAATGCAGGGATTTATCTTCCCACACAGAAGCCAGCCCTGCTTCTGAAGGCACTCAGGGCTTGTTTGCCACAGGCTTATGGAGGTGCAAAGTTACCCTCCACAATTTTAACAAACTGAAGTGCTACCAGCCCAGAACCTAAGTCTGAGCATGATGAAAGGTTGTGTTTGTAGCCGAGGAGAAGGGAGAAATTGTGTTTTTGCTGTGCTGATTGAGACATCTGTTGCTAATCCTGGGAAGAAACGCCGGCAGACAAAACGTTGCCCAATGTTGATTTGACAGTAGCAAGAGAATGAAAATGTGGCTGAAAAATCGTCTGTCTGGTCCAAGGCTTGGTCTAGATGATGGGAAAGCTTGGATGGAGCAGGCTGAACAGATGAAAAGCTTGGCATCTGCTTCCTGAGTGTGGTTTGTGCTGGAAAGCTCCCTAGGTTTTTATCTTGCTGATGCACATGTATTCCCAAAGTGGGGTGTCACTGCACCTGTGTCCACTGTGATCCCACTGCCAGCCTCCAAAATAAACAAACCAGGCCTTTCCTGAGTGCTGAGTGAAGCTTGTGGGGTTTCTGTGGGGTATTAGTCAGCTCACACCATGAAATGAAATAGCAGCAGAAAATCCTACAGCTCCAGAATGGAGGGGAACTTGTTTTCAGTCACTGGGTTTTTTCTGAAAATAGCTATTTTCCTCCAAGACTGATTTATGCTGCTTTTTATAGAGAGGATTAATTAATAGGAGAGGAACATGTATTATTTCCATATTTACCAGTAGTGATTTACTTTACTGATCTAAGCCTGTATTCAATATTCTGAAACATTGTGGCTGCTAACAAAAATTACATTTTTCTCCCCATGGCAAACCTTCTGATTCAGTCATTAGATTTCTTTAGGATGGGCATTTTTAGGGGAAATATTTGAAGGTAATATTGTCTTTTTCCACAGGACCTCTGAGTGAGAAACAAGAAGCTCTGATTACCAAGAGTCCTGCATCCAACACCCGAAGACCTGAAGACAGAAGCCTGGGCCCCATGCTGCCAACCACCAAGGCAATTTTAAGAGATTTCTATAGGCCTTTTAATACAAAACTGGCACAAGTTCTTTTTGATGATGCTTTTTTATGGAAGAGGACATAATGTGTAAATTTCTTGCCACGACTACAGTGCTTAAAGGAGTTTTTATTTTTTTAAATTCTATTTTTGTGCGTGGATATTTTACATTTTTTTTTCCCATTCCAAAGAGCAGCCGATGGATGAGCTGAGAGTCTCACCTTCAGCCAGCACACATCTCAACAGCTCTACCACATTTTCCTTGGGAAAATGGAAAGCATCTTGCTTTAATCAGTTTATTGCAACTTCTTTCACCCCAGCAAAGGAATGGACAAGCATCAGGACAATGATGTCTTACACTGTTCCACAGGGGTGTTGAAGTGGAACCTTCTCTGAGATGCTGCAAGACAGAGTCAGCATCAGTTTCCTACAATTACACTTATAATCTCTCATTTCATTTTCAATATATGTTATTCACTCATTTTTTTTCAAGCAATCAATGTCATTTAGTCATTAAAATTTTTAATTGATTTCAACCTAAAGTTCTGTTTCTTTTTGTCAGCCTGTTTAAAAATGGTCTACACTAACACTGAGTGTGTTTCCTTGACTCTGAAAGAAAGATGAAGTACATTCACATAAATTTTTAAGTCTTATTTATATCTTCAAGACAAATGGACTTTCCTAGCCACAGTTCTTGTAAAAAAAAAAATCATAATCCAGGTGAGAATGGATGGTTGAAATCTAAACAGGCCAATTTGGTGCTTTGCATAACAAATTCATTACCTTCCATATTTTGTTCATGTAAGTATGAATACGTATAATTTATTCATGTCACTCACACATTTTCCCAGGAAACCACTTTTAAATAAAAGTCTATTCCTGGCCATGAAGAGCTTTTGTGAATATTCCTGCTAAATTCTGCAGGATTATTCTTCTCCATAGTGAAGGAATACACATTTTAAAAGCCATATGTAATTTTGCTATTAAAATCATAAATGTGCAGGATTCTCAGTACCTTGCAGAAAGGATGTGTTACCTGAGGAATTTGGTTATGTGTTTCCCTCTTCAGGAAAAATGTCAATATTTAGTTAAAGAAGTTGAGATACCCAGACTTGAGGAAGAAAACCCAATATTTTGAAAGTTATGGAGAAACTTTGGACCACCTGAAAGTTTTTATTTGACAAAAAAGATCAGTTTTTTCTATGGATGTGCAGCAATTCAGTCTTTAATTTCAAACACAGCTGGTTAGGTCACTGTCAGCTACAATCTGCAGCTTTCTGCAGGTAGAAGTCCCATCTAAGGAAGGGAAATTTTAAGAGACAAATATGAATGCTACCTGTTGGTCATTTCCTCTCATGGGCTAACCTGTTTCCTCCTGAATGTGTGTTGAGTGGGCCAAAGGAAGGTCCTGTCCAGCTGGCAGCTATCAAAGCCCCAGAGAATTTTCTCTGATTGGCTTCACATGTCCTTTCAACCACAATGCAGTTTTATTGACAGAGTCACAAGTACATTTACAAATATCACAGGTAACTTCTCCCTGTCCCCCTCCTTGGGGACATATTATTCATTTCACATGTTTCTAAACTGAGAATTAATGCTGAAAACTTGATGGATCCTGCACATTTCACACGGGGATATGATTGCTGACATGTGAGATGTTTTGCAACAGAAGATTGTTCCTGGGTTCTTTGCCAACTGGTAATGTGCTGTTTAAAAAAGGATTCAATCTGGGGTTTGAAAAGCCTAAAATAAGTAATTTAATGAAGTATTCTAGACAACCAGAACAGATTAGTTCTAGTTAAAAAATGCTCAGAGACCAAAAATGGTTGGAGAGCTGAGAATGGACTACTTTAGTAAGTACAAATAAAAGGTATCATGGGACTGTGAAACAGGGACTCAGAATAACTTGCCACCATTTGTAGATGTAAAAAAAAATTAATCAACAACTTATTTACACCAAAAAGTTCACTCAGCTGTGCTTTGATTTGGACCCAACTCTGTGTGGTCAGGATAACTCTATACAGATGTTTCCTAACCTGGCCTGCCACCGTCAGATATTTCCATTTAGTTGTCAACTACAGCCATGATCTAATGATAGTATTTTACCAGCCCTAGAAGCTAATTAATACATCTGTCCTTTTCATTAATTTGAGCACTGAACAGCTCACACACTGATTTGTGCCTGTGGTCCTTCTGAAAGTCTTCACTGAGGCTGATTTTATGTCTCCATCTCCTCCATGAGCTCCAAAATAGGATCTTTTAACACATTGTAGTGTGTTGGGTTGTGGCATGACTAAGAACCAGCAGCAACTATTGGTCGAGAAGTTTCGGAGGTAAGGATATCACTCTGTAGCTCAGGCTGTAAAAATAAAATTGATCTGGTGACTCAGAATGAAACAAACCAGCATTTCCTCAAGTGGTGTGGCAGTGCTGGGTGTCAGAGCTCCTCTTCTTCAGCCACAGCCAGCCAGTGGCTTCACAGCAAATCTCTACACAGGACAAGGCTCCCCCAGGTTCTTCCAGTTCCCTTTGCCTTTCTGCTGAAATTCCAGCTGTGAAAAAAAAAAAAATTATTGTTATTAGTCACTGTAGCACTGAGGTGACCCACATCCCCAAAAGAGCAATCTGCCAAAAAGCTGGAATTAACATCAAGACAACATGTTTTCTTTTTTGGTGTCTTGTGCCAGAGCACAGCAGTGGCTCCTTGCAAAGACCTCAGAAGCTCCATGTCTCACGCTGTGCTTCTGCTCTTATCTCTGCTGAACAAAACTAATCAGACAAAGATACAGCTTTCCTGAGTGCAGAGGCACTGAGGAAAGGGTTGTTTCCAAATGTTCTCGCTGCTACTGCAGAGGAATGTGAAATTTGTTTTCTGTGAGACCTTGAGCGTTTGGGCCAAGCACCTTGGCTGGCTGGAAGAGGGACAATAAAAACAAAGGAAAACAGGCACTGCTTGACGTGGAAAAGGATGTGTTGTTATCTGTTGAGTCCAAGCCACAGACCTTGAGCTTCAGCTTGGAAAACTGAGGCTAAATGGTGAAGTTGTTGCAGTTCTGAATGTATCTCTCTGCCAGGAAATTAATCTGTTTTCCAACTAGGCCAAACGTTCTTTTGTTAAAGGCACAAGAGTGTCATAAAAAGTCATTCCTGCTTTATCCCCCTCACACAGGTGAGGGGACATTCAATAGGAACAGAGGAAATGGCCTAAATTTGCACCAGGGGAGGTTTAGGTTGGATTTTAGGAGAAATTTCTTCACAGAAAGGGCTGTCAAGCATGGAACAGGCTGTGCAGGGCAGTGAAGTCACCACCTCTAGAGGGATTTGAAGGACCTGTGGATGTGGGGACATGGGTTAGTGGTGGCCTTGGCCGGGCTGGGGGATGGTTTGAGATCTCAGAGGTCTTTTCCAATCTTAATTCCACGAGCAGTGTGTTTCCAACAGGAATTCTTGTCTTGCAGTACCATCTCGTGGCGAACCCCAGCACTGCTTTGTGCCATGAACGTGGGTTTTTCCTGCTCTGGAAAAAGAAGAGGCAAAAAAAAAAAAAAAAAAAAAAATTCTACTTCTTTTCAGATGCACAGGAACACAATTTCCAGTGCAGCTCAGGAGCTGGTGGGGAAGTGCTGGCTTGGCATGGCCTCAGAATCACTTAGGATGGGAAAGATCTCTGAGATCATTGAGACAGAGACCCCAGCACCGCCAAAGCCCCACGTCCCCAAGTGCCACATCCACCCAGCTTTTAAATCCCTCCAGGGATGGGGACTCCACTCCCACTCCAGTGCTAGACAGCCTTTCCATGTAGAATTTTCCCCTAAAATCCAATTTAACCTCCCCTGTTGCAAGCTGAGGCCTTTCCTTGTCCTGTCCCTTGTTACTTGGGAGAAGAGACTGACCCCACCTCATCCAGGGGAAGATGTCACCAAGAGCTGCTCCCCTCTGCTGGATTCATCCCTGTCCTGCTGGGGACAGATGCTTTTGAGCCACAGCTCCTGTGAAAAAACTCTGCACTGCCTCAGTCAATAGAGAGACCCTCAAAATGATTGCCAGCATGGCAGGGGCCTAATGGGCCGCCAGGCTGGAAGCTGCCATTAAAATTAGAGGCCTGCTGTGTCTGCATTAAGGCACAATTAGCAGAAAATAAGGTCTGAAAGAGACATAAATAGTGATCACTGCATCACAGCTCAGAGGAAAGTCACTTTCCCTCACCCTCATCATTTCTGAACTTGCCTTTGCTGGGTGAAAAACTTCCAGCGGGAGTTGAGGTGATGGTGCCTCAGCTGGGCTGGCAGGGTGGAAGATCTACTGAAAAAATGCTAAAAATACAACTCAAGTGGTTGAAAATTGCAGTTTAGTCTCTGAAGGAGCAGTTCCTGTGTGACACTGAACAGCAGGGCAGCTGCACAGGATGCCTTCCTTGAGGGAAATGGGGCAGATTTCCAGTTCTTTCCTCAGTCTGGGAATGTCTCACACACTTGGAAAATTATTTCTTCTATTAATGAGGAGGAATGAGGAAAGGAAGGGCTCTGCTGCTACTCAGAACACTGCAGTAGATGGACAGCCTCAGAGCAGCTCCCAAAACTTCATTTAATTTAAGCCACAGAGGCCTAAGCTGTAGATGACTTGCAAATAACTTGGAGTTTAGTTTTTAAAGAAGCTAAAACCAGCACGTCCTGATTATTGAACATGTTGGGTGTCTCAGAGACCAAATATTTGGGGCTGCTGCTGCACTGTCTGGGTGGTTAATTGGGTCAACACCCATTATTTCCTCCTCTAGATTGTTGAAATTAGAAAGCAAATAAAACTTTTGTCCATCAATACAAGCTGGGCACTCCTACAGGGCAAGGAGGCAAAGGCTGTGGTAAAACAGCTACAGAAGGGAATGGAGAAGTGGGAAAAAAATAAGAAAGAAATCCTGCAGCTGTGTCTAGTGAGATCCTGGAATGCTGAGAACAAATTGATGACACAAAATTGCATGGAAAAAAGTAAAGCCAAGCAAGGCAGCCAAAAAAACACCCAGAAGAAATGACAGAGAAATAAGCAGAAAGGGATGCGTGGCTGTAAGATGAAAAGCTGGATTGGTTTTTGTTTTATTTTTTAACATCTGAAAAGGCTTAGGAAAGGAAAATAATGCTATCACCTGGAAGGTGTGTTGGCCTGACTGGAAAGGCATCAGCTGAGCCCACTGCAGATTTTGCTTTTGTTTATTGCGCTGAGAGGTTTAAATTCAGCATCAGGGATGGGATCCATAGAAATGTGGGTTCCTCACTTCCTCTGCCTGGATTCTCAAGAGTCAAATGCTCCATTTAAGCTTGGGAAGTAGCAAACACTGAAAGGGAATAGAACAATTATTGAGGGAAAGGTCTGAAAAAAGAGCAAGAGGTGCTTGGCTGGATTAAGAGTCTGAAGGAGAGGCTAAAAGCTGCATTTCTGGCTAAAAAGGAGAAAAGGATTTGCATTTGAGATCTAATCTAGTCTCAGGCATCATCTGTCCCTGAGTGCAGGCTTTAGATGAGAGGAGACATAAAAGAGCAGGATGTATAACAGGTGGCAAAAATACAACATGCCTTTTATTTTGGGCTTTGGCTGGGGGAAAACACTGATTTCAGGTGTTGGGGTGTGCTGCTGCTGACACAGGGGCAGCACTTTGCCACCCCAGCCCTCCAGCTGCAGCTCTGAGGGGTCATCAGGCAATTTTTTATTTTCCAGTAATGTAAAAGCAGCAAGAAATAGGCGTGACTGGGCCAGCAGCAGACCACGAGAGGGCAGGGCATAGCTGGAAATTCAGCTGCAGCTGGAAATCCAGTGCCACAGCCACAGCCAGATCCTTGTCCTGCATCACAGGACACCTGGAAGGTGGGGAAAGGAGGGACATGGCTGCTGGTGTGTGTCTGGTGGGCAAAAACCCCAGAGATTTCACCAGAATTGCAGCAAGTGGTGGAGAGAAATTGGTTTTCATGCTATGGAACATAAACACATAGCATAACACAATATAACTCATAACTTATGCAAAACATAACTGGGAGAGTTAGACAGAAGGGCTGAAACACACTCAGCAGTGTAATTTACACACAGTATAGAATCATGGAATTGTTTGTGTTGGAAAAAAACCTTTAAGGTCATCAAAGCCCCCCTCATGGCATTGATACTCTGTGGTGGTGCTCACAGGTGTCCCAGAACGAGAGAAGAGATGAGAACGTTGACTCCATGTTTCAGAAGGCTGATTTATTATTTTATGATATATATTACATTAAAACTATACTAAAGAATAGAAGAAAGGATTTCATCAGAAGGGTGGCTAAGAACAGAAAGGAATGATAACAAAGGCTTGTGACTGACAGAGACAGTCTGGACAGCTGGGCTGTGACTGGCCATTAATTAGAAACAACCACATGAGACCAATCCCAGATGCACCTGTTGCATTCCACAGCAGCAGATAACCATTGGTTACCTTTTGTTCCTGAGGCCTCTCAGCTTCTCAGGAGAAAAAAATCTTAAGGAAAGGATTTTTCAGAAAACACGTCTGTGACAATGCTCCTCACACAGAGCCAGTGGCATCATAATCCCACTTCTTTCTCCTGCATGATTCAACCAGAACTGGAGGAACTTAAACTCACTGTGATCCACACTGCCTAACCCTAACATCCCCTCAAACCTCAATGCCATTTTGGAGGTGCTGACTAAAAACCCCAATTCCTTGCTGTGACTGGCAAACATAAACCCAGCTCCTCTGAGTTTATAATTTCATTGGGATATTCAGTTATCCTGTACCAGGATATGTCAGGAAAAGGAGCCATGAACAATTGATCCCCACTGAAAATTCCTCCTGGGACAGTGGCACCTCAGCAGGCAGCTCAGCATTCACTGGATCATTAACAGAATTTCCTGAGGCTCTGGTGCCTCACAGTGATATTACCAAACCAAGCACTGCTGGAGCATTTTTCCTTCAGTAGTACTATTAATCCATGAAAAAAAAGTTTCTTGGTCTGAAAAAAAAAAATTAAATAACACCTACCAAACTGGCAAATGTGAGTCAGTCCTTGGCAGTGCTGTGTCATACAGCCCTGGGTGAATCCTGGAACATTTGTTCCCAGTCCAAAGCCAAATGAGCAGGAAGCCTGGCCAATCCCAATGGTTAATATGTGCCTTCCCAAAACTGGATTTTAAAAGGTTTCACTTCAGCAGGTGGTGCTGCAGAGCAGTCCTGTCATTCTAACCATGCCTGAGCTGTTGTGCTGCTGCATTTGAGAAGAGCTGAATTTATACATTTTCATTGGGCTGCTCTCAATAGTTTCCCTTTCTTCTGTACAGAAGTGAATATTTCCTAATGAACACCCCAGTAGGTACCTCTTGCTCTGGAATTACAGGCTGGGGGGCAAAGGCAGCACAGCAGGAGCTTTGAAACAGAACAATTCAGCAAGAAATCAAAGCCCTGAGCTTCTGAAGCCAGGAGGTTCAAAGCACTTGGAGGAGCAGAAGTGAATGGTTGTGAGCACGATGAAACCTCAGGAGGCAGGGGCTGTAGGTGGCCAGCACTGCAGGAGGCTGGGCTTGCTCAAGTTAACAGCTGCCAGAGCCAGCAAATTGGGAATTTTAACATTTATAGTGAAAAACTGATGTGCTGGAGAGCTGAAGAACTCAGGGCAGAGAGGAGTGAAAGGCTCCAGGTGCAGCCCTGGTGAGGCTGAGCTGATTCATTTTAGGGAAACTGAGGCACGGGCCAGATTTGTCCTTCAGCTGCAGGGAGAACCAGCTAACAAGAGATGTTTGCTCACTGTTCACTGCTGGCTTGGCAGGTATCTCAGACATTTTAAACTGCAAATCTTTAAAATCTGAAGGGCCTTCACCTGTGGGTGTTCAAAAATCCGTTACTGCTCCAAGGACTACTTTTGTTTTAAGATCCACACATTCTTCATTTTTCATGTCTTCTGTATTTTCTTTACTTCCAGGATTGCTGCATCAAGGATTTTCCCACAGACAGTAGACCCAGCTCATGGTTGTAGTGACAAAACCTGAAGGAAATTATGATCTTGCAGTTATCCCCTGATTCCTTGGGATTCAGAAGGCCTTAAGGACCTTGTCATCCCCGTATCCTCCCAAAACCTCAAGGAAACCTCTAACAACAGCCCTGGGCTCACCTTGCCTTCCCCTCAAGGCTGGCAAGCCAGCCATGCTGGCTTGGCTTTACACCTAAACTGGGAGTAAAATAGCACCAAAAGTTCCTTGTCTTATGAGATAACCTGGAAAAAAAAATAAAGAAGGTAATTTAGGTAATCCAGCCTACCCACACATGGCTCCAGGTGAGACTGAAGGACAATGGAGAGAGTTTGGTCAGGTCTGCATCCAGGCATGGGGAGAAATTCCTCTGCTGCAAGGACCCAGCCCAGTGTTTGCTTTCTGGTTGCTTTAAAAGGACAAGGCAAGAGGGGATATGTGGAATGTAACTGATTAGAATGAGGAGCTTGAACAATATCCTGAGATTGTTTTGGTACATGGAGCTGTTCACAAAGCTTTGTGAGGGTAGCCAAAAACTGGTTGTCATTAAGTCCAAGAACCACTAAAATATTGAATTTTTTTTCTTATAAAAATATTTTATATACTTTGAAACATGCACATTGTTAAAAATGCACATTGTTATTTAGCCCCATCCAGGCCTGGGTTTCCTAACATATTTATCCTGCTATTCACTGGAGCAACCAGTTTCCACACACATGCTGCAGATTTTCTGCTTTGCCATTGAACCCATTTCCCAGAATAAGCTGGGCTGGTTCCTGGCTGTCCTTGAAGCATTTCCACACCAGTCCAGGTTTAACGAGCAGATGCAACACAAAGGGCTCAGGTTTTCAGGCCAGGGAGATGCAAACACTTGCAGAATGCCAAAGTTTTATCACTGAATCACAAAAAGTGGAAGGGACCTCAAAAAGCACCAAGTTCCAATCCCCCACCATGATCAGGGACGCTGCCCATGTAACACATACATTTAAAAACCCATCAGGAAGAATACTGAAGGGTAAATATTTTTTTCCCCTGAACTACAATCCCTCAAAGTTACTCCACGTTAAGAATAAGGAAAATGCACACATTGACATGCAAAGCCCTGAGAATATTATTCCAGAAAAGCATTTCTAGGTGAGTCACAATAGGAAATTCAGATGCCCAAAATGTACATGCAGTGCTGTTCATTGCAGTTTAGAAATCATTTTACGTGTTTAAAGTCAATTTGAATATGACTGTAAGGGGCAGCAGGAGCAATTCCCAGCATCTACAATTTTGTTTTTGTATTTCATTGAATGTATTTGGGAAAAGAATTGCCTTCCCTTCCTCCAGCATGAAAATGAAATGAAATGAAACGAAATGAAATGAAATGAGACTTGCCCTTGCACAGCAGGGCAGAAGCCTGGGTGTCACAAGATTCATGTTGGACATGGTGCCACCACATTCTCATCAGCAGGGACATCCATCCCTCCTGCAGACACCCAGGTGTGCACTGCAGGGAATGTGGGACAGCTGGAGAGGGTGGGACAGTGCCAAAGTCACCCGTGGAGAGCACAACACAAGTTCTCCAAAGCCCTGGGCCTCCTCTTGGTGCTCCTTTTGTTGAAAAGACACTTCCTTTCTTCCCCAGCAATCCTGCTTTGCAGGAGCAGCCAGTCCCGGCTGTTTTCTCCAGTGTTTGTTCCACCCAGGGCAGGTCACAGCTCAGCAGGTCCTGGGCAAACAGGAGTGCATCCAACACACCTGCTGGGACCCAGCTGGAGGCTGGGAAGGAGCTTGGCCGCTGCTGGAGGAGCATTCCTCACACCAGGAGTTTGTTCTGACCAGCGCATCCAAGCTCCAGGCGTGGGCCGCTGTCTTGGCTGGCTGAGTCAGGAGGCTGGAGTGGCCTAGTTCTAGTAAAAGAGGCACTTTGGGGTGAAATGTTCAATCTTCTCATCCCTGGAAGAAAATGTCTCATCAAAATTTTATACAGCCTTGGGATCTTGGTGTTTCATCAACAAGGCCTTTCCAGATGCATAAATAAGTAAAGACTGGAATGTCATAAATTGCTGGTCCAGAGGAAAACTGAAAAGTAGATTAAAAAAGAAAAAAAAAAAAATCAAGCATTTACTCAAAATTTATGGACATTTATATGCACATTTGGGAGTTTAATCCAACAGCAATACTGTTGCTCTTGCAGGAAATAAAAGTAACTGGGAATTTCCTACAGCAGTCCCCCTTTCTCCCTGGGGTACCTCACAACAGGACCTTTGAGTTGAGCTCCTGAATGTCTTTCTGGGATAAGTGGTGCAGGGTATGAGGGATAGGTCACCTCAGATGGGGTTTTAGGGACCCTCCTAAACTGAGCATCCATTTATATGGCAACCTTGCATTTCATGGGATGGGAGTTTATGATCCAAGTGGCCTTTTCTAACTTCTTATTTAATAAAATTAGTGAAAGAAATGTTTACTGTTATGGGGCTCTTTTTAATTGCCAGGATGAAGCTCTCATATAATAAAGAGAAGATTTTAATTGGCCATAATAATGTAAAAGTAGGTTTGATCTCTTTGTTCTCATCATCCACCTCCCTAGTGAAAATAACATTTTTTTCTTTACAAGAGCAGTAGACAAAAATTACTGTTTGCAGTGAGGTTTTTTCAGTCTATCCATACAGAAAGTCCAGTTATATAATGTCCCATCCCTGGAACTGTCCCAGGCCAGGTTGGACGGGGTCCTGAGCACCTGATCTACTGGTTGGTTTGCCTGCCCATGGTAGGGGGTTGGAACAACATGAGCTTTGCTCTCCCTCACAACCCAAACCATTCTGTGATTCCATTAAAAAAATGTAATTTTCCAAAATTACAAACTTTTAAGAAAATTACAAGCTTTTAAGAAAATAGAGATTTGGGCTGCTAATGTACTCTAGAGTGCCTCAAACACTGCATTTATTCCTATGCACTGTTTTCCATCCTTCCCAAATATCCTTGAAATTATTCAGAATCCTCCATTTCTCATGGCCCTGTGGTGCTGCTTGCTGGGCCAACACAGACTGGTAGAGAGGAATTGTCAACTGCAGGGTGGTTACCCCACCCCAAAAGACAAAAAGAACCCAGGCTGCTCTTAATAGAGCCCTTAGGGTGGATTAGAGTGAAATGACACTGAACAATCAGTGATTGTAAATATACACATGGAGAGTTTTCAATAGGAAAATAGGGTTGCACAGGAAAGCATGCATGAGAAAAACAAGCACGGAGCTGTTTGGGTTGTTGTTATCCATAGGAATATGGCCATATAAAAGCATAAAAACATCACTTGACAAAATGTAGAAAAAGGGAGGGATGGGAATAGAATAGGATTCAGTCAAAGCATCCCTAGGACATTCATTCTGTACAATACTGAAAAATGTCAGTTTTACTGAGCACTCCTGCCCAAGGTTCTTGAACCATGGTGTTCTACAAGGCAAAAGATCTCTAAAAACCATTTGGTCACATAAGAAGTTCTATATTTTCAGATCATTACAGATTAATTAACTGAAAAAAATTGTATAAAATATGTGAAGTGCTGCTAATGCCATGTATTGAAAGAGGCAAAGTCCAAACCCATGAAATAGGAGATTAACTAAAATAAAACATTAGTGCTTTTTCTGAAACTTGCATTTCCCTGTTTCCTACTTCATTTTCACGCTTGCCTTCCCAGCCACATAGGCTAGAAATGAACCTCTTTTTAAAACAAAGTTGAGACTCTTGCACATTAAATAAGCTCAGCTGAAGGAGACATAAAGAAAATATTCATTCCCAAGTGAGCTGTAATAAAACCTGCCATGGCTGGCACAGGCTGTTCTCCAGGCTGGCTCCTGAGAGTGCTGGGTGATCTCCAGCCCTCTGCCAGGTCAAGGCAAACACTGGAAGCCAAGGCAGTGAACAAACCCCATGGTTTTGTTTATTCATTACTTTTTTATTTGTTCATTCATTACTGCCTCATTATTTATTCGTTTATTCATTACTGCCTCATTATTTACCCCATATTGCTGCAGGTGATTTGGTTCCTCAGGTAGAGTTCCTCAAAGCCGAGCATTTGCATTCGTCTGTTTTCACAAGATTCTGCTCATGCTTTGACCCTACACCAACAGATTTCTGTGCTTTTACCACGACAAACACCATTTAAATAAAAAATGCCCTTTCTGTTCTAACACCTGAGACTCTCAGGAAATACCAAATCTATGCTGAGCTAAAGGAGGAGGAAGTGCCAGCACAGGAAAAGAGAGCAGGCCTTGAATCAATTAACACCACATGGTTTTATTTAATGCATTTATTATGGTTTCTACTCAAAAGCCAGCCCTTGCCCAGTTACATAAAGCTATCATTTTCTGGATGGCAGGACTGGAACTGTCTCTATAAAATCTGATATTATTTTTGTTCATTATTCCAAGAAATGTTACTCTTTACTTTTGCTAAGCTCAAGGAAGCAGAAAGAGGCTGACAGAGTTTGGAAGAAAACAGGCATGAATTTTGTAAAGCAGTGATTGTATGGGTGAAGGGAAATGTACAGAGAGACACTGTCACAATTCCAGGTGGCATCGTGTTGGGTTGGACACCATTCATGGAGAAAAATGGGACAAATACACAAATCAAGTTAATTTATTAATCCGTTAATTACACAATCCATTAAACCTCAAACTTTAATTTTTATCCCTGCTCCTTCCCAGTCCCTCAAGGCAACTTCCTGGAGGGTGGTGGAGCTGCTGAGGGATGTGCTGAGAGTCTGGGAGAGAAATCCTGAGTTATCAATCTATCTACCAATTACAGTCTTAAACTCAGAGGAAAATTTTGTTACATAGTAATTTTCTACAGATTTTTAAAAATAAAGCCAGTGAACATCAGTCTTTGACAATTTTATCGAAATGCTGTAATTTTAAAATATGCTTTTGACCCACTCTGAAAGTGCAATCATGTAAATCCTCAGTTATTAACCTTGGCATTGAGGAGCTGACACCAATGTACAGCCACAGATTTGTGCCAGCTGGAGACCCAGCCTTGGGGATATTCCCATATCCTAAGAATATTACAGAGCTCATTGTGCTCCTGCCCTTCTCTTCTTATTTCCTCCAACTCTTCCTTATTTATCCCAACCTTTTGTTGCCAGTTCTCCTCCCCTTTAACACAAATTCCTATAATCAGTTATATCATACTTATTTTAGAGTTTGTACTGTACATATAATCTCAGAATATACATTTCCATATATTCCCTATACAAAATGCCATATACTTCTCTAAACTTTGGCTTGCATGAAGAATGAAAGGAATAAAGTAAGATCAATAGAAATTTTGAAGTTAGGTTTAAAAATGAAGAGTACACATATTAAAGAAAAAGGAAGAAATCAACATTTGAACACATTCTCTTGAAATCTCCTGTCTCCTTGCTCTGCTTCATGGCTGAACTGTCAAAATCCTCTACAAAATGATCTGTGTGTCTACTCTCTTTGCAGAGCTGACATTTTACAGCTGGAAACAAGCACAGAAACAGCAGTTTGTCTTGCTGTTGAATATAGGACCAGTTTCACTGATTTCCAAGGTGTTACCTGAGCAATATGTGACTTTTTGATATAATTTTTATTTGAGAAAGAAAAGAAAATTCAAATTAAAATCTGACCTGAAATCTCTATTTTTATGAAAACCACTTTCAAGGCAAGGCCTGACTCCATTCTGCCTCATGCCTGACAGTGCTACAGACCGAGACCTCATAACTGAGAAATTGTTTATTTAAATCACCACAAAATCACAAATAACTGCAAATAAAGTACTTGAAGTTTTCAACTCTCCAGGATAAGAACCACAACCACAGCCTGAGTTTTGAGTCCATGGTTTCACTCCAAGTTAGTAAAACAGAACATGAGTTGGTTAAACAGAACAGTGGGGTTTTGAGGATATTTTCTTTGGGAATCCCTGCAGTAGTTACTGTGGAATAGCACATTACATAATCACAGCCTTACAAGTGTTAATTGCTCTAAAAAGCAGAATAAAGATTATACTCCTGACATGCAGCCAACTTGGAAATTATCCTCTTATTAAAGCTCTAACCTGAGAAGAAAAAAACCTGTGACTCAGGACTCATGAGAACATTAAAAAATATAGTAGGAGCTTTTCTACTTTTTGTTCCCTCTTTCCTTCAGGGATAACAATAATAGCAATAACAACAACACAGATTCCACCATTTTTAAAACTGAATATGTTTCCTTGGTTGCACCATAATGACTTTGCTTAGATTGCCTGGGCTCAACATGGCACCTTATAATGAGCTTTTTTATTAGTGTTTAAGGTTAATTATCTTATTTTTTTTTTCCAATCAGAAAATTGGACTAATTTTACTTCTTTTTGATGAAAGCCCAGATGAAAGCAATGGCACCTATGTCACTGACTGCAGCACTGTAACAGCACAGGATGTTGTGTCACACCATGGGCTTGTTGTCCACAGGGAGCAGCATCTTCTGCTGGGCACCTCAGAGACTGCAGGGGTCAAACTGGGGAAGGCTTTTGTTCCTTTTTATAGGGGAACCAACCAGGACCAGGATTCAAGCCTGTACAGATTGAGGAATGCCCTGAAACCTCTCTGCTGGGATGAACTTCTTAATTTTTCTTTACTTCATTTAAAGAACATATCTGGATGTGCTTTTTTGTTCCTGGGATAACCTCTGGAAAGCCTAGACTGACTGCAAGCAACAAACCATATTTTATTAATGTACCATGGGTTATTACCAAGAAATGGTAGCAAATTCAGAAAAATCTATTCTTATTTAAATAAAATGAATGAGCCGGGTTTGAGATTTGCAAAAGCTTTTTAATAATATTTCTGTCTCAGAATGTGCATTTTTTCATGCTGATAGATATGAAGAATAACTTTATGGAAGTTGCTGGAGAAAAATGGACCTAGGGGGAGAACTAAGGAAAGTAATCTGAAGCAGAAACCACAGCCTCATGGTAAGGGAAAAAAGGAAGTGTCTGTTGTTTCTTGTAAGTGAAATTTATCTGTTATACTGACATTTTGAGGCTGTAGTTGGAGGTCCTTTGAGAGTAAATATTATTACACAAAGAAAAAGAAATGGTAGGGTCCCGACAACACAAGTTGTCAGCAATTTGATTCATTGCCTCAAGTAATTCTTGCATGTAAACAGAAGCCCCCCACACCCACTCCCACACACTGCTGAAAATGTTCTGTGTTTTGTTTTGTCAGCTGGATGAAAAGCCATGCCACAGTTTGTTTAAAGAAAAAGCTTTTTATTTCACAAAACATACTCCTCAGGAAGCCACCAGAGACCAGCCTGTCGAGCAGAAAGTACAACAAACAGATCCAGGGTAATCCTTACCCTGAGAATACCAGGGTAAGCAAAATACGTTTTCCAACATAAAACATCTCTGCCTTCCTTGGACATATTGTGTGATGAAGCCACCATGGATTTACCTTCTAAAATATGAACAGGGATCTTCAAGAAAAGAAAGTTTAATTACTGTTTATTCTCTTGAGTGTGTTCTGGGGGTGTTGTTCTTTCTCTGTGTTTTTGTATCCACACCAAGAGTGGTTGAATTCAGAGATATTCCCACACAAAGAGAAGCATCATGGTGCTCCTTAAAGACCCATGAGAAGAGACTTGTTCATCACAGTCAGCAGCTGAGTGAAGACAAAACATGGGAATTATGGAATAGTTTGGGTTGGAAGGGACCTTAAATCCCATCCAGTGTCACCCCAGCCATGGCAGGGACACCTTCCACTATCCCAGGTTGCTCCAAGCCCTGTCCAGCCTGGCCTTGGGCACTGCCAGGGATCCAGGGGCAGCCACAGCTTCTCTGAGCCCCCTATTCCATTGAAAAAACCTCTGCCATTAATGTACTGGTGACATTTTCCTGGTGCATTGTGATATCGTTGCCTTTAAATGCTCCCCACTCCACATATTTGTGTTCCCATCCTGGCTGGGATCTGCCAGGCTCATTTCAGACTCGTCCTTTGCTGCTCAGTGGGGAGGGTAAAGAAAAGTCAAAGCAGCCAGAAAGTTCCAGCTCCTCCAAGAGAACAGTAAATAGGACACCCCAACTTGAATTACCCTGTTGGATCTTGGGAACATTTTGAATACTTCTGGCTTGGTGTTGTCCCAAAAAGTCAAAATTGTTCAGACGCATTAATTAAAAAAAATAGAGAACAATCCATTTCTTTTCTAACTGGAGCAGATCAAAAAACACTCTCACATCTATTTTTCTTGTCCAAGTCCCAGACAACATCCCTCAACTTTGTGTTCTTGGTTTTGTGAGACTGAAATCAGACAAAGAGTGAAAAGCAGCCAAATATGGAATAAACATTTTCCAGGGAAGGCAACTTTGAGAGTGGATCTATGATAACTTCCTGAATTACAGCCTTCTTAAACTGAGAGGAAAATTTTCTTCCATAATAATTTTCTACAGATTTTTTTAAAAAGCAATGTATAAAGCCAGTGAACATCAGCCTTTGACAATTTTATCCAAACTTTGTAATTTTTAAAATGCTTTTGACCCACTCTGAAAGTGGAATCATGTGAAAAATCTCTTATTCAATCAAAATATTATTTTTATTAAAAATGGGTGTTTCCATTAATTGTTTTTTCTCTTTTTGCAATTGGCTCAAAGCCTATAAAGGCAACTCTGCTTTTGGTCTGCATGGGCTTTGTCCCAAGACAAAGTTCTGCCAGCTTGTCATTCCAGTAAAGAATTTGTATTAGAATATAAGGTACAGACAGGCAAAAAGAACTTGATTTTGATGTTTCTGAAGAAAAAAAAAAAAATTCAGATGACAAGTCATTCAGGCTAAAGAACAATGACCAGACTGAAAGGAAAAGTTTCTCTCTCCTGGGTAAAAGCCCAAGTTAGTGAGGATTTGCATTCAGCAGTTTCAAAGCACGCTCGTTTTGGTTGGGTTTTTTTCTTTTTTGCATAAAATTCTGAATGTTCTGCAGAGAGATTGAAGTCAGCATCTCACTGAGCCTTTTTCAGCAGAGGTCTTTGCCACCATCTACTGAGGGGGATTTTCACTACCAGGAAAAGCAGGAGATTGCAGTTCAAACACAGCTTTCTGAAAAGGCAGCTGTGATTCCTCCCCTCATTTCTGAACCTAAGATTGATCCATTTTCCCCTCATTTGTGGGAAAATCTCCTGGCTTCTGTAATTAAAGCATTTTAACCAGAGGATGGGAGAGAGAAGAAAACAGAGGCAGGCAGGGTAAAATAATTTACCTAACCTTTATTCCTTAATTCAGATGGAGACCCTGAGGAGACCTCAGAGCCCTTCCAGCACCAAAATGGGCTGCAAAAGAGCTGGAGAGGGATTTTGGACAGGGGCCTGTTGTGACAGGACACAGGGAATGGATTCCCACTGCCAGAGGGCTGGGATGGATGGGATTTTGGGAAGAAATTCTTCCCTGTGAGGGTGGTGAGGCCCCTGGATCCCTGGAAGTGTCCAAGGTGAGGTTGGATAGAGCTTGGAGCACCCTGGGACAGTGGAAGGTGTCCCTGCCCATGGCAGGGGTTGAAATTAAATGAGCTTTAAGGTCCCTTCCAAACCCTTCTGTGATTATATAACTCTATATAATAATATAGATTATATAACTCTACATAATTCCCACCTTCCCACCACAAGTTTCAGCAAGATCCCAGCATTTCTCCCAAACCACATCAAAGCATCTTTCAACCCAACAATGTCAGCACACAGCAGAGCCCTCTCCTCCATCAGGGCCACCTCCACAAAGCTCCTGTGCTGGGACAAGCTGGGGAACAACCTGCTTGCTTTTATTCTGCACTTTTGTGACACTCAGAGGGACAAAAATGAAAAAGCCAAAACTCCGGGAATTCCTCTGAGTGCACGTGGGGAAATCATCAGGTCTGAGATTGGCACCTCAGTCCTTTGGCATGCGAGAAGCATTCCATGGCATTTCCTGGCATTCCATGGCATTTCCTGGCATTTCCTGGCATCCCATGGCACAGCTGGCTGATAGTGATGCCCAGAGCAGTACAAGGTTGACAATGGGTATAAAGAACTGTTCCCTGCACATTTCAAAACCTGTGCCACTTAGACAAAAATTATTTTCTTTCACACTGACTGATTCCAGGAGAGACCCTGGAGCCTGCTGGGTCCCCAAGCTGGTGAGCTCATGATCCTTTTAATAATCAACATTTATTTCCATGTGGCTTGGCTGACAGACAGACTGACAGGATTTACCTTCAGGGCAGAAATTGCTCTGAAACTGTAACAGCAGCATGGAGGGATTGCTGTGCAGAGGTGCTGATTCTGTCTGCAGGGGCAGCACTGCTCTGTGCCAGGGCAGGATGAGAGGTGGGCTGAGAAACTGACCTAGAAACAAACCCAGTGTTTCTATTTCTTTTTTTTTTTTTTTTTTTTTTTTTTTTTTTTCCCAGAAAGCAAGGTCTCTTAGCTGGGGGGGTTTGCTGGAAGGAGTTCAAAATAACGAATGGGATTATTTATTTTATTTCTACTAGGTTTTGTATTTTGGATGCTTTAAATCAACTGTACCAGATTTCTGCCCATCACAGCCATGGCAGTGCAGCTGCCATGAGGGGGCTCAGCACTGACAGCCACTTTGGGGGTCATGCCAGCATCCCTTGGGGATCTCCAAGCCACCACAGACATCTGTGGGGTCAGGAGAACCCTTAGCCTGGCCACTGGGCCCCCATTTCAGACCTCACAAGAGGGGGGCTCATGAACACCCATTGCAAGGTGTGAGGGACTGTTGGAGCCCTGGATGCTGAAAATTTCAGATTTTCTGTGCTGCCAGGCACTGACCCCCAGGAGAACACTGCTTTGGCCTGAGGCCATGGAGAAGCTTCCAAAATGGAATGATGGAACTGGGATTGTGGGTGTGGAGTTTGAATAGAAGTGTGTGATATCACAGGGTGGAAAACTCAGAGTTTAAGGGTTTAAAATACAGTAATATGTATAAAGCAAGATGGAGGTTTTAGGGTGAAGGCTGGTCCTTCTTCACCTTCTTCCTCACCTTCTTCTTCACCTTCTTCTTCACCTTCTTCTTCACCTTCTTCTCCATGGGTTTGGGTGGTTTTGTGTAATTGGATAAAAAAGTTCCCATTGCAGGCACGGGTCGTTGGTTATTGGGTTAAAAGTCAAAATAATTGAGGTGTCATTTCTTAATTGGACAGTTTGTCCTTTAAAGGCCTTGTAGAGAGAGAGATGGGGCTCCATTTTTAGTTTGTTGGAGTGAAGTGCTGCAGAACTTGGGGTTTGTGAGACTGTAACATAGATAAGAACTATTAAACACCTGAGTCAAAAACAAGAAATACCATCTCACACATTTAATCCTGACTCTGGCATAAAAGAAGTTAAAACTCCACGAGGGACACTGCTGTTTTCTCCATCCCCTCTGCCTTTGTGCCCAGCCCTGCCTGCTGGAAGCAGAAAATTTCCTTTTCTCAGTTTGCTCCTTCTAATTGCCACCATTTTCAGCATGAGGGTTTTAGTGTTAATTTGATTTTTGCTTCAGCCTCGCTGTTTTCTTCTTATCCCCTGAACTCCCTAAGCTTTTCATCCTAGCAGGGCTGTTGGATGCTTTGTTTCTGCTGGTAAATCTAAATTGTATTCCCTAACCCCATTTGTATGGAAGATTAGTAGCAAAGCATGCTGAGGAGAGGGGGTAAGTCAATCAATGAATTAACCTCCTGGTTGAATGCCACAACATGTGACAGGACAAATGCATCACGGTTTAGAAATGCAAATTTCAACAAGGGGGATTAGTGCAGTTTATAATGACCCAGAATGTTTGCCTTTAAAAAATGATGCCCCAGATGGATTCAGCCTCTGGAGCTCCAGCAATGTGCCTGCCACATGAAAAATATGCTCCCACTGAGGAGTGCAGACTCCAGGCTCAGTATTGATTGAAATTTATCAGCATGTTTCACAGGCTTTATTTAGTGCAGACAACTGGCTGGAAACAATATTTAGTTGCTTCCCAGGGCTGAGCAGAGAGGTGTGTGGGCAAAATTGTGCATGGGGAAAAATCCAAATCCTTCTTTCCAAGGCACAGAGAAGGGAGATCACTCCTGAGCCTGAAGGAGCAGATGTGGCACAGGAGATGTGATTTGGGGGATCGGGAATGTGAAACTGGAAAATCAGCCATGGGACAGCTGTAGTCTGGGAAACTGCAGTTCTGCACCTGGGGGACAGGAGCTGCTGATCCCTGGGGCACCTGGAGGAGATTATTGCTCATTCCCGAGGGAAGAGCATCCTGATCCTGTCCTGGCACTCCTGAAGAAGGGACAGCTTAAGAGAATGATGAGTGAGGATCCAAGATTTGCTGTTAATGTCCCCATTTCCCTGGATTGGCCAGCTGGGGCCAGGAACTCTTCCTGAGGACGCACAATTCCCTATTTTCCATCATGGATTGTCTCCTGGCATCCCCTTTGGCAGGCTCACACTTTTCCTTTAGCTGTGTTTAAACTGTCCCACAGGTCAATGAAACAAGAAATGAGGTTGAGGGAAAACTCCTTTGGATTTTACTATTCATTCATTGGCACAGTCATATTTCTATTTTACAATGGAAATTTTGTCAGTTAAATATTTCTGCAACTCAGAAAACATTGACTAAATTAAATGGAAATAAAGCACTTTATTAGAAAAGCTGCACTCAAGTTCTGCTTTAGAGTGTATGTCCCTGTCCTATGTATGAGAAGAACTTCAACCATCTATGGATATATCAGAGGCAAAATGTGGTAGAAAATACAAGATAAAACTTATGGTTTCAATTTAGACTGAGATGCAGCATCTGGTGATTTAATCTAAATTAACCTTTTGGAAAAACAGAGCAGAAGGGACAATGACTTTTCTGTGTTTCCAAAATAATTTCATTATTCAATTAATAATACAGTCGAGATTATCTAAATAATTTAGCAACTATTTATTTCCACTACTTACAATATGGAAAATAAAAATCTGGCATCTTTCTACAGTCATATTTTCTTGTAGCAAATGCATCTGTAGTTCAAACCTACTAAAGGAGTAGACAAAATTGAGATTAAAAACACAGAATAAAAAGTTAAGTTTATTATTTAACAGCTTCATAATAAAGGTCCTTGCTGCTCATATGACACTCACTGTTGAGTATAAAGTGTGTTTTAAATTGGGACTTTTCTCCTCACCTGGGAAGTGCTGCAGCATGAGGATACTGAACTGAGCTCTGCAGAGACACCCATGTTATGCACTCCACTCTATTTTGCAGATAGACCCTGAAGAAAGAATTTCTCACTTAAAGGGAGACTAATTATATGACCTTTGCATTTTGAAGATCCATCTGCAGAATTTTAATCACTCAGACAGCATGAATGGTTCAAGTCAGCTCTACTTACAATCAATTACAGCACATAAGCAGTTTTATCATTTGCACAAGCCAAAAAAGAGGCACCTTGATGGAAAAAGAATGCTGTTTACATTCATACTGTAATTCACTTCAGATTCATCTTTTCCCTGATTGCAATCAGGAGATCAGGAGGCCAGCTCTGATCAATATATAGTAGCAGGGACAATGTTTGGACAAGCTGGGATTGAGAAGCAGTACAATACATTTTCTAGATCAAGAAGAAAGGCTTCTATTGACTTTTGGAAAAAAAAAAAAAAGAAACAAAAAACCAAAAAACCCACAACATTTGGTGGGATATGAAGCACTGTGCTCTTTTACACAGCAGTCCAGAGCCATGAAACTCCCAGAGATGCTCAGTGAAATCATCCTGGTACATCCTCAGAATTACTGTGCCTTTGGACAGAGCAACACAGCCAGGTGGGAAAGGCAGGGAAGGAGATGGGATGCATAAAAGAGAGGCACTGAGTGGAGAAAGTGAGTTGGGGTGGCAATAGAAAAGGAATGAAAGACATCAGTGCAAGTGTTCTGAAATGCTTGTGCTTCCTCAGCTCTGGGGAGGTTTTCTATGTGCATTTCTCACAGTCATTAACTGCCATCAGGCTCTGGAGAAGAGCTCTGCATGTTTTTCCATGAACTTGACAGCTGAAGAGCCCAGTAAGATCACTTCTCCCCTTTCAAAATGCAAATTAGATCAGAGATAACTTGATTATCTCTGCAACTTGCAAAGATGTTTTCAGTGCAAACAAGAGGCTCTCAATCTTCACTTTGTTAGGCAGAACAAATGTGAAGTTTCTCATTAGAAGGCATCTCTTCTAGGCTTTAAATTATGTATTGCTTCTTAGAAGTTCTGCTTCATTTCCTTTTCTTTGCAAAACTTACATTTTGCTATGGAACATCACATTTTACTGCCAATTCCCATTAAAGTTAGGGCATCAAACTACCACTGAGGATCCTGGCTGAAGAGTTTACAGGTTTCACCAGTGATTGTCACAGTTCTTGTCAATCATCTTTATCTTCTGACACCTCACATGTGATAATATACAGCTGCCTCAGCCATGTGGGCTGAGATTCACTGAATTTTAATGCTAAACTTATTAAAAGATATCACTGCTATGGCTGCTGCTCAACAAAGGGTTAGTGTGGGGTTTTTGTGCTACTGCTCTGTCAGTAAAGTTGTTTCTTATTAAAACACTGCAAGTGAGGATGTGTAGAAGGCAAAGAGCCTTTTACAGCACCAGAAATGCAAAGAAGGTGCATTCTTTAGTTCTGGAGCAGTTCAGTAATTTTCCCTAAAATACTAACTCAGCCTCCTTGTATTTATAAAGATGAATAGATTTCACTGCTCATTATCAGAGAAGCAAATACTGACTCAGTACTGACTCACACATAAGAAAACATTGCAAAAGGACAAATCAGATTGTTGGCATTGTTGGGGGTTTCAGAGGTAGAAAAAAATTGGGTGGGATATTCCCTGGTACAAAGCACCAAACCTGTTCAGATTTCAGGAGATGAGCACTTCCCCTTCCTGAACCAGCAACTTTGATTTGATCAGCTTCTGCATCCAAACCTGAAACCAGAAATTCCTGTGATGGGCTTAGGGAAATCTACAATAGGAATAAAAAAATAGCAACACACTGCTGATGTGAAATGCATGATGGTTTTATTTCCAGAGACAGACTCTGCTATCAGATGACAACAGCCATGAGTGAAGCCAGGAGGTGGTTAAAAGCAGCATTTATGGGATAAACATCACCCAGGCCTTCTGCCCCTACTGCTGATCATGTGGGAAACATGCTGATAGGGCTGGGAGCCTTACAGAATTTTTAGTTCTATATTCCTATATGGGGGAAAATGAAATATTTTTCTGTTGTGACAGCTGTAGAAAATGCTTAGATGTACCCTTTAATTTCCTCCATCGATCAGCTCAGATTGTTTTTAAATGGGGATCTTAGGGGAGCCATATGCTCAGAGACATTCTCAGTACATTGCTCAGTCAAACCCAACTGCACTTGCTCCTTAGCAGGCTAATTTTTCACTGGGATGCTGATTTCTGATGGAGCTTCCCGGCAGTTGTTCATTGTGCAAGGGCCACTTCAGTGAACTCCAAGCTCATCTGGCAGAAGAGCTCTTCCCACTTCCTTCTAATTGCTGCAGACCTCTCCAAATGCCGAGGATGCACACAGGTTGTGAGCAGTGACAATGCACACAGGTTTTCTGCTGCTGAACAGATCAAAGCAGAAGATTGTTGTGAGGTGCTGTGTTCATTATCTGAAGGAGTCTTTCCTTTGTCACAAGACTCATAAACGTGGCTGGATCTGCCTTTAGCTCCCAGAGGGACAATGGGTCCTTCTCACCCCTCTGAGCACTCAGCAAAGTCTGTGAGCTCCCCCCACCTTCCTCTTTAATCTGTAAGGTTTTCTCAGTGGGATTCGAGCTTTGCAGAATTCAGAATTTGAAGAAGATCTGCCTCAGATCCCTTTGTGTGTGAAGAGCTGCACCTTTATTTTTTTTTTTCCAAAAGGAGCAGTTAGCTCTGAGAAGTTGCTGGCACTGAAATGCCCACAGTTGTAATGAGAGATAAATACAAGTGCCCTTTTCCTTTTTTTTTTCCCCTGCCCAACCTTTTATTGCTCATGAAGGAGGCCCTGGAAACAAAAGGAGGGTTAATTGAGATAAAATGATTAAAATTAGATAAGGATGAAGTTTTTTACAGCAAAGGTGGTGAGGCTCTAGAACATCTTCCCTCACCCCTGGAAACATTTGGGTTGGATGGGGCTCTGAACAGCCTGGTCTGGTGGAAGGAGGGTGAAAAAAAGATAATAATTCAGGTTCCTTCCAGTGCAAACCACTCTGTGATTCCATAACCTGTTCATTTCCAGGGATGTGCAGTTGGACCCTACTTCCTGGGGTTTTTTTTTCATGAAAAGGAACAGAGTTTTCTGCATGAGGCTCAGCCCAGTGCCTGGGGGCTAAAAGGTGGCATCACCTCCAAGGAAGAGGAGAAATAGTAGTTTTTAAGGCTGATGGAAATGCCAGCACTAGGCATTGCATGAATATCACCTGCTGCTTTCTGGGTGTGTAAATCAAGACTGGATCCATTCTGAGTAAGAGATAAAATGTTATAAAGTGCTGTACCTGGAGGGAAAAAAGGCAAGAATTCTGTTTCTTTTGCTGTCTGCAGCCTGTAGTAACAGCCCCCAGCATGGGAGATATTTTATAGAACAACATCTGGTTACAGAGTGCAAACAAACCAACAATTTACACAGGGGCATATGAAAAGGTTTGACATATGGTATTTATTTATGAATTTCAAAGAGCTGCCTGTATTCAGTTTACATTCAAATATTCCCTATGTCCCACAAAGAGACCCCACGTGTGGGCTGAAATAATTTCACTGTATTCACTCATGATGCTGAGCTAAGTAACCTCTAATTGGCAGACTCAGATTATACAGACATGGATCACAATTTTCCCCATAGAATAGATGGATACAGCAATGTTTTCTACAATAAATATCAGCAACAAATTCAGAACTGAGAAAAAAAAATCACTTGATAAAATGTGAAAATTCTGTGGACAGCATTTGCATCAAAACAAATTTCTAGAATACCAACATAAAAAATGCAAGAATTAAAATCATATTGATCACCCAATCCTCAACTTTTAACATTTCTCACAGGGGAATAAGAAGCTGTAAATTTGGAATGGATTGTTAAGATAATCCATTTTGATCTACTACATAATACTGGCTAGAAGGAGTGTTTTATTAGGTTATTTCTACAGCAAAATTCACTTTTAAAGACACTCTCACTTCTCTATCACATCTGTCAGCAGTTGAGCTGTTCCAATAAAGTTTAGCCTTGCCGTTTAAATTCACAGCTCATTTCTGTTCTGCTTTTAATTTGTTTTATCAACTGGTTTCAGCTACTGGGGCTGATAATTCCATCATTTGCTGAGCCAAAAGAGCCCTCTGCTGTTGGAGACCTACTTCCACCCAGGGGACTTCTAACCCACAGCCAAGAGTCCAGTTGCATAGTGCAGAAAAACAAGTTTTTAAGCTTTTGGAAGGCAGAATTTCTTATGCTGGCAGCTTTCTTGTAGCTATGTTCTGAAACATTTCTAAAAGCTGCCAAGAGGTGTGTGGGTTGGCATTGCAAACACTGGCATTTCAGCTGTGGTGGGATTCAAAAATACCTTCTCCCCTATTTCCCTTCCTCAAACTTTTAAAGTCTCAGATTTCACCTGGAACTCATTGTTCTTCAAACCAATATTGAGAAAAATGGCTCAAGTTGAGATGTTGTGTTTGATGAGAACCAGGCAGCCACAAGGTGTGGATTTGACACTCAGAGAGTAGGTCAATTCTGTGGTGTGCTGGTTCTGTTTTGGACTGTGTGTCACAGCATCACCATTCAGAGCAGGAGAAGGACATGAAGTTTTAAAAATTACAATTACAGTGCCTGCAAATGCCACCAAAGTGAGAACCAGTCCAAAGGCTGAAGCTTTCTGATTGATTTTCACAGCTCTTATTAAAAGTGTGTGAACAGACCTTTAACAAAAACTCTGCAACTGCAAAGTGGAAGCAATGTGCTGCTTGAAACTCCAGGTTTCTGTGATGCCTTGTGAAGGCTGCCCTAGAACAGAGGCTGGGCAGAGCTAAAGAATAAAGGAGGGATTCATTCCAAGGATCTCCTCCATGGATCCACCTTGGGCTGCACCCAAGATGAACCAAAATGGCTCCAAAATGCACGAGCGGGCACGGGCTCTGTCACTGGGATCAGTTCTGCTCCATTTGCACCTTGCAGTTCATTGTCCCATTCCAGCTTTAGCCCCTGCAGTCCCACCCTGCTTGTTTTTCTCTCTCCAGCCCACGGGGTTTGTGCTCCTGGGCTGAGATTGGGATCATTTGTCCTTGGTCCCCAGCTGGAGCAGGAACTGCTCTGTGCACAGAGCTCAGCATCCCCTGATGTGAAGCCCAGACTCTCACACTAAAGCAGCACAGAATGTGAAACATAGAAAAGCTAAACTTGAGGAATCATCTCTCCTGTGAACATTAGCTGTGACGTTTTTTTCTGTTCTGTCTGCTGCTCCCCTCACCCTGATGGACCTGGATCCCCTTGGGCTTTTCCTGGGGCTGCTGAATCTTGCAGAGCAATCCGTGGTGAAGCAACAAGGATCCTTCCTGGTGGGCACAGGGAGTGTCCCTTGACTAGCACAGGCATTCTGAGGCCCCTCAAGAAAGAAAAGGAAGGAGTGGAGAGGGCAAGCTGGCTGCAGACACATCATTAAAGACAGTCCTTGGAGAGTAAATTCACTTTGTGGAAGCCAGGACTGGGTCATCTCTTCCAGCCAGAATGAAATGCTGATTTTGTCTGCACCAGATTTGCAGCAATTTACAGCTGCACGTTCTCCAGCCTGGCAGGATCAGCTCAAACCAGCAGGCCCAGAGCACTCAGCTGTGGCAGCAGTGACGGGACTCAGCATGAGCCACCTTGGGGGCTGGAGAAATGAGCAGGGATGGTCCTGGCAGCTGCTTTTTTTATTAATTATAATGAACATTTCTGTGCAACCTCTTGTAAATGGATCCATGGAAATGGAGATAATTTCAAAGACATGTTCAAGAAGCTAAAAGTAAATATGTTCCCCTGAGACAGAGACTGACTTTGGCTCTGCCACTGTCACCAGTTGCACTGCAGAAATCTCTTTAGAGATCTCTAAAAATATTTAAATTTTTTAGAGATTTCCAAAAATTTCTAAATTTTTTAGAGATCTCTAAACTTCTAAAAAAACTCTAAAAGTGGACTCTGCTTTAGAATTGATGCTCAGTTGATCTGAACCTGATCACCAGACCCCTCTCACCTTTTCCTGATGTTCAAAGGAGATTCCAGAGTCATAATCTCTTGGCCCAAATCATCCCAGCATGTTGATTGCAGCCATGTCATTAATTTTATTAGTGCTCTGGATGTGGTTATCAAATCCCAGTTTGATTCCCTAATTATCCTGTTTTGTTAATTAATTAGGTTTTTATATCCATGCTGTGAGGGTGTTTTCTCTAATAAACTTTTGTTTTAACTGGCCTGGCTCATTGGATTTTGATGGGGAATATGGAGGCTACAGAGATTTAAAATTACTGCTAGAGATCTCCTCTCCCATATTCTGAATTTTATGAAATACAGATTATTGATGCTCTGGGTGAGGGACAGTCTATAACTTGAACTGATTTGTTAACAGCCAATACAGAATTTATGTGGGCAGACATATCATAAGCAGCTCAGTCACCATAAAATGTTATTAATTTTAAATTTTATAGCAATGGGTTATTATGTAGTGTATATTATAGTTTTTGTTCTGATTTTGAGACAGATTTTGGCTCCATATTTGAACACAGCTACTTCTTGGTGTCTGCACAATGATGCCCATGGATTTTAGGGAAAATCAGGATCAGTGAGGCAAACGCCCCTGGGAATCTCCCAGTCACCCCTGCCCACATGGTGAACCCACAATAGCACACAAAGAGAAGAAAGAAGAGTTAAAAAAAAAGAAAAAGTGGATCACAAAATGAAGGAAATGATGGAAACCCAGAGGCCCTCAAAGCAAACAGGGAATCACCCTCCTGCAGCTGCTCTCCCAAGGAGATGCTCCCTGGGCTCACTCACTGTCTGCTGGGGGATACAGGAACATTTGTCTGGGCTCCTGAAAATTCCATTTACAGCCTTAATCAACCCATCCTCCCTGGGCTTGTCACAGGATACGTGCTGGGGAGATCTGGGGACTCAAACAGGTCTGGGCAGGAGGGATAGCTTTTAGAATTGATATCAATACAAGCCAGAAGCAAGAAGCTCCCTGAGAGAGCATGTGAGGGACACTCACACCCTCCTCCTAATTTAGGGTCATTATTTGTACTGAGCTCATTTGCATGTTATACTTAAAGGTCAGCTTGGCTGCTGCTGCTGTTTATTTGGTATTATGACCTGCATTTATTTAGAGATGAAACAGGAGAAATTTGAGCTAATCTGTTCTGACCACTATCATGCAAATAGAAGTGATAATCATTAACTACCCAGAGCCACACGGAGAGAAGAGTTAATTAATTGTAGGCACACACATGTATTAACCTTTTATTTAAAAAAGCTGCATGATGACATCAGCCTTCGAGAATGTCAACAGACATTTTAAAAAGTTTCTGCTGCTTTTGTCCAAGAGCATTCAGCTCCCCAGAGCTTCTGGAAAGGGAGTTAAATATCCAATTATAACAATTTTTACCATCCAGATCATGAGCCTATTCTTCAGAATTAGCCTGAATTAATGAAAAGTGTGGAGAAAGGAGAAGTTACACATCATTACCAGCTGCATGTTTTTCTGGACAAACCCAAATCCCGCACCTCAGGTTTAAACCCTCATTAGCAGCATTTGCAGAGGAGTTCAGGCTGCTCCACACCCACCAGCACAGCTCCTGCATCTCTTCCTGGTGCTTCCTGGGCAATCCCTCTGACATCCCAAAGGACAGAGGGATTCATGGCCAGCACCACCTAAAAAAACAGCTCTGACACAGCCAGTTATGAGAAGTCCACAAATCCTCTTGGGGTACCAGCCCTAAATTCAGGAACTGTGGAGCTTTTTTGAAAAGTAACAAATCTACCTTTCTTTAAAAACATAGCCACCTATCACATTTGCTATATGCAGAAATTGGTATTTAGAGTATAACTCAAATTTTTGCACACCAGATTTGCCTGTTAGGGAAATGTAATTTCAGTGAAAAGTATAAACATTATTTTTTTTGCCTCACTTTCATTGGAAAGGACCTTTTAATTTGAATTGACTATAAACATAACTGCCATTTTAGGTGTTCTTTTTTTTTTTTTCTTTTGTTGCAAAGGAAAACCATGATTATGTCCTATCACCAGTTTAATCAGGAAATTTACAGAGATGAGACCTCAAAAGCTGCCTTAGCAGGAAGGAGGCTCTTACAATCCCTTTTTTAAACATGCCTGTAAAATTTATTAAGAGTTTACAGCTTGTAGGTTCTTCAAGAAATTACAAAACAGAGTGAGTGCAGGTGATACTATTTGAAAGATGCCGAGAATTTTCCTATCTTCTCATTAGGATGGTGGAGCACCATTTATAATCAACTTATTATTGGTTACCTTTTAATATAAATTTAAAAAACCCCAATAAAACCACAATTATCTGTGTTCAATACACAAATGCACACAAAAGAACAAGTGAATAATGCTGATAGGTCTCCTCAGCTGCATAAAAATGGAGAATAAATGGAGGAAGTGAGTTATAGAAAGTTTAAGCAATATGGGCAGAGTTCAGAGCAACACTCAGAGCTCTGCTATTCCTCAGCTGGCTGTGCTCATGGTTGGACCATGTGTTGTTGTAGTGCAAAGAAAGGAAAATATGCCTGCGGGAAATGGAATAACTTGAAAAAATGAAAGTTTTCCTCTCTCTTGAGTCCTAAATATGATGTTTAAGAGTGCAGTATTGCTGCTTATCTGCTGAAAGATGAACTCCCATTTTTGGTCCTCCAGAATGAACAGCTTCTAGTATTTTATAGAAGCACAACACTGTCCACTCTGAAGAGACCATGATCACAGCTGCGCCATTTTAAACCCTTCTTCGTAGCACAGATATTTATTTTCTGAAAAGGAACTGAAAGAGACTGACAGAGCAAGCAGAAACATCTGTCTGTAAAGGCAGCGTTGCCTCAATAGATGGATGTTTGGGCTGATAATGAAACCTCCTGGGTTTTTGGAAAACCTCCTATTTTTGTAGAAAAGCAAATTTGAGAAAAGCAGCTATTGGCAAAGCTGGCACTGAGAACACCAACGGAACCAGGGGCCACATGAAACGATGGCACCGGCATGGAGGCCCAAGCTACCAAAGAACTGGGATGTCTGGAAGGGAATGGGGACAGAAATCCGGGGAATCACTAACTGGGGTGGCCTGAAGGAAGCTTTTTGGGGCTGCTGGAGGCCAGAGCTGGCTGCAGGCCCCGGCGCCGCGGGGCAGGGCCGCTGCTGCCGCCGTGAGGAGCAGCGCTCTGTAAACAGCGCCTCATTAGAGCCCTCTGAAAGGAAAATCCCTGGGAATCAGAGCTGGGAGCGATGTTTTAGAGCTGGGGCGATGTTTTAGAGCTGGGAGTGATGTTTTAGAGCTGGGAGTGATGTTTGCAGCCAGCAGATTTCACGTTCCCTGCAGGGCGTTGCAGGGATGAGGTTGGGGTTGGGTTTGGCCTGGCTCGTGATGCCGTCTCTTGATGCCTCGAGTTTTCACTTTTTATTTTTTTCAATTCTGTGCTGCTTTAGTGTGTGGGTCTGGGTTTTATATCAGGGGATGGTGAGCTCTCTGCACAGAGCAGGGAGACAAAACAATTCCTGCTCCAGCTGGGGACCAAGGACAATTGACCCAAATCTCAGCCCAAGAGCACAAACACCGTGGGCTGGAGAGAGAAAAACAAGCAGGGTGGGACTGCAGGGGCTAAAGCTGGAATGGGACAATGAACTCCAATATACAAATGGACCAAAACTTATAAAAAATGTGGGATCTTGTGACCAAGCCCTCTTTGGCTTCCATCTTGAAGCCCTCCGGGCAGAGCCAGGACTGCGACTCTGGTACTGCCAGGGTGTGGCCTATGAAGGTTCTTCAATAAATATTCACTTTATTCCCCTTAACTCCATCTAGCCTCTGTTCCAGCTGCTTAAGGCATCACTCTGCTGTGGCTGAGGCAGGTGAGCGAAGGCCAGGCCATTCCTGCAGCAGGAAGGGCAGAAATGGTAAAAATAATTGAAATACAGGAAGATGGGATCTTAGAAATTGCAAGGATTCCCTCCCCCCCCAGTTTAATGTTTATCTTTGGAATTTGGCTGTCTGTCTGGAATTTACTGTGTCTTGCTTTGCCTTTTGCTACTCTACTGCTTGTTTTAAGCTTCTGGTGTTTTCCAGGGTATTTTAAACATTGCCTTTTAAGTATTTTTTTTCTTTTGTGGCAGTCTTAGACAAGTAGGCAGGAGGAATATGCACATGATTGGGCAAAATAGCAAGAAATAAATATTTTCCATTGCAATTACAAGGTTGGTCTCCTCCTGTAAATTATTTATGGAAAAACACACTTAATGCCATTACCCAGATTTTCCAAGATAAAGGAAGATGAAGCTAAGGTTGCTGCACTATAATCCATTAGTCTGGTATGTGTGATGGATCACAGTCAGAAGCAAACCATGTAGAAAATAGCTGTAAGTGATCCTCCAGCTGGACTTTTGGAGCTTATTTTCCACTACCAAGGTGTGGATACTTCTGGTAGAGCAGAATAAAACTTTCTAGGCACATAACATCCTTTCCTCCCTGCTGTGTTACTGGGAGGGAAGTTTCCTTCTCTCTTTTCACTTGGGGTGAATATATGTGATTTAAACCAAACGTGCCTCTAAAGCTCCATTCCAAGTGGTGAATGTGCTGCCTACATGTCTGGAAGAGAAGGAAGAGATTTTGGCATTCACTCAGGAAGAGCTTTTGGCATTCTGCCCTCCTGCCCAGCCTGTCAGCCTTGGGAGGGCTGTGCAAATCACACACCAGAGATGTTGGTGCAGTACTTAAAGGAGGCTTATAAAAAAGAAAAAAAGTGACTTTTTACAAGGAAAGGACACGGGGGAACAGTTTCAAACTGACAGAGGGAAGATTTAGATGAGATGTTAGGAAGGAATTGTTCCCTGTGAGGGTGTAAGGTCCTGGCACAGGGTGCCCAGAGCAGCTGGGGCTGCCCCTGGATCCCTGGAAGTGTCCAAGGCCAGGCTGGACAGGGCTTGGAGCAGCCTGGGACTGTGTCCCTGCCATGGCAGGGGATGGAATAAGATGATTTTTGAGGTCCCTTCCAACCCAAACCATTCCATAGATTCTATGATTCTTCTCTAGGGACTCAATGCCTAGGGCTGCTCATCACTCTGAGTTCAGTTTTTCTTCACATCTCCAGTTCCCTGTCCTAATTGAGTACCTTTGGCTCCCTTCCACATCCTCAAATTGTCATTTTTGCAAGAGAATTCCTGTTCTTGGCTTGGTCTGCAGCTGTCTGTATGTTGAGAAATCAGCTAGCTAAAGAAAACAGAAAATTGTTAAATTCACCAACACAGTTTTCCATCCCTGGGGTTATTAACTTGGCTGTGTTTTTACTATTCAGCCAATTTTCATAACATGTGAAGGGAATTTATTTGCCATCTTGATTTTTTCCATTCAGTTCAAATGAAACCCATCAGGAATTGCAGCATCACTAGAAATGAGGGCACTGCAGATGGACAGACTTCTGGGAAAATGAGCGGACAGACAGCTTGGTGACAGGGCAACACAATGGCACAGGCATTTCCAAAGAAACTACTAAATCAATTATCTTCAATGGAGCTTGAGGGAGAAAAAACATGAAAAAATGATGCTTCTGTAACAGTTTGGATTTGCTAGAGGTGATCCAGATGTATAGGAAGGGTGTGGCATTTTTGTTAAGACCAGTTTTCAAGGGACTGTTCACAAGCAACTTCTAAAATTTATAAAACATTTTGACCTCATGTGACTGTAATCTCATCTAAAATACAAGAAAAATACCCTTAAAACCTAAAGCTGTTAAATAACCAAAATCTGTGAGCCCATGATGGAGTTCTCTGGAGAAAGGGGAGCCACATTTTCATTTTGCCTCATTTGCCAGCAGAGGCCTTTGGTAACACTCCCTGCAAATGCCTCTTGTGAGGCTCCAGATCTTGGGAGTTTCTGCTGGGATTTTGTCTGAAGTGAATGCACAGATGATGAATGCATTTGAAAGTGCCTGGTTATATTTAGAAAACACATCCTATTTATTACAGCTCCAGGCCACCTGTGAAACGAGATGGGGAAGATAATTATGGGATGGTGTTGGCCTGCACAAAAACCAGGCCAACCTCAGGCTCAGCTCTGCAGATGTCTGTATGGGATACAGAAGGACAGGGTCGACTGAAGAGGTGTTTAAAAGGTGTTTATTACAAAATCAGTTTCATGGAAGGGTGAGACTGTAAGATTGTTACATCCAAAGCCATCACATTAGAAGCTTTGCATCAGAAGCCACTTTAATTCTAGTTACAATGTCTTTTATAAATTTCTTATCCAATCAGCTACTTCCACAAATCTTGCTAGCATCTCCATAACCAATTGCTAATTGCTATGTTTTACACATTTACCACAGTGTGCCTTTTTCTATCCAATCACATAACTCTACAGAAACTTATTGCTTCATCTACTTTTTATCAACTCAATAACAACTTCCCTTGTTAAATTCTAAAATCTTCCATCTTGCTTAACATATTTGTTCACTTATATGAGGCCTATAAGCATATTTCTGCTTTAACTACAAATCTTTATTCTTATTTTGTGTCCGTTTCACTGTTCTGTTCTAAAGCTCCAAGCCTTCTCTAAGGTCTTAGGTCAAACACTTCATCTATCTCTATCTCTGAGCTGGTATGCTCGAGGCCTTGGGAGCTCTCAGTGCTTGCATTTCCCACAGATGTCCCATTCCCCAGGCTGCCAGCCTTGCAGGACTTCTGATCTCATTCCCAAACCACTGCAGATCTGAAATTTCCCATCATGTGGAGCCCTGAGCCTGTGGTCACGGAGAAACAGAGAGGAGCCATAAAGCAGGACACAACCCCAAGCATGGGGGAGGTCTCCTTAGCAAGATTTGTGTGGAAATCTGGGAGAGTGGCACTGGGAGCCTCCTTGACTCCATCACCCCTCACCATGTGGAGGAGAACCTTGGCCCTTGCTCAGCCTCTGGGCTCAGCCTCTCCCCTGACACACTATTCTGAATATCATGAAATATCAATCAGAGGCAAATGCGTAGGGAGCACGGGAAGGAGAGAAAGAGAAGATCAGAAGCAATAAAAGCACATAACAGCATCTCTAAAATGTCAGGAAAATGCTGAAATTGCTTCCTGCCAGTTTTGTTATCAATCCAGTTATAGCAATAAATAGGGAATAAGAAACTCCCTTGTCTAGGTACAGATCAAAGGAACCAGAGCTTCTTCCTTTTAGTCACAAGTGGTTTCCTTTCAAAAATATTATCATTATTTCTGAGATAAACCCATTTAAATCCTGATGGATGGTTCTGGAAATTACTCCCCACTCTGCTGACAAGCTTATCTGGCCTCAAGTGAGGCCGAGGTGTTTTGCTTGGACTGAGTTTGCCATAACCAGTAGGAAGCAACCAAAACCATATCTGAACTGCACTATGGGGTGCATTTTGCTAAATTTCAGTATTTCCAAAACCAAATTCAGTAACCTAAATGATAATGACACTCTTTGGGGTAAAACTGTTGGACTCAATGGTATCCCTAGCTCTGTTGATCCCATTAATGAATGGGATATACAACCACACTGTGAGAAATATACTCTGTCTTAGAGATCTTATAGTTTAAACATATAAAGAAGGTTTAGAAAAGGAGATGCTGATATCACAAAAATCTCTTTCAACCTAAGCTGTTCTATGATTTTTGGAAACAAAATTACTTTGGACAAATTTTAAAATGCAAGGTAATTTTTATATCCTGATTTTTTTGGCAAAATTAGTGTGAAGTCCTGGGTGGAAAAATATATTAGTGCTTTTCAAACAGTGAAACTTTATAATTTGTGTTATGCCACCTATTAGCAAGAATCTGCATAGCATCAAAACTTCACTGTGCCTTAATATCCTATCACTTCACCTCTCAAATAGCCTTGTCCAGCATGCTGGCACAAGCCCCTTTTTATTGGCTACAAGTTGAGTTCAAACAAGTTTATTACACAGCTGTGAAATGATATTGGCATATCCGGTAATGTAAGTCTGACATGAATCTCTGTGTGACAAGTGAAAACTCATTTCATTGCTTTCCTTCCACATTAATTCTTGCATTTTCACTGTTTTCATAAGTGAATGAACTGTGGAAGGTACCTTCAGTATATTGTCAAAAATATGTGATTATGAAGATAAAATTAGATTTTCAAATATTGGCTTTAAACACCACTAAATTAATCAGTCTGGGGTTGGAATTAAGCTATGCAGGGACGTTGTTATAATATGAAAATGTTGCATTACATTAAATATTTCTTCACCCAAAGTAATCCCAGCCATGAATACTCCTTGAACCTGAAAGAATAATTCCTGACTCTTCTTTCTTTAAAGCGCCATCTTTAAATGCAGAATTTTAAGGATTACTTTCCAGTGATGTGTTTGCCAGCTCCATCACATTGAACATAACAAATACTTCTACATTTATGTGCCATCTTCAGTTCCCACTGGACTTTCATCCACGACTTCTCAGGCTACACTTAGGCTGTGGATATTGAAGGGATCCCAGGAAAAAACGACCTTTCAGACAAACTGCACACTGCATTTCCCTGCTGCTGCCTGGGATGTGTTAAACATGCTGCTCACACTCCACATGGCACATGTGCAGTAATTTCAGTCCAGGAAATACCAGACTGAAATGTGAGAGTCGTTACTTTTTGGGATTCAGCTGTTGGCAGGTAGATGATGTCCATGGGGACTTGCTGGAAGTGGCTGTTTTCATCCAAGTGAACCAAAAAGGGACGTTCCAGACAGGCTGGGAGCACAGCAGGGGAATTTTATCCCATTTTCTCCAACTGTTCCACATAACCACTGTCATCCACTCATCTCTGTTGTCTCAGTTTTACACTTAAAATAAAATTTACACATTCAACTTGCCCATTTTTGGACAATGCAGACAACTCTAAACCATTGACCAGAGCAGAACTACAATCCTTCCAATGCTGATGAATCAACAAATACTAATAGTATTAGAAAAAAATAAAATACTAGTTCTCCTTTTTTGTAGTGTTTGAGAATTTTTAATCCCAAGGCTGTCTCTCCAGTCCCTTTCCCAGTGATAATCCTGCTGGCTTTGGTCCAGCAGTGGCTGCCAAATGCCAGGGCAATGGGTTGTTAACACAAAATCTACAGACATTCAGGGGCATGAAGAAATGTAGTTACCATAATAATAATAATAAAAAAACCCAACAACAACAACAACAACAACAACAACAAAAAACAAAACAAAAAAACTATTACGTTATTTGCAAAAAATGCTAGAAATTCCTTTTCTGGCTTTGTTTATGTCGCTGGTTAACTTTGCCTTTCTTAAAATTCTGTTTTTTTCTCATGTGTTCAGCACAGAAGGAAAAAGTAAAGAAAACTCTGGGAAAGTGTAGGTAGAGGATTTTCATTTCTCCAGCAGAATGGGGCTGATGCAGATGGATCTGATGTAAATATCCCCAAATAATGATGATGGTGGGTGCAGCCTCTGCTTGGCATTCACAGCATTTGTACCATGAACTGATCCATCACTTTGAGGTGTTCAAAACAGGAAAATCCCACAATTCCATTTCTGGCTTGGAAAAGTGTTCATATAGTGAAAATGATATCACAGCATGGGGAAGTATAAGAGAACAAGGAACTTTTGTTTCCATGGCAATCTGAGATCCTTCTCCAGACACCAGCACAAAGGCAATATGCTGAATGATTATCTGAAGGTCATGTTGTTCTTGGGAGAAAAAGTTAGGGAGAATGCACTGGGATAAATTCGCCAGCCAGGATGCACACTGCATTTCTAACCAGTTCAAATAAACAACTGCTGAAGGAAATAATTGCCTTCATTAATGGCATCAGTTTATTTATTTTTTTTTTTTTTTTGTCCAAAGGGAACAGCAGCCTGATCAGAAGGATATTTTGTACCATTATTTGATATGTTCAGAGACAAACATTGAGATTCTGGGTATATTTGGCATCCCTCACCTGGTAAAATAATTATATTCCCTTTAAAGTTAAATGTGTCTTAAAACTGAGCAAAATGTCTCCATGTAAGAGCTTGTTTATGTTTCCAGTCATTTTTTTCCTGTGGTAAGAGCAACTTTTTTAAGGATCTGCCTTATCAACAAGTGCAAGCAGGGCTTTAAATGCCAGGATACTCAGGGTGAGCAGGTGAGCAGAACCTCAGTACATGTCTCTGATACATGTATAAGAAACAGGCAAAAAGCCACATAAATGTTCAATGTAGTTTCCTTTGTATTTCCCAGTGTCCTTTTTAGGTTTCCATTTCCTCTGAGATGGTTTGACCTTGTTGACAGAAGGGGTAAACGCTTTATGCAGCGAAGAAAATGACTTTAAAAAGTGTAATTCTCTTTTTTTGCTCCATTCTGTGCTTCATGATTTACTACAGAGCTGGAGTACAAAGGAACAGAAACTTCACTGGTGTTCAGGAGGAAAGTTATTTTTAGAGTAATTTTTGTTGCCAAAGCATATAGAAACCTTATGTGCTACCTCAGAAAGTTATCCTGGAATGGCAAGGAAAACAGAGATGCCTGGTTTTTTGTCTTTTTTTTTTTTTTTCCAACCACGAAGCTTTGCTCCAACTAAAAACTGATTTTCCAAATGAGAAGCTGCAGGAGTCACTGAGCTGTTTGAGTTAAACCTAAATGTGTGGTCACTGATTGTGGGGCATAAATACAAATCAAGATCCTCTGCAAGGACTGTGCTTACAGGTACAACTTTACTTTCTCCTCAGGGAAAAGCATTCCTGAATCTGCACTTTCCAGAGTCATTTATGCTGGAAAAAGGTCTCTAAGATCATTACATCTATCCATTAACCTGCTAATCCCACACGTCTCCAAAAGCCACATCCACAAAGCTTTTAAATCATTCCAGGGATGGGAATTCCACCACAGCTCCAGTGCTGGATCACCTTTTCCATGATGAATCCTCCCCTAATATCCACTCTACACCTCCCCTGGCAGGGCCAAGGAAGGCTGGGAGTGCCTCTTTTTCCAGAGGTGTTGTTGAAATTAGCCCAGCTCAGGGAGCAAACCATCATCTTCCAAATAAATCCTTCTTGGGAGCAGAGGGGGAAACCCTGCTCATTCACAGACCACAGCATGTTGTGTCTCCCTGCAGCACGGCAAACCTTTCAAGCAAAGTGTGGAATGACTTCTACACTCTCACTGGCATCATTGCAGGGAGGGAGGGCGATGGTAGTTACAGTTGTTTTCTACAAAAATATCAGTTTGCTTTATCTCCTTCCACATCAACGCAGGTTTTTATAAACTATTGTGATGTTTCCCAGGCAAAAGCAAAGAAAAAAGCCCTTAGGCCCAAAACATCTGAGCCCTCAGTGATCTTAATACTTCTGGGCCACTCTTAGAAGAAAAACCTCCTTTCCTGTAAGTTGTTTCTAGGATGCTGACAGATAAAAACCCTTTTATGGTGAAGTAGATCAAAATTGTGCCTAGAGACAGACTTGTGTGTGGTCTCAGCTGGCTGAATTCATGTACATCCCAAAAAGAGAGGTGGGTGTGGAAGGGGAAGCAGTGAATCCATACCCACGCCCACAGAAAGTATTAAAACCCTAAAAAAGAAATACAGGGGAGCTGGTTATTTGCACAGGTTGATACCCAGGAATTGGTATTGATGAATTAATCTTTCTGAAGGGTAATTAGAGACAGAGAGAGAAGAGGGAGTTATTTGTGGTGACTGCAGGAGGAGGAGCAGCAATGGGTTTCGTGCTGCCTCATATCCTGCAAAGTTCTTCCCAGTGGAATGCAAAATTTCCCCAAATCACATTCCTCAGGTCTTTAATTAAAGTGCACTCAACTTTGTATTTTATGAAAATGCTTCTTGTTATCCTTAAAAATGTAAATACTTGTCTCTCTGTCCGTCTTTAAACACTACAGCAAGTTGAATAATGATCTGCAGCTAAAGCTCCTTTAGTTACCAAACAGCCAACTCCTTACTGATGTCATGGAAAAGTTTATTTTTCTACTACTTCTTTAGGTATGTGAATATTCATAATGTTTTCAGATGACTGGCTGTGCTGCAAATGGCAGCAAAATTAAACACATTTTCTGGAGCTTGTGCTCCACCCTCAGAAATTAGGATCAAGGAGGGAGGAAAGGGAGAATGAAGTCAGAATATTTGTGAAATCACTAAGAGGGGATTTCCAGGATATTCAGCCTGCTCCCACACTGCTCCCAGAGGCAGAGGTGACAAAGACATCTATTGCAGATAAAAGGGTCTGAAATGGTCTGATGGGAAGCAGCTTTTCATCAAATGAAGTTTATTTATGTATATATATAAAATTCAGCAAAGCAGTGAAAAAGAAAAGTATATTTTATTCCAGTTTTAAAAACCAAAAATTCCTACATTTAAAATAGAAAGGTGCATAGTTTTCAGATTTAAAGGGGAAAAAAAGTAAAAGTTCACTATAAAAGTACAGCTGCATTTTTATAAAAGGCAGGACAACAGACACAACATAATCACTACATTCCTTTTGGAACTAAGAAAGCAAGGATGATCATTGCACATATGGGACAGGATCACCCACAGCCTGGAAACCAAATATACCAAAAGATACACGTACCAAGGCATGAAATGATGCTTATTATGATATTAAAATGATGAGAAACACACCAAAAATGTGAGCACAAAGCCAGAAAAAAGACTGGGGTAACAGATGTAATGCTTTCTCCCAGCTGACTGGACCGTGGCAAGAAATACAATATACATGATGAAAATATAAGCTGGTATTTTCAACACAGGAGTAAGAATTCATATTTCGTGTGAGCCAACTGTTGCACATTTCCTTCAGCACTGAAGGTTATTTTAGACGTATGAAAAAGATGAAAGATAAGATTTTGCTCTCAGACAAATTGATTTCATTAACGACACTGGCTTGCGTGTGTGCAGCACAAAACATCCTGGTCTGCTGGGAAGATGTTTCAGAGGGAACAAATATCAGGAGTATCCCAAAAAGAGTGAGAAAAAGGGCCACAGATGAACCATGCTCTTCCTGGTTTTCAGCTGGGCAGAACACAGAGAGCTGCCAAGTACACCAGAAGAAGCCTCTTATAACTTGGCACGTGATATGTGTTGAGTTTTATTAGTTATAAATACAGTTATTTAATATAGATATTAGCTATAGTTGATTTAATTATAGATAACTTGCTGTAAGTTGCTATAAAATAATAAGCTTATATTTTAAGATTAAACAATAAGGTTATTATTTTCTTTGAAAAAGTGGACAGAAAATAGCGCAGAACTTTTCCTGTGACTCTTTCCATATTTCTGCTCATTAATCCTGAATCAGATTTTTTTTTTTCCTTTCCAAAAAGGAAAAATGCAGCGTATAAGCGTAACTAAAGCTATATGATTTAAAGTATATTGTTTAAACAATAAAGAATAAGTTGCTATAAATGAATATAGCCATATGTACATAGAGTATACAAACTATGTATATAAAATTATAGATATAAATATATATATATATAAATTTATATATATAAAATTATATACATACAAATAATCATTTATATTCTTATTTAGGTATGTGAATATTCATAATTTTATATATATTATAAAAAATTATATATATAATATATACAAAATTATATAAATTTAAATTATATATATATATATAAAATTTTATATATATATAAAATTATATATATGTATATATATATAAACTAAAATATAGTTTTAGATCAATAAACTAAGTTATATAGAAATTTTGTTGTCATATGGGTGTAAACTAATAAAAAGAAGGGGGGCTGAGATTGATGCTTACTGGAGACGGATGCTACTTTGTAAAAGTTAAAAGGGGGTGGGAAGCACCACCAAAGACGGAATAACTTTTGTGGAATGAGGATTATTTGCCCCAGCCCCGCATGGCCCGTGTCCCCGGCGTGCCCAGGGTGGCAGTGCCAGCGGATGACCCCTGCCAGGCTGGGGCTCTGCGTGCCCAGCCCCATCTCCCGGGGGAGGGAAGCGCTTTGGCCCCGGGCTGGGAGGAGAAGGCTGCCTGCCAAGCCGCCTTTCCTTGGAATCGGCGCTCTCTTGGATGAGCGGCGCGCAGGAGGAGCGAGGAGTCCGGGCACGGAGCGGGAACTGCCGCGGGACTGGGGCTGGGACACAGCGGCGGGGCCGGGCAGCATCCCACCTGCGGGGCGGGTGTCCGTGTGTCCGAGTGTCCGTGTGTCCGAGTGTCCGTGTGTCCGAGCGCCCGGCTATCCCAGCGTCTGCGTGTCCGACTGTCCGAGTGTGCGTGTGTCTGAGTGCCCGTGTGTCCGAGTGTCCGTGTGCCCGACTCTCCGTGTGCCCAACTCTCCGTGTGTCCGAGTGCCTGACCGTCCGTGTGTCCGTGTGTCCGGCTTGCCCCCTCCCCGCAGCCCCGTCCCGGCTCGGGCTCCATCCCCGTCGCTCCCGGAGCGCGGTTCCAGCTGCCCAAACTCTCTCTGCCCGCTCTCCAAAGAAAGTCCCGGGACTCCTGCGCAAGGCAGCGATGATCGCCCGTGGCCGCTCCGCGCTCTGCCTCGCTCTCTGCGCCTTTGGGCTGGCGCTGCTGGGGGATGTGTCCCGGGCTGTCCCCATGGACGAACAGGATTATTACCTGCAGGAAATCACCAACAGGGATCATTATTACTCCTTTCCGTATCCCGGGGAAGAGTTCTTTCCTTTCACGGAGCAACCCGGAGAGGAAGGACCTATCCGTGCTGCTGAGAGAGAGGAGCGCCCAGGGTTCAAACCGAGCAGGAAGGAGTTAAAACAGAAGAAAAACAACAAAAAAGGAAAACCCATTCTTGAACCGCCACCAGGTAACTTTCCACCTTCTCCTCCAGAGTTTGGAGCCTGCTGAATCTCACTGAGATGACTTTTAGCACTAATGAATATCCAGTTAATGGCAGTCTTGGTAATTATAACAATAAATGTGGTTGTGGTGATGATGATGATATGTTAAATTTTAATATCCCACAGAACAGAACTTTTACATACTTTGAAACAATCTCTACTTGAAAGGGAAAGAGTTAAAGAGTAGGAATGTAGTAATTCTGCTGTAGTCTGGCTAGTCTGTGGACTTTTCCTTCTTAATTATTCTTAATTACACTTGGCAACTGGCTTGCTGTGAAAGCTGCTGTTCTATAAGCAACAGAACAGAGACAGATCTCATAGTGAAAGGTGGTTATATATAGTGACATCTCACCTTATCCCTTGTCACTTTAATCTAAGAGAGGCTTCTGAATTAATTTCACTTCTAAACTTGTGAATTTCTCTGAGATTTCACTTTTAAGCCCTCCAGAGGAAGAAATGTAAACAGAGATCTTCCTGGAAAAGACTAAGCCCTAACAAGCTCCATTTAATTATCGACCAGTTAAGTAGAGAAATTAAACAGCAACAAAAACGCCTTATATTAAAACGGCCACCCTTAATTCTATTTTCTAAAGTTTCCAGAAACTTGATCAGCTTTTACCAAACACTTGTTCCCATTAACACCTGATTGTACCCTAAAAGAGTAATCCCTTTCTGTGTTCCCTGACTGTCTGGTAGGTACTTTACTGGTTTGGAATACTTAGGAGTGAGTTTGGTCCATGAAGTTTAGAGTTGTAAAATTTGGTGCCAAATCTCACTCCCTTACAGCTGAACTTCCCTTTATTTCAGGAGGAAACTTCATGTTAATGAGTGGGGCATATGGCACAAAATCTGTGGTTTAGAACTATCAGTACAGCAAAACAGGGGATCAGGAGCTGTAGGATGGCTTTAACTTTGTCCAGTGACATCCAGCAGATAACAAATAAAATATTTGAAATTTAATGTTAGCAGTAATAGAAATTAATTAGCATTTGTGCAGCAAATATATAGGCCTTTATACTAATAAATAGTGATAAGAAAGTGTAATTTCTAACACCTAACATTTCTAAAACCACTTGTGGGGCAAGCAGCGTGGCTTGTCAGGGTAACTCCAGGTAGAAGTCAAGGGTGGTGGCAGATGAAGCTTGTCTGGGGAGCAGAGACACAAAACATCCATGTCCCTGTCCCCTCATGGGCCAGCAGCTTCCCAAGGGGATGTCACTGCCTGGACCATCTCAAGTTCATTATCTCAGTAGGGTCACTGCAGTCTTCTGAGATCTTCTGAGAATGTTCTTGTTCCAACGTGTCTTTTATTTGGTTTTTTTAAATTAAGGAAAAAGGCTCTGCTTTCCACCTCCACAGACTGAATCAGGTTGATTGACAGGACAAGGGGGAACCACTTCCCACTGCCAGAGGGCAGGGTTGGATGGGATACTGGGAATTAGGAATTGTTCCCTGTGAGGGTGGGCAGGCCCTGGCACAGGGTGCCCAGAGCAGCTGGGGCTGCCCCTGGATCCCTGGCAGTGCCCAAGGCCAGGCTGGACAGGGCTTGGAACACACTGGGATCGTGGAATGGACTGGATGATGTTTTAAGATTCTTTCCAACCCAAACCATTCCATAAATTCATGACCACGGGAAACACTTGGATATTAAAGCTCTGTAATTGGGTTTTTTATTCCTCATTGTGGTGCAGACAATCGAGATTTCCATCCTTTGGTGGGATGTTCTGTGGTTCTTCTCTGCTTTCACCTTCCCTGTTGGCTTTTTCCCAATTTTCCCAGCACTTGGGGATTCACACTTGCTCCAAACATGGCAGTGATGGGAAGAGAATCCAATCCATGAGGGCAAAGTTAATTTTTCTTTACAGACTGGCATCTTCCTCATTCCCCACCTGCTGCACTGAGCACAGGGGGAGAGGCTTGTGGTGCACCAACAAAAGCACCTGGGAATGGCTCAGTCCCTCCTTCTGCAGCAAGTTTGGGCTCTTTGGACACAGCTGAGCTTCCAAGCTTTCACCAGCCATGTGCAATAAGAGGTTTCAAAGCCTTTGAGCTTTGAAAGTACAACAAGCACCTGATCTCCTCCACCAAACTCCTTCTCCTTGACCCAGGACATGGTTGATTGATGCCAGCTCAGCAAACTGGACTTATTTATCTGGGAAAATTCAGTGGATTTCCCTGGGAGCAGCTGAACAATTTTAACTGCAAGAGGCATCATAATCCCTGAGGTGAACACCCAGCGAGGAGAAGGGTCACCACTTGCTACAGATGGGAGTGAGAACAGGAGGGCTCCAGCAGGAAGTGTCAGGCAGTTTCAGCTGCAGTGTTAAAAGTCCTGACTATAGTATTTAAAATTTCTCTTTTCTCCTCACCCAGAGGCAGGCAAGGGCAAAGTCCTGCCAGGGCAGTAACTGTGATGCTTAGTGCCATGTCCCCATGTCACCAGGGATCAGTTTGGAATGAAGATCTGACAATCTGGCCCTCACAGAGATGTTGAAATACTAATACATACCTATATTTACTCACATCTGCATGTTAAGAGGCCAGCTAGAAATAATAATAGCAGCTGTCAAACAGATATCAATAATAATAACCATAAATCTGGCTGGGTAAGAATGTGTCTTCTGCTTATATGTACACAACTGTGTTTATGCATCTCTCCAGAGGTGGAATTAATTTATTGGACATGCAGTAAATACCGAAATTTGGGGTTTGTGAGGCTCACTGGCAGCCAGGACATGTGGGATTAATTAGTTGTAACAAACAATAGCCTGGCTGGGAGCTGGGATGGGGAAGGAGGAGCAATGGGAATGTGTGATGTGCCCTTTGGCTGAGCAGCTGGTCCTGATCAACCCCAGCTTTGAATCAAAATGGAAATCAAATGGAGCAGTCTCAAGGACATGGCACTAACCAGATGACACACACTCCATTTATTTCAGCTAATTACTGAAGGTGGCCAGAATATAGATATTTTCAGTCTGTGAAATATTAATGTAGAAAGAAATCCAGTTGATGCCTATGGGTTTGAAATTTTTGGTTTAAAATATTAGAATCAGTATTTGCAAATAGTTAATTCAGGTAAAAGTTGGAAGTATCAATCTGCCTCTTTGCCCTTTAAATGCCTCATAAATTAAGTGGTGCTAGGTCATCTTTGGAAGGCAAACAGTTGGATTGACAGGTTTTGTGTATATAAACAGATTTCCATTTTCTAATTCCGTCCTTGTTTGTATAGGCCTCTGTCCAAAGCCCATTCAAAGCAGTGGAAAGAGTCTTGTTAACATCAATGTTTTTCTTTTATGAGGCTTTTAATAGAGTTTGATAGATGGTACCTCAGCTACCATCTGTGGGGCAGATCCCTTCAGAGTCTGGGGGTCTGACTACAGGCAAAAATTCATCATCAAGAGATTTATAGGGCTGAGGTGCCCAATAACATCCTCAATGTAGCCCAAATCTGCTGCAGTGAAGTTTGTAATTATTTTGATTTGATCTACAAAACTTAAACTTGTAGTTCTTGTAGAGCCATACCTCAATTCTGAATGTATTTAGAAACTAAAGGAGTGATGTTTATTTGTATGGCAGTGCTCAGAGTGGGGCTTAGAGCACATTTGTTCTGTATTTCAAAGATCTCCCAGTGTTTGATCTCTGCACAACCCAACATTTGTCTGTGTTTAGCTGAAATCAGGATTTCCTTTGTCTCATCTCATTTGGTGCTTTCCCCAGGCTTGATGAAACTCCTCAGATGCATCAGTGTTTACTTGCTCCATATTTGTTTATTTTTCTACAATCATGCCACCTGTTCAATAATGCAATTCTTAAGGGTTTTGGTTTATTTCTTTTTCATTAATGCAGGGCACAGGATGGGCCAGGTCTTTCCTGGGACATATGTGTGAGGAAGAGTGAGTAAGGGAAGGCAAGGAGAGGATAAAATGTACAGTGAAGGCAAACATGGAAATAATCCAGCAGAGAGAATGTGAATTTATAAAAATAGACCAATAGTACTTTAATTGAGATGTTTATCAAGATAATGAAAGCTTGGAGAGAGATCAGTGAGTGAATGAGGAGGGGAAGCTGAATCACAGGGATGTTATTCAGGAAAAGCTGGAGATATTTCTGTGTGAAATGGGGGCGAAGATCTGAGGAGTGTGTGAAGTTAAAACCATGCCAGGTTTGGGGTGTTGCTGGCATTCGTGTGGTGATTTTGTTCACTAGAAAGAAGAAATGACAGAGTGACACAGAAGGCATTGAACTGACAGCTGAATGCACTTGAGACCTGGTCACCGAGACACAGCAGCGCAGAATTCCTCATGTGCTGGGGAACCACCAGTGCTGCTCTTTTCCAGTCCTTTGGTCTCCCCTCTCTTAAACCCTCCTTCTCTGAGCAGCCCAAAGTGGAGCTCTCCTGTGACCTAGAACACAGATTTTAATTTTAAAGCTTTTGGTTACACTTCTCATAATGGAAACTCCTAAGAATGGACTTCCTGGCCCTAGGTAGGTGTCCCATAAATTTTAATATGACCTGTATTGCATCCTAATTGCCATATGTGACAAGCAATGTGGCTTTTAATGAGTTTTCTTTCATCTACCAGCCTCTGTTTTCTCCTCAGCACTTCTAAAATATGCGGAATAATGTAATGTTCACTATTCCATTTAAGAGCCCATCCTTTAAAGAATGTCACAACAAAAGAGGACAAGGGATGACTAAGAATAAATAATGAGCAATACCCTCAAAACTGGCCAAATCTTTTTGATTAGCATCTTTTCTTACCCATGGCTTCAATGAATAATGTAACATGAGAAAAAAAAATGGGAATAAACACATTTGATTATGCCAGAGAAAACCACTTTCAAAGATAATTTTTCAGCAGCCTTCTCTGAATTCAACCTCATGTTTAAGGTGAGAAAAATGTCTCTTTAAAAACACATCATTAAAAGGGGGATGGGTTCACTGAATAGATTTTAATATCTCAGCCTGAGCCTGGAGCTGTTCCTGAAATGCCAGCAATTATGAGACACTCATTAGCTGAATTCAGTCTTGGGGTTTAATGTTATTATCTGTTCAGTGAGCTGGCTAGACAGGTCAATCCCATGGCTCACAACCAAATTTCACTTATTTCTTTTGGGTTTGGAATGAAGGTTTCTGTCAGCTACATGAGCTTCCAATCTGTCAGAAAGATGAAGTGGTGGAAGTAGAAGCTCTGGTGCAGAAGAAGTAATTTCCTGAATTTTCTATACCTGACCTGGGATTTTTAAGTCTTGCCCAGTTCACTGTCTATGTAAAAAGCAAACTACCAAAAGACTGGTGGTCAGAGTTGGGATTTAAGTGTCATATTCACACAGAGGTTGTTTGTAATTTTATTGTTATTTTGCAAAGGATGCTCTATATTTGGTCTTCTTGTCAGACCTCTGGTGAGGTGATGTCTTGTGGGATTATCTGGTCTATGGAAATATAAATCTGTGCCTTTAACTCTGGGAGCTCCAGGGAACAAGTAAAGCTCTGATGTAGTTAAAATCACTTGCCTTTTAAAATGCACTTTTAAATTCAGTGCCTGGGGAATGAAATGAGGATGTTCAGAGGAAATTTGGCAGCCCTAAGATGGATCTCCACTACTACTTGCTGTCTGATTATTTTCCTGATGAGGATTCCTGAGCCACAAATTCCCGCATCGTTCAGGGTCAAGCCTTGCTCCTCTTGAGCCTTCTTCTGGCTATTTCAGCTTCAAAAGGTGTTTGGTGGGATGTCTGCATATCCAGTCAAGCAATGAGAAACACCTACATCAAACCATTAGTAAAACACACTGCAGTGTTAATTCATTCCTTCTGATGCAGCCACATTTATAATTTCCTTGTGGCACAGCAAAAGGAGCATTTATGATTCCATTCCCCTGTGGTTTTAACATCCCAGTGTGAGCAAGAACAGGCTGTTCTGGATGTCTGCTTGTGCTGGTAGGGATGGAGCACTATCAGATTGGAGCAAGGCTTTTTATTCCTCATGCACGTGCCAGGCAGTGCTAAATCAACTTGACAGGTGTAAAGGGAAAACTGTTCCTCTTTTCTACCCGTGGCTAAAAATGGCAACGAAAAAAAGGTGAGAAAAACAAGAATAATGAAGAGATGGCAGATGGTGACTCAGGGAGTCAGAGTGCCTGTGAAGGCATCAGAGGGAGAGTGTGTGGGTCTCTGAAGGCATCTTCAGAGAACTCGGGCTTAGCTGTTAATCCATCCAGCCCTGCTCTAATTGAATTACAAAGGATGTTCTGGTGAGTCTGCTGATAAATATCTAAAGTCCTCTTTTGGACAAAAAATGCTTCCCTCCTGGTGGGGAACATCCCGGTGTAAAATGGAGACAAGGAAAGACAAGGGCTTCATTCCTTGTTTGCTCAGTGATTTACATAATTTTTGCAAACAAAAAAAGGCTGTAAAGTGATTTTCTGATTCTGGAGGGGTGTTTAAAGGAGCTGTCTTATAAATGGGAATCAGCCCCAATACACTGTGAAGTATATTTTATAACGATCCATTTCAAAGAATTACATGAGATAATACTACTTGGTCAGGAGTGGGGAAACTCATTTACTCTTGGCTTAGGAAGAGTGAATCACTTTCTGTTCTGACACACGAATCCCCCCAAACCTGCCCTGCCTGGGCTCTGTGGGACTGCCTTGCTGGGATTTGACATTGCAGAAAAGTGAAAAAATGCTGGGAAGCTCCAGGATACCACAGTGACTTCCAGTAGCTGTGACTCACGGCTGGAGCTGAGCTGATTTAGGAGTGAAAGTACCCAGATGTGGGATTAATCTTCTGTTTCTTTGTGGTTATTTACCTGTAACTGTACAGGTCTGTAAATAAGAGTAAATAATAGAGTTTTGCTGCTGCTTTCACAGAGGCATTAGCAGGATACTCTAATTGCAAAAGTGCTGCTGGATCCAACATGCCCAGCAAGGCACACAGTAAAAGTTATGTACATAAGTTAGAGATAGATCACAGTTACATGTCTTTTTACTCTGCTACACAGTGTATCTGCTCTGCAGCTTGTAGCTACTGACATAGAAAATATGACTTTAAAGTGGTTAGTGGAAGGGATTAATTGAGGGTTTTTTATAGGGGGGTTAATTACTTACAAATTTATTTTGTGGTTTAGTTTTTTTTTAATGAATTGCCAGACAGACTTGTGTGACTGTAAATCAGCCTGGGGCTGCTGGTGAATTATTTAAGGTCTGTACCTGGCAGAACTCTTCTCCTACAATCAACGTGATTCCCAAAGACCAAGTCCAACTGAGATCTTCCATGAAGTTGATGGCAAAGAATTATGTGTATATCTATAGTTAAAAACTTTTAAAATATGGGAATTTTGAAAATTCTACAGTGGGACTCAGCTGGAAAAAGCACCAGAGCCCTCTGTTCGGGTTGATTCTTTCTTTTGGACCTCAGCAGCTCATCCAGACAGTGGACCTGGATGACCTGGTAGACCTTCCTAAATCTGATTTACTTGCTTAGCTTATGGGGCTTGAGTGCTTCCTGAAGATGATTTCTTCCTTACTCTCTCATGTATGAAAAATTTAGTGGTTTTCTTGTTGCTTCCCCTCATTTTGGCTCTACAGGATGAATCCTTCTGGCTGGGACCTAGAAGAGATCCTGAGGGTGAAGCCCAAATGTCCCTGCTTGTCTCCCAGGACAGTCCCCACTGCCCCCAGATTTGCTTTTTAGCTGTTTTCTCGTTTGAACTTTAGAAAGCAAAGCAGCTTCCCATTTCAAGGGGGTTGTGTTTGAAAGGGGGAGCACAGAGAGAGGCCGAGCATCCCCTTCCTTCTCCACATCCAGGACTGAGGGGAAATGCCAAGCCCACCAACCATCCTGGCCTGCAAGGTTGCTTGCAGTGGGAGCAAACTGAAACCCATCTTTGTCCTTGTTTCCCAGAAAAAAAGTGTATTTTTATGTTCTCCCCTTCAGAGGTACAGCGGTTTATGGTGACAGGTTTATGGCTCCTCACGACTTTCAGGGTGCTCCTAAAACATCTGTCAAAGGAAGGGAACAGTTCAGAGTACTTTGGAAGAGCTGATCTCAGACCTGGCTGTCAGCACACCCTGCACCACTGGTACAACCACCCCTTAGGCCAGATTTGGCTCAACACACTCTTTTTTCCCTCCCCAAGATTATTTTCAATAGTGTAACAAACTTTCCTCATATACAAGACAGAGGATGTCTGAAAACAAGGGACCAAATCTCAACCTTCCCAAAAATGCTTCACTGACTGATAACAGAAACTGCAATTTCAGCCAAACAGCCTTTCCTATGTGATTGCCTAAAAGTAGAACTTTAGCCCTTGACAATGTGATTTTTCTCCTTTTCTCCCTTAATTGCTCAGGTACTGAAAAATACTGTTAGAGGTTGGACTGGATGATCTTGGAGGTCTTTTCCAACCTGAATGATTCTGTGATTCTGAGTTACAGAAGGCATTTCAGAGCCAGTTAGAACTGTGTTTGCCATCACAGGCTGGATGGGCAGTACCCTTTCCCAGAGGACAGACCCAGTTTTATCCCAGAGTGTGCAGACTGCACTGTCTTTAAATTCCAACCAAAAATTCCAATGAGAGCTCTGCCAAAAAGTAAATCTGGGCTATATATGGTCTGTATAGATGGCTGCTGGGGAGGCTGGAATTTCCCATGGTAAAAGTGGAGTGGATTTGGATTTGTTACAGGATGGGGCTGACCCAAGAAGATGGGGATGTGTCCCAGCCTTCAGTGATGTCCCTGGAGCAGGAGGCTTCCCCCAGGTGAGGCCAGAGCTCTTATGCTGCTGGGGAATAGAGGGATGAGGAGAGGAGTAGCCAGGTCCAGCACACACCCCAGCTAAAACAAAGAAAAAAGTGTCTGACAGCTCTCCTGGGGGATATTTTGTTCCTCAGGCTCCTCTGGATAATTCTGGATCCCAGCAGAGGACTGCAGTCCAGAACTCCTGCAGGCTCCCCAGCACTCCTGAGCATTCCTCCTTGGCTCCACCGGCTGGGAAATGCATTGCCTCCAGCTTGGATTTTTGGGCTTTCAGCCTGGAGCAGGCAGAGTTGAATGCAGTCAGTTTTATACTCACTAATAACTCATATTCCAATTCATTTGGAGCTCCTGACACACTTTGCTTTAAACCAGTGAGGCCTCCAATGTACTAAATGTGGAGCCTGTGATTCTGAGCCTTTGCTGGACCACAGCTGAATTGTTAAACAAAGCAGAAAAGATGTTTGGACAGAACGAATTTTGGGAACCGTAGGAAGCTGGAATAGGGAGAAAGGAGCTCTGAACATTTGGGCTGGAGAGGTGCCCACCCTTGGAGATATTTGTCTGAACCTTGCTTGAACTGCCTTATCTCCTTTGCTCCATTACTTGGAGCTGGAACTTCACACCAACTTCCCAAGCTCCAAACCTTGCCTACAATCCTCCCAGAGATCCCCAAAAGCAATGTCTTACTCAATTTTAGCATTTCTCTTCCTGCAGACAGGAAATTCAGAGCCTTGAGAAAATGCTGAGTGTTCAGAATTTACAAGGTAATAACCAAGCTTTTAAATCCACAGATTCCTGCTGCTTGCTTGGGCTTGAGGCATTTTAAAACTTATTTATTGAGTTATTTCTGTAAGCTGACTTTTCCATGATTGGTTTGAAGGCAGGTAGAGAGGGGGAAGTTGAACAGGGAGACTCTGGTGTGTCCAAATGTCATCTTCACAATGACACATGAAAGCCAAAAAGTCACCTGAGAGCTGGAATCCTGGGGAAGATGAGCAAAAACTCAGGGATTCACCTGCGGAAATGTGGGAAGGGGAGAGCCTGGCTGCACAGGGGGCTTTCTCAGTTCCTTAAGAATCATTCCTTCCTCTCCTCTAAAATTACATTGGGGAGGAGCTGATTCCCTTTGCAAGCTGGGCTCTGTCCTTAGCTTTTCCATGATCCCCAGTGGAATTCCTGTGCTGCCCTGGAATTTCTATGTGCACCTGGCCAATTTTTCATCCCTCTATTGTGTCCCCTGAGTGAGCCCAAATGCCAATTACAGATCTCCTCTGCCCAAGGAAAGCCTCTCGCATGCACCCCTACAATTCCACTCCTCTGTTTATTTCTGGGGTTTGGTTTGGGGTGTGGTGGTTTTGGTTGTTGGTTTGGTTTGGTTTAGTTTTTTTTTTTTAATAACTGAGGGTACTCACTCTTCAGTCCAGGTCTGGATTTGATTTTCTCAGATCTCAGAGATTTAGTTATTTTTTGAAATGTTGCTTCTTGATGCTTTGAACTCTTAAATCCTCTGCTCTCAGGGTGCTTCTCAAGGGTGCAAGAGCTTGGACATGGTGGGCTTTAAAGGAAACAAGAAAGCCCTATTATATGAGTTCCTAAATCTTCTGCTTTTCTGCACTTCTGGATATATCCAAAGAACCTCTGGTTATTTTCTATGTGCACCTGGCCAATTTTTTATCCCTCCATTGAAGCCGTTTTCCACTGTTTGGATTTAAATGTATAAGTAATTTCTGACATTTTAGTGCTGTCTTAGAGCTGTGTATTAAAGAATACTCAAAAATTCAAAGAATTCTGTGTATTCAAAGAACATGCAGTCTATCACATGAATAATCATTTAAATAAAAAAGAGTAATTAAGTGGGGAGCCGACAACCCAACCAAACTTATTTTTGCTTTTTACCCTGCCCTAGAACTTACAAACTGATTCCTTTTTAAGGGTTGGGAAGGAGTACAAAGCTTGAGTTCAGGTTTATTGTAACCACACAACTTTCCTCTGGAATCACTGCCTGAGCAACAGCTCTAGGCACTATGAAAACTTCTATGCCTTATGAGAAGTGTTTGGATTTATTAATTTCTCTTATTATTTCCTACGAAAAAATAACAACAGATGTGATGCTAGAAGGAAAAAAAAAATATGTATAAATGTCTAAACTTGCTAGAGCAGCCACACCAGATCTTCATAAAACTCAGACCTTACACTTTATAAAAGGTTGTAAAAGCAAGCTGGATTGGTTTGAGGTATTTCCTGTCACAGGTTCCTTACATAGGGCGAGTATTTATCCCAGATGTGCAGCCTGGCAGAGGCTGGGCAGGGAGGGAGGGCAGGGTGGCAGCTCTGAGGGACCCTGGGGCTGGGGCAGAGCCTCCCTGCGATGCTGCCGGGGCTGCTGGAGCAGAAGGGGTGGCAGTGCCAAGGGTGAGCCTTGGCTTGGCAATCCCAGCCCATCCTTGGGGGTGTTGCTTGTGCACGGAGCTGCGTTTGCAGCCCTGTGTTCAAACTTTCATGTCAGCACTGAGGAGCAGCACGTTGTTGGGAAGAGTTCAGATCCAAATCACGGAAGGATTCCATCCTTCCAAAGGATCAGTTTTTCCCAAGGCAGCATGGAGAGGGATGGGGAGACTGACTCAGTGATCAGAATCTGATTTTATTGTGGGATACAAGCACTTTCACTCTCTGCAGCTTCCTGAAGGGTGGCTGTGGTGAGCTGGGGTCGGTCTCTTTCTCCGGGCAACAACAGACAGAACAAGAGGACACAGTCTCAGGCTGCGCCAAGGGAGATACAGGCTGGAATTAAGGAGGAAGTTTTTCACAGAAAGAGTGGTCAAATACTGGAATCATCTACCCAGGGAGGTGGTGGAGTCACCATCCCTCGATGTGTTTAAGACTGGATGTGGCACTTGGTGCCATGATCTAGTTGAGGTGTCAGAACATGGGTTGGACTCGATGATCTTAAAGGTCACTTCCAACCTAGAAATTCTGTGATTCTGTGATATACTATTTCAGGGAGACTAGTGATGTGTACTGCAATGATTTTTGGGTTGAAATCACATACACAAACTTATGCATATAACATCTCTTGCTTGCAGAGTTCAATGGGATTTTCTTTTTCTGGTAAACCCGTGTGATTTAGTCTTGCAATCCAGGTCTAATTTTCAAAGTTCCGTTTGTTTATGCCAAGGCATCCTGTTATCAAATCTCTCATGTTAACCAGGTCCAAAGTCCATCATCTGTCCTGTGTCCCCCAACATTCCAACAGCAGCAGAGGAGGGCTGATGATCAGGTCAGAAGGATGATCCTCACCCAGCTCTCACTGCAGATACAGACTGCTGCTAGTCTGCTCTCTGTTGGCAATTTGAGTATTTTTAACTTTAATAATAAAAATATGGAAGGTGGCATTTCAACTCTCAGCTGACCAATGAGTCTCAGCTGCCTAAAGCGCAGCTCGTGCTGCTTCATCAGCGTGGCTCTGGAGGTTCCTGGCTTGCATCAGGAGCTAAGTCAGACAGCTAAAGGGGTAAAAAACACCCTAGGAAACCCAAAACTGAGGAGCCAAGTGATTCTATTCACATCCATGATTTACTCCTGTTTGAGCTACATCATCAAAGGAAGTTCAGTGTCTCAGTGTCATTTTCAGCTCATTTTCTCCCTTGTTGAGAACTAAAACAATATAGTTTTGTCAGTGCTGGAGTTGAACTGGATTAAAATTTGAACAACATTCAATGGAACTGACTGGGAAGCTGCTGATTTCAGACCTCAAGTGTGAATTTAGCTCTTGGGAGTGGAGGTGACTGTAGCAGTGGGGATGAAATTTAATGGCTCCTCACTGCTAATGAGAACTTTACAGTTTCTCAGGTTTTTCGTGCTCCATGTGTGTGGGGAGGGTGGGAAGGTGAAAGCTGCATGATATCAGAGTAATGCCATTTATTCTAGTGGAATTAGGAGTTTCCAAAGGATTTCTGAAGCTGTTCTTGTGTGTCTCAGCCCCAGGTGAGCAATTCTGATTCTCAGGGTGGAGCATTTATAGCCCCTTTCCTGTGTCTTCCCTTTTGTATAATTCCTGTGGGCCACCTCAAATCCATGTTTTTCCCCCCCCAAAAAAGAATGGCTGTATTGCAAAATCCTGAAAAAACAGCCAGAATGTTCAGTAAAAGTATATTTCTAGGACCAGGAGTTATGGATACTTTCCAGTTTATTTATGTTTAAGGAATTTCATGACTGTGCTGTCACTCTGCCCAGTGAATTTTCTATACCAACTATGGAGATATTGGATATATTTACTGCTGTATAAAATTCCTACTACAGCTCTCATGGAGGGAGAGGGGGATAATTGCACCACAAGCCATTTTTATACTCATTCTTCTTATATATTTCTCCTATTTTTGGTAAAATGCACTCAAATTGGATTGCTAATATGGTTAAACTTGAGCATTTCTAAGATGTCTCATTTATTGAGCCAGGGTTGTATCTTAAGATCAGAGTTATTTCTGTCTTGGTTTTATAATTGTTAATAGTATTCCAAGTTTTAATGTTTATTTTTGATGGCTACAATTAATGCTCTGAGTGTAGAATCTCTGCTCTTGCAGTACACCTCAGTGACCTGGTATTTTTAGCTATTTCTGGCATGAAGATGTGTTTTTAATGGTAATTTTTGTCCTGTACCCAGCCATTGTGCAAGTGGTCTGTCTTGGTTTTGTTCTCCATTTTTTTGGCTAAGTCTGTTTGTTTGGCTCTGGAAAAAAAAGAATGGTTCTCATTTTTGATGGCTGTAGTCAGTTTTGTGGCTTTAGCTGGAATTACAGAAACTCTTCACCCTGTGCTTCAGAAAAAACCATCAGAGGAGGCATTTTAAAATTAATAGCACAGAATGCAGCCTTGTCAAAGCTCATAATAAAAGTTAAGAGCTGATAGGATATATTTCAGGCTGGGCTGTTTTGGCCACTTAAGAAAATATGTTTTCTTCAGAATACTTTGCAGAGAGAGGGGAGATCTTTGCAGACAGGGGTACAAATTGGAGGGTACCTTATGCCACATCACAAATGCCATCCTGTGCCAGGCTGGTGGCAGCAGAAGGCAGCTCAGGGAGTGAATGTGATGTCTGGAGTTTAGATGAACCTCTTGAGTCTGAAGGCTTGGCCACAAAACTCCCAGGCACTCTGGAAACTGCTGCCTCCAGCTGTGCCAGCAATAATAGAAGCTCTTCCTGCTGAATGTTTCATTGCATCTGCAGCCAGCCACAACCTGGGCTTGTGAGAGAGCAAAAATGTGAAAAGTTAATGAGAGAAAATGAAAAAAGTGCATTTTCAGAATCTCATTTGGTTTCATGTCAGACCTGACTTAAAGAACCCAGAGAATTCTTCATTTATTCTTTATTTCTTTTTAACTCTTCAGGAGCAATCACAAGTGTAGGTTGCACTGCTGTGGTAAATATTCCCTCCTGAGAGGAGTCCCTGATGTTGAAGACCTCTCTGCAGCATTTGGTGCTTGTCCTGGAAAAATATACAGCTTCAGTGCAACATTAGCCAATAATTAATGTGGTCTTAGGACAGGAAATGTTGGCATCTCCTTAATTCTTTATTTGATCTTTGGCCTGGGACTGTAATTCAGTGTTTCAACTTCTGTGCAGGGGATTTGTTGTAAGTGCACTTTGCTTGCTTTGCTCTCACAGTGCTCTGGGAATGGGTTTTTCAGAAGAAAGTAAATAAAAGCAAAAGGTGTTTGAGGAACTTTAATCTGCCTCAAGATGCTGCTTCAAATGATCTGGGGTGCAGGGTGGCTGGTGGCCTGAATTCAGGGCAGAAAAGAAACTTGTTATTGTTGTTAGCAACACTTCAGATATGAGCAGAGTCAGAAAAGCACTCAGACTGAAATCCATGGACATTTTTCCAGGGAAAAGCAACTGTGGAGTGTGAGTCATGAACATCTGTGGGAATTTCACACTTCCATGATCACATCATCAAAACAGCAACATTTAGGCACCAAATCTACACCCCTCCGTGCCCTCATAAATAAATATAAATTATTTATGTAATATATATATAACAAATTATTTCGAAAATGGAAAACTTTATTCTGTTGAACTCAGCCCTTACAAAGGCTGTCAATCACAGAAACATAATCAAAAGATATTTTCAGCAAGGTGAAGGTTGTCAGAAAGGTGCTTTTACTGTTATTTCACCTTGCAGGTGCATTGCAGTATTAAAATCCTTTGCCTGCCTGTGACCTAAGCAGAACTTTAGCCACAGAAATTCGACTGCCAGAGTTCCCATTAAAAGTTTCTGCTGTTAGAAGATGAATTATCAAACACACTTTACATAGGAAAACCTCTAAATTTAGCTGCTAGGGCAAAATTTATGATATTGGCTTCATTAAGAAATTTTTGTGCGAGACCATCAAGACCTAAGAATAGTATGAATGGTGTAATGAACATTAAAGTCTTGATTCCCACAAAATATACACTTATTTGTGTGCTTAATTTACCTGTATCTGTAGGTAAATTCACAGTTTTGCCTCTTAATTGCATGTTGAAGTGCTTTGTTTAAACAAGATTTAAATCCTGTATCTCCCCTGGGATAGGAGATTGTCAGGCTGCACAGAGCTGATGTTTCTCCATTTCCAGATCCCAGTATCTCTGCTCATGAGGGGTTAGACCAGCACAGACTTGTAGGAATTGAAGAGGATTTCAGGTATGGCTTTTATGATATGGGCTGAAGAGGAAACATGGTGCTTCTCTCCGCCCTTCCATTTGAAAATTTGAACATATTCCAAAATTGATGGAAAATTCTCTTCAAGTAAAATTGTTTGTCTGCTTTGCCTCTGAAAGAGGAGGACAGAATGATTTCCTAAATGCATCTTTATTAGATACAAGAGCCACAAAGGCAGTCTGGACTTATCTGGCATTCTTTATTTAGACCAGAAGGAAATAAAATAAATGAGTAATGTAAGCAGCAGAGATGAGTACAAGTGTTTTCGTTGCCTGCTCCTACAGCTGTGTGATGCAGAACAGCTGAAATTGCAGCACAGCAGCTGTAATTACCCTGCAGGAGTGAAGGAAACCAGGCTGGCTCTGCAAAAGGTGGGGGTTTGACCAGGGCTTCAATGGAAGATGCTACAGCAACAGGACAAAGCCATCATGAGGATAAAACTGCTTTCAAATATCCCCCCCACACTGAGATTGCAAAGTGAGCCCCTCTGGCTTGAGCAGGGAGCTCAGCTGCACATCCAGGTGTCGTTCTTGCTGTAGGCAAACCTGGAATAAGAGGTAAATTCAGATTTCAAGAGAGGAGGTGGAGACTGAGCTGGTTCCTGGGTGTTTCTCCTGCTGATTTTAAAGGACAGGGATTTCCCCCAGTGCCCAGGTACCAGAACTGCCTTGGTGCCCTGCTGGGACTCCTGGGGGAAGAATTATTGGCAATTATAAGAATAAATGGCAATAATGGACGCTGAGATGTGGCCATTTAGCATTGCTGCAGGAAACCTCACAAGAACACACTCCCACAGACAAATGTTATAACTCTGAATCCAAGCCCTGTCTCTTTTTACTGGAATGAATTCATTGGATCCAGACATTTTATTAATGCTCATTTCTAAAGTGAGCACTTATCCATGGCTGCAAATCAGACACAAAATCATGCTTGAATATGGGCCAGGAGGGAAGAAATGTCCACAACAGCCCCTTCACTGCACCTTCAAGCTGAATGTTTGCTTTTTGTCCCTCTATACCAGAAATGCTGTAGGTGCATTTATTTATTAAGTTCTTATGTATACAGCACGTGTATTTCAATGCCTCAAAGCCAGAGCTGAGTTCTCTGTGTTTTATAATGATTAAATTTTCAGCTGGTTAAAGAAACAACCAAATAATTGTGTTATTTCCAGCTGAATCCATTAAGCAATAAATTCACACAATCTCTGGTCATTCCTGCTGTCCAATTTTTGTGGCTTCCCCAGGCTTTTTTTAAACTGGCACAGAGAGTACAAAATCATTAAGACAGCTCTACTGATTGGGTGGCAATTTTCATTGTTTTGTGAAATATTTCTTCAAGGTAAATAAAATGTATTAAAGCAATACTTTAAAAAGTAAAGTTTTTATGAATGCCATAAGTCAGTTTCTTTTCCTTATATTTTTCAAAACTAGTCTGTCCTGATTATCTCCAGTAGCTTTAAGAAGCAGGAGACACACACACCCCAACAAAATAATTTATCCAAAATTAAATTCTCAGTATGACTCAGAATTTCTTTTTTGCAGTAGTGATATGGCAAGGTGGATTTTGTTGTATTAGAATGAGTAAATTTGAGGTAATCAGAAGAGGCTATATTGAAAAATTTGTCCCCACCATCTCTGTACATTACAAATTGTTGTTTTAGTCTACATGCTCCTTTTTTCATCCCTTTATTGATGTTGGAATTTGTATGCATGTGGAAAACATTTTTTATTCCTAAAGTGTTAATATTCAAATATTATGGCTATTTATAGAAAACATAATTTTATTTTAAATAAAAATCAAAAGTCTTTTCTTGTGGAAAAAACTGCATGAATCCCATCATCAAAAATAAATAAATATCTAAAGGTCTTCGAATGCAAATCTTGTTGCTCTGCTCCCACTTTGGGATGTCCACTGGACAAAGAGGAGCCAACAGTGGAAGAAAGTATTTTCATTTATTTTCATTCAAGTATTGAATGCACCATGAGATTGATTTCCAAACCTGTCTTGAGGACCAAACTTGTTAAAAAAGGCAGGCAGTTCCCAACAATCTAATTTACTCCCAGTAGAGATCTGTCAGAGCCTGACACTTCCACTTGGAGTATGATGAAAGATGCAACACTCTATAAGGAAATGAAATTAAAACAATCAGACAATCATCCCAAAATCCTCCCAGCTATTCCTTCCTCTGCCTTTCATTACACATCCTGTTTCTTCTCTATTTTGGATAATTGAATTGAAAGCTCTTTGAAATGAGGAGCTGTCTACATTTCAGCTCTTATGTAACATTAAGATCACTGTTGGTACTTCAGAAAATATATTCATTTTTACTTTATGTCTTTACTACTTCTGAAGGAGACATTTGGCCCTGGATTTGTGTGAGAACTTCCTAAGGATGACTAAAAGAAACAGCAGCATGAATTGACAGGCACATTTTGTGTCAATTGATTGTCACATTTTTCCTGAGGGATTTTAATTTGTTGCGAACTAAGGAGGAGTCTGGGAAATCTCACACATTTCCAGTTCGTGCTTAATAATGCAAAATTGCACCTGAAAGTCAAGTACAACCTGAGGGTAAAATACAGCCAGGTACATTCCCACTGTCCAGGGCAGAGTCCCCATCCCTGGAGGGATTTTAGCAGAGCTGTGCATGTGGCATTTGGGGACAATGTTGGTGAACATTTCAGTGCTCAGGAAATGGTTGAATTTGATGATTTTTGGGGCTTTTCCACCATAAATGATTCTTTCATACTTTGATAACCTCATGGCATTTTGGTGAGTGATTAAAAAGCCAAATATTTGTCTGATAGTCACAGAACAGATTTTTCCCAACCCCTTATCTTCCAAAGCCAGAGCTCCAAGCACTGCTTTGCTGAAGTAATGGCATTTGCTTTTCTGTCCTCAAGGATGTGCAGAATTTGGGGCTTAGAGAGATGGTCCTTGGGTCAAAATTGCTCTGTTTGTGTTTAATCACCACCTCTGCAGAGCTCAGCTCTCTCTGGGCTTCTAGACCTCTGGAACAGATGCTGTTATGCAATGGGAGGAACTTTGAGTGAAGTTTCCAGAAGAGATTTTAATTAGAAACATCATTTCATACAGTAGCTTGGAATGAGTACAGGGAGGGAAAAAAAAACCTAAGCAAGAGATGAAAAAGAAAGCACCAAAAAGAAAAATAGGGTGTTTTAGTAGTGAAAAGCACTTGACAGGAAATACTGTGCATTTCTGTGAAAAACTGAAGCACAGAGCAAGCAGCAATAACTATCTGAGCCCCTGCAAAGGGTGTAAATCTGCATTGCCTCATTGATTTTCTGAGAGCTGCCATTCCTCATTGCCCTCAGCACTGCTCTGCTCCCTTATCCCAGCGAGGACCCAGCCAGCTTGGCACTGCCGAAATCCAGAAACTTTGAATACTTGTTTGTTTTGTGTTGTTTGGTTGGTTTGTTTTTTGTTGTTTCCCTGTTCAATTAAAATTTAATCAATCTTTTGTTTTGTAGATTGCCCTCCACTTGGTCTGGAGACATTAAAAATTACTGACTTCCAGCTCCATGCCTCCACAGCCAAGCGCTACGGCCTCGGGGCCCACCGAGGGAGGCTCAACATTCAGGTAACAGCAATTTCTCCTCCTGAGTGCCAGAATGGCTCCAGGTTGTGCTGCTGAATAAAGAGAACCAGTGGACACTTATTGGTTCTGACTGCTTTGTCAGCTCATGTAATTCAAATGAAGGGGAAGCACTGGGGCTGTGGAAGGGAGGGGTTTGAGGGATAACCTTTGGGTTCGTGGCATAGTTGGGGAATTCTTCAGGCTTGGTGTGCAGATCCTGACTCTGAGCAAGCAAAGGTGGAGGCAGCTCCCTTCCCTGCTGTGGGAACCCAGCACATCCCTCTGGCTGTCCAGGATGGCCAGGACCCCTGCCAGGGGGCTCAGAGACCCTGGCATGGAGCCCAAAACACCTGTGGGTTTGATTATGACCCATGGAGCAAGTTACCAACCTTAGATGAAGACCACCAAGCCATGACAGTTTAAGTAGAATAATAGTAAAGTTATCATGGGGTGAAAAAGTAGATTTTGGGGTTTCTGGTATGGGGGTCCAGGGGACAGGATGGAGGGATCTGGGCATGTCCAGCCTTTCTCCTTCTCCTTCTTGGCCTCCATCTTCTGCTGTGATGTTGGCACTTACAGATTGGTGTAGAGTAGAAGCTCACTGTCTAACACAGGTGATAGGTATTGGAAAGTAATTGCAAACATTGTACACGTAGTTTTTAGTATAAAGACATAACACCACCCTGGGGGCAGGCAGAGTGCCTGGAACTGTCCTGCTGAGTGGACCTCAACTGGGCAGGAAAAGTTTTTTTATAGGTAAGAAACAATAAACAACCTTGAGACCAAGAAATGAAGAGCTCTGACTCCTTCTTCAAGTGCCAGGCTGGGAAAAGAGACTTTCTAACGCATCTCAGGGTCACTGTGAGCAGCTAAGGATCCCAACACCCTGCTCCCCTCACAACCAGCCTGCAAGGAAACTCTCACAGCAAGTTGCTTTTTCCTTTGTTGTTTGCCTGTAGTTAATGACAATGGTTAATTGAAAGTGTGGTTTCAAGTGAAACCCTTTCCCCAAGGCAGTTTTTTTCAGAAGCAGTGATTATACCATCCAAAAAATGCTTCACTTCAGAACTCTCTAACATACAATCCTGTTTAGCTTCTTTTGTTTCAGATTAAAAATGTGTCTAGGTGCTTTGCAGGACCAAATGTCATTGTCCCATTTCTCGTGTTTCTGTTTCCCACTTTATTATTAGGGCTATTCTCTGAATTAATATGTCCAGCCTAAAAATGTTACTTTACATGATAAAGCAGAACACTTAAAGTCATAAACAGGATATCAGCACTGAGCCAACAGTGAAAGATCTCTGGAATTTATTTAATTTATCTTTCATTTTAGACCCCTCCATTTGTGTTTCTCCCCAGCTGAAGGGGTTTGATGCTTAGGCTGGGACTAGAAGGGATGAGCTCCAATCAGCAGTGCCACATTCCAGATGGTTCACTCTGGAAGAGGGATTGATTTTAACCAATCAACTTTTGATTTTTCAACCAATTTTTAAACCACTGTGCCTCTGCACAAACATCTCTCTGAGGAAAATGCCTGCATACTCCTCCTAATTTTTTCTTCAGTGTTTGTTTTAATGTATTAAAGTTGATCAGAAAGCTGAGGAAACCACTTTGGAATAGGCAGATGGAAAAGGGGGAGTGGCAGGCAGCCAGCCCAGAGTGGGAATGGTCCTTTCCTTTCTAATCCAGGTCCATACAGGCCCTTCCTTTCCAATCCAGGTCCATGGGGTTGTGTGCAAGGTGAGCTCTCACCTGCAGCCTTCATATTTATTGACTTTGGGGAGCCCACCGAGGGAGTTTGCTTCTTTACTTGATATTTTCTGCTAGGAAAAAATCCCCTCATGATCACAAACATGGAATTCAGATAACATTCAGGGGGGTTCTAGAGGAGTGCTTAGTTATTTTATTGCAGTCTTGTTTATATAATGGCATAAAACCAAGGACTGTGATGCAAACCTCTGAGTTCTCTGTTGGTTCTGGCTACTTATTTCTCATGCTGCTGTTGAAGTTCAATTTATTTAAACCCAAGACCACACTGGTTTAGACCAGGAGTCCATCCAGTCCTGTCATCACCAGTAATGTGTTAAAATAAATAGAGAGGTGATAAATAAATATATAATGTATATATATATAATAAATAGAGTGTTACCAATGGCTGATGTTTCCTCTAAATATAATCTCCAGAGAAGCCAAGGGCACAGTCTTTTACTGGGAAGCAAAGCAGAAGAAAAATGCCACTCAGCTCTTCCTGAAATTTCCCAAAGCTTGGATTAGACCATTTTTTTTTTACCCCTACTGAAACTATAGATAAATATCCTAAACCCCCTCACCACATTGGGTTGCTCTACTGTTAAAAAAATTTGGCTTGCCTTTATTTTTCTTTAAAAACAGTTTTCTTTGGGCTTAGTTAAAAATGAATAGCACTAAAACTTCTCTAAACCTGGAATCTGCATGTCCCTGTCACTGGGGTTTCAGGGCATGAAGATTTCTGAATTTCACTCATATTTAGAAGGATTTGCTTTATCCAGGGACAGGTGCTGCAGGTGGCCGATGTGCCAGGTGGGTGATGAGCTCCCTGGTGGTTTCTCTTTGCTGCTCAGCACAGGAGGTTGCAGTGAGCTGGGAAAGGCAAAAAGCTGCTGTGTTTTCCTGCTGTTCGGAGCTCTACTTAAAGGAAAACACTTGGCCAGCTCAGAGACACTGCTGTGCCCCTGGAATTCTGTGAACATGTTATGCTGTGGGGATGGTGACAAGCAGTTTTATGGGCTGCTGCCCCTGTCCAGTGATCTGCATTTCACCACGGAGCTGTCACAATGTTCTTGGGACTGTGGAGCTCCATCCCAGAAAAATACAAAATCCTCTCCCTGCCCAAGCTCATCATCTGATGCAAAGTCAGCTGAGAAGCTCAGGGCTCTCCCCAGGTAACTGGCACTGCCTCAGTTCTCAGAGAATTTGCAGAATAATTAAGTTTTTCCAAAGCTTGTCAGGGTTTGTTTTGGTTATTTCATTTTCCTGTTTAGATTATCTGAAGCGCATGAAATGAATCAGTTGGTGTGTGCTTTATTCCAGAGAAGGACAGGCTTAGAATTGGACAAGGCTTTGCAGGATCTGCTTCTCTTGTGCCCTTGAATTTTGTGGGCCCTGATTTTCCTCCCAGTCCTGCCTGACTGTGGGGATAAAGGTGGCATTTCTCAGGGGCATGAGCCACATTAGTAGGGACCCATATTTTGGAGATCTAACTGCACTAGTGATACAACCAGGAGTAATTTAACATCATCAAGGGAAATCATGGCATAAAATAATATTAATTGAGGCTCTCTGCCTTCAGGGATAAAATTCATTAGTATTTGTCACTTATATGATAATTAAGAGTGGATAATTTGTCAAACTATGTTTCTTTCCCTTCTCATTTTCCTGGTTGGAGAAATCCAAACACTGAAGATTACCCAAGTAAAGCAATCCCATGTCTGCAAACTCGGGCATTTGTGTCTAAAGGAGACCTCCCTGTGCCTGAAGGGGCTCCAGGAGAGCTGCAGAGGGACTGGGGACAAGGGATGGAGGGACAGGACACAGGGAATGGCTCCCACTGCCAGAGGGCAGGGCTGGATGGGATATTGGGAATTGGGAATTGTTCCCTGTGAACATGGGGAGGGACTGGAATTTCCCAAAGCTGTTGTGGCTGGCCCTGGATCCCTGGCAGTGCCCAAAGCCAGGTTGGACAGGGCTTGGAGCAGCCTGGGACAGTGGAAGGTGTCCCTGCCATGGCAGGGGTGGCACTGGATGAGCTTTAAGGTCCCTTCCATCCCCACCCATTCCATTGTTCCATGATTGTCTTTCCAGGTCTTTGTTCCCTTTGAAAAGCTGCATTATCAAATCACAAGGAAAAGACAGAATTATTGAAGATTTACTTGCAGCCTGTGTGTTTCAGTTCTTCCCTACTGGCACTGGTTGCTATAAATACCTGTGATGAGTAATGCTCTTTTTTTTTTCCCCCTCCCAAACTTCCTATGGTAAAATAATTTTTTTTATCATCCTGCTGGGAATGGAAAAGAATTTAAGCAGAGGTGGTTTGATATTTGGTGTATTTTTCCTGCTGCTCCAGCTGATTTGTGGCAGAAGACTGGAGTTTCTTTCTTTATTGGAGTACATTTTGGTAGTATCATCTTTCTCCTCATTATAGAATAAGGCTTATAGAACACTGATATTGTGAGCAAGTTTTTATTCTTGCACACATCTAATTTGGAAGAGAAACATGAATTAAAATGCAAAGTCATATTATTTGTAAAGGAATTTATAACCTTCATATTATTTTCTGGAAACCTAATAAGCAGCTCATTTGGTTTAGCTGAATTACAATTTTCAGCTTTCACACTTGGGAATAACTGATTTGTGAGTGACAGAAAAAAGTCTCTTTTCCTCTGTCCAAAAGGGTTTTGTGTTGTTTTATTTTTTGATAAGACACTCTATATTGAGAAATATTTTTGCATTTGGCTGCAAGTGAAGCACAAACTGGGTTAGACTTGGAGTTATTCTTGAATATTCTGTGAAAGGAAAAAATCTTAGCCCTGGCTTCCAATTTTCATCAGCTGCTTCAGTCTCCTGCTTATGAAAATAATTTAAGTACCCATGGCATAACTTGAATCTGCTTTTTCCAGTAATTCAATATGGATTTTTCAAATTCAAGTCAACACCTTACTGAGGAAAGATCTTGATCTGTTTTATTTAATAGAATACTTGGTGATAACTGTACTCATCTCTCAGGAATGAGCATTTTCCCAAAGAAATTTAATAGGAATTCTAATTACTAAATACTTGATTGAATCTATAAGTTTTTATTTTATAAAAACAGTTTTTTTGAAATGGCCATAGGGAAATAAAGCACCTTCAGAAAAAAAAAAAAATATAGATTTGAAGCTTGAGAAGAGAAATTGTGGCATAAATTTCTTGAGTTTTTTTCCTTCAGAAACATTTCTAAAAATAACTTCTCATTGATTAAACTCCTCTTTTTCACATAGTATTTTGTGCTGATTAGACACAGACACCTGCTTCTTTTTACCCAGTTAAAACCTTTTTTTAGCTTCAGAGATGATATCAGAGAAAAAAAAAGAGCAGGAAGAAGTATCAGAATGGGGTTTCATCTTCTTCCTCTTCTTCCTTTTCTTCCTCTTCTTCTTTTTCCTCTTCTTTTTCTTTTTATTTTATTTTTATGGTATCTTTGCCCCTATTTAAGGCCAGAGTATTTTAAGCTGTGGATAACTAAAACTCCCTATGTTTTATAAGCAACTTTAGCTGAAATTTATTTAAACCCAGTTGAAACCATGGATACTCAAGAATGTAATTTAGGTGGGAGGGTTTTTTATTTTAATAAGCACTTTCTCCATATTTTTTCCTCTGCTTTCCACTTCTCATTGCAATCTGGAGGAGAGGTTTATTCCCTGATGAGCATCACACCAAGGGAAATATCCTCAGCTTGAAAAGGACCAGGGATTGGGAGACAGGGGCACTGGTTCTGCAGGAACTGCTGGAATTTCCAGTGTGAAGGGATTAGCAGGATGCTGGTTCAAGGTGCTCTGCAGATCTTAACACTTCCTGGCAAGGTTTTAAGGCCTCAGGCTACTTCAAATTCCATCTTACTTTAAAATGCATTGAAACCTTTCCTTGCCAAGGGTTATAACTCAGGTCAGTGACCATGTTTGTGTTCTCCTGATTTCCCATTGTTCTGCTCTCCCTGAAGAATTTATCTCCTGTTGTTAACAGGCTTTTTCTCTGTGTTTTCTTATTTGACTTTTATACAAACTTCTCCTCAAAATATCAGAGCTAATGCATAGAATAAGGGGCTTAATATAATTTTGGTAGATGTAGGAAAGCAAGTAATTTTTAGACTGCCTTATCTCAGACCTGAAAATGAGAAGTTTTAGGAATTGAATCAGTGTCTTGTGTTTTGGAGCACTTCCTTCAGATGCCACACTGGGAAAATGGATTAACCACTGCATCCTCTCTGAGTTAGAGCCACCCATTTGGGTAGAAAAAGTCTGTAAACCTCTTCATTTTCATTTGGGAAATATTTAATGATCTCCATTCTTAGAATTGCATGGATAGTAATGATAAATCCACATAAACCACAGATGAAATACCACAAAAATATGAGTAGACTCAGAGGACCACATGGCAAAGCTTCTGTGCTCTTTATGGCAGCATCCAGCTTGGTGCCAAACATTTCCTGGGCTTTAGAAGGAAAATAAATCTCTGAAAGCTTCAGATGCTGTCTGTGTTTCATTAAATTCTAGTTCAGATTTATTTGGAAAACAGCTTACCCAAAATACCTTCAGCTATTTGTTTGAAATGCTGGGAAGGCTGTTTGTGGTGGGTTTCCAGCAGAAATTGGGATACAGATTGGTGCTCCAGTTGGGGAGCAGCCAGACATTCCTGAATTTTTAACCTTTGCCACCCTGGCTATGAAAATTAATAATTCTGGTTCTGGTGGGAGGTAGTGCTGCTGTTTCCTTATGCCCTGCACTCTGCTTTGCTGCTTCCAGGGTAAACAAGGTTTTCTAATCACTGACCATTATTTACATGGGCTGGAGCTGGCTTTTTAGGACTTTCCAAACTCTGCAGACCATGTGGATAATTTCTTCTGGATAAAGGCTGTGGCTCTGGATCTGTGGCTCTATCAGGCCACAGGAACAGACTGAAGCTCTGTTTATCTTTTCTGACTGAAATTCATATGTAAACGTTCTTAATTTTCAAAGGGACTTCCCAGAATTTCCTGCCCTGCCTTGAGTAAGGAAATATTTTGGTGAGGGCCTCAAGGGTCTTAAAGTGAGGGGGATGAATGATGTGTTCCCTTCTTTCTCCCATGAAAAACCTGCAGTTTCCTAGCTCTGATTTATGGTCAGCTTTGCCTTCTTTTCAGGCAGGTGTTAACGAAAATGATTTTTATGATGGTGCTTGGTGTGCAGGAAGAAATGACCCCTACCAGTGGATTGAAGTAGATGCTCGAAGGCTGACAAAATTCACTGGAGTCATCACCCAGGGAAGAAACTCCCTCTGGTCGTAAGTACACACTGACTTTTCTCCATGGGACTCTGAGCTCTCAGACCAAGGAATTCATGTCCTGATGTGCTTTGGTCCTTCAAGAAAAAAAAAACAAAAAACAGATTGGAAATATGATGAGACGTCAAGTCATTGAATGAGGCAATAGTCACTATATATAAGAAAAAGTCATTATATATATTTAAAAAAATAATAGCATTACATAACATAACATATAATAAATATTCTATTCTATTCTATTCTATATGACATAACATAACATAATAATATATAATATCTATTTTTATATAGATAAAAGGCAAAGTCATTATATATATAAAATAGATATATAAAATAAAATTATTATAATATATTTTATACATTTATATATATATATATGTAAGGCAAAGTCACTATATATAACATAAAATAGAAGTTTAAGGGTAGCAAACCTCTCTAGTCATGATCTACATCTGGGCCTTTATGCTCACCTTGTCATACTTGCTTGTGTTAAACTTCCTCATTCTATTCCAATATTAACTTGATTAGCTCAGGTTATAGTTTCAGGGAACTTTTTAATTCAGTTTTAAATAACCATGCTTCTTTGAGATGTCTTAATCCCTAGGTAATCACCAAGTAACTGTTGTAATTCCAAAACAACATGATTTTTATGTGAGAAGATAAAACAAACTTTACAGTACTATATATATTTGCATATATATTATATATGTGAATATATTATTTATAAATTTATATCTATTTAGAATTAATTTTATTTAAAATATTACTTAATTACATATCTGCATATAATTATGCATAGATATATTGTATATATATATAAATATACTATTTTGGAGCTTTCTGGCCACTTCTTGTGCTAGAGAATGTCTCATGGCACTGAGAAATAAGTGTTTTGCCCAGATTTGTCTGCATTTACTCCTCTGTGACGGTTGTGAAGTGTATATGAGGGATGCAGGAACAGGAGGGGAGGATTTGGGTTTTTTTCCTGTTCTTCATGTGTTTCTTTGGCCTTTTAATTTGTCACTGAGTCTCACAGCTTTGTGTGAGCAGATAATGGCACCTGTGCTGCTGGACCTTTTGCACAAGTGTGCAGGAGATGCACAATCACTCCGAGAGACCCATTCTGTCAGAACCCTCCCTTAGTAAATGAATGTGACATGTAATTGAAGGTAAACCAGAAAAAATGCCACTTTATCTTAGAAAAATCATATTTTCCTTTCAACAGCTCAATTTTCTGTGGTTTTGTTTTTTGTTTAATTTCTTTTAACGTGCTTGTGGGAGTAGGTGCTTATTTGGCAATAAGGTTTCTATATTTATTCCACATTGTTCTGTGGTAGGTAGGTAATTACTGGAGCAAAGCTTTGCTCTTTTCTTTATTCATCCTCTTGACATTGCTGTTCCTCTCAACACCAGAGCTGCACTGCTTCATCCTGTCATGCTTCTATTTTTAGTTCAGCTCTGTTAGGAGTTTACAGCAGATCTTGGCACTGTTTATGGCTGGTATTCACAGTCATCTTGGGGTTTGGGGGTTTTTTGAACCATAGAAACATCAGATTACAGAAAGGTTTGGGATGGAGTGGACCTTAAAGATCACTGAGATCCAACTCCCCTGTCATGGGCTGGGAATTTTGGTTTTGCCTCTTTCCCCATAAAAAATTGGTGGGCAGAGCCCTGAGGGTCTGCAGGAAGAGAGGGATTGATGCTGGCAGAGCAGCTCCAGGCTCCTCCTGGATTACTGCTGAGATTTGAGGAGATCCAGGCACGTTTCTGCCTGCCAGGAGCAAAGATGGGCAGTTAAAGTCTCCTGAAAACACCTCCTGGAGGACTGAGCTGTGCCCCATGGAAGGAGCAGGGCAGGGGGGAGAAACAGCCCCAGAGAGGGACAGAAAGAAAGGGGTGGGAGTTGTTTTGGGGTGAGCAGGTTCCTTTGTGCCTGTTGGGCTCAGAAAGCAAAGGAGATTCATCAGCTTCCTTCCCTGAGCCTCAGCTGCTGACAGGGATGGTATCAAAAGGGATTGTTTGTGATGGGAAAGTTTGTACCAAAAGATGCCCTTCTGTTACCTGAGGCACCTTCCCAGCTTTATGAGGCTGTGTGACAAGAAGAGAGTGCTTTCATGACTGATGGAAACATATGCTGGGGAATAATCTTATTGTAGGTATGAGAGCCAAAGAAACACCTCTCTGATCTGTGTTGTATTAGAAGTGAAAACCTGCCAAGCAGGGGAGCCGAGGTAAGATTTTTATTTAGTCCAAAGCCTTGGAGACTTTCCCAGCTTTATATTGTAAAAATAAAAAATCAAGGCACTGAAGGAGGGCAGGCTTATATTAGATATTAGGAAGAAATTCTTTCCTGTGAGGGTGGAGAGGCTCTGGCACAGGGTGCTCAGAGAAGATGTGGCTGTCCCTGGATCCCTGCAGATCCAAGGCCAGGTTGGACACTGGGGCTTGGAGCCACCTGGGATAGTGGAAGGTGTCCCTGCAATGACAGGGATGGAACAGGATGATCTTTAAGGCCCCTTCCAACTTAAATCATTCTGTGATTCCATGACACTGGGATAAAGAACCACTAAACCATCTCTTTTTATTGAACAAAAATCTTTAACAAAATGAAAAAAAACTGCTTCACTGGATGATGTGCCTAGATCAGATTCATACCTGTCCTGGTCCCTGCAATTTCCTGCTGCTGACCTAATGAGGACACCTAAAATGCCAAGGGAGGGCAGGCAAGGACACCCTGCTGGATCCTCCCTCAAACATCCTTGCCCTTCACTGCAAAGCTGCAACACTTGAGCTCCCAGCAGTGTGGCCTGTGCTCTCCTCTGTGTGATGCTGCAGCCAGAGCTCTTTTTCTGCTGCTGGATTCATCCTTTTCCTCCTTTGGGACAGCTCTGGCACCTGGAACCTGGTGACCTCTCCGATCAGACATGATTATTTATATTTATTTATATATATATATAAATTTCTGTCCCCCAGAAAGAAATTATAATATATATTTTATATATATCTCTCTCTATATATAATTATATATATTATATTATATATTATCATATATATTATAATTTCTTTCTATATTTCTATATATATAGAAATATAGAAAGAATGATATTCTATATATATATAAATATATATATTTAAATATATAGAAATATATTCTAAAATATATTCTATATAATATATTTCTAGATTATAATTTCTTTCTTTCTAATGATATATATATTATATAATCGAATATATAATATTATATCTATAATATAATATATATAAGAGGCATTTATTATATATTTAATTCTATAATTATAGAATTAAATATATAATAAATTAATAATATAATATCTTTTTATATATATATATTAAAGGCAAAGTCATTAAATATGCCATAAAATAGACATTTAAGTGTAGCTTAAGACTGCTCACACGCAGCTTTGCTCACTGGGGGCCTTTTGGGCTTTCTGGGCAATGATGAACTGAAGGTTGCGCTGCACACAATGCAAAAAAGCACCAAAATGCTTGGGGTTTCCACTGCCTGTGCACTGGCAGGAGCTGCTTCTGCTCAGCCCTTCCTGTCCTGTCTGTCTCCTCTGGTGGGTTGTGGCTCCCCTTGTCCATGCCAGGCTCGAGACAGGAGGGCGCTGAGGAGGAAGAGGAGCTGCAGAAGCAGCTCTTGGAAACACAGATGACCTGACGGGAGAGAAGGAAACTGAGCCTGGTTTGTAGTGAATACTTGGATTGTTTCATCATTTCCTTTTTGAGGAAAAACACTTCTGAGTTGAATTTTTTGCTCAGCTGTGAATTCTGTGATTCAAATCTTTCTCCTCTCCTTTTAAAGCCTGAAATAAGCAAAAACAGGCTTTGAACAAAAAATCCTGGATTTGAGGAGCCCTTCCCTTTACCAGTCAAAGCAAGCACGTGAGCTTGAGGGCTGCTGCTGTTCAGGCACCTCAGTCCTTCCTGGGAAACCTGAAATCATGGAAAAGTGTTCTTTTGCCACCATAAATGGGCAGATCTGCTTAGATCATCCAAAAGATCTGCAGATGATGAATTCCACAGAAAAATGGGGCCCAGCTCCAAGAACCAGGACTTCTTTTTGATTTTTACACTGAAGATATCAAAAAATCAGGAGTGCCACAAGTTCTGGATAATAGGAATAAAATCCAATGCCTTGAAAGGTAGCAGGATATCTGTTGCTTTGGGTCAGAAATAATGTATGTAGTATTAATAATATGTAATTCTTAATAATAAGTAATAATAATATATGTATAATAATAAATGTAATAAAATATGTAATTCTTCATATTGCTGCCAATACATTTTCCAGTTTTGGGAACCAAATATCTTTAAAGAACTGTTCAAGGCTGTAGAGTGGGACACTGGAAGCATCACTGTGGAATTGTGCCAGGGATTTAAAGCAATGATGTGGTAGTTTAAAATATGCACTCTCTTGACAGAGGGAAAGAAACTATTAATCACTCTTAGCAGTTTGGCAGGAATTTGAAAAACAGAGTAAACTTGTTTCCCACAAACCAAACTCTCTTCTGATAATTCAGCATCATCTTTTGTATCAAGAGAAAACCCACATGTCAGAAGAGAGTCAGTGTGTGCTGACAGTAATATAAAGCTTCAGGCTGTGTGAATGCAGAGGATGTTTTGGTTTTCAGGAGAGGATGTAATGTTGCAGTGAGTGAGATGTGTTTTCTAAAAATTAACCTTTCAGTCATGGTAAATTGTGAACTATCATCACCCCACACCATGGAATGACAAAATGACAATAAGAAAAAGCATGGATGAAATGATCTGTGCAGAAAGTTGGAGTTCTGTACCAAAATTAGGAAATTTTTAGAGAAAAATCAAAATAGACTTACTTTCAAGAATGTTCTCTTTAAGACCTTTCAGCTTCATAAAAATATTGAAGATTTTTTACTTTTATGCAAGATATTTGTCTTTAAGAAAAAAAATGTTGGGGGAACATCTTAATTTTTCAAGTCTGATTTGGGTAGAGGTTATTCCCTGTGTCTTCCAAAATTACAATAGCTCTTAAAAGGTTTGAGGAGACACCAAACCAGTGGTGCTGCTGGCTGGAAGGAATGGTTTTCATGTATTGCCTGAGTCTAAAGTGAAGCCTTTATAAGCTGGTCACTTATTTTCATTAGTGCTGAAGAAACATTTTAACCAGAAGCTGGTGTGGACACCATGGCACGCTCCCTACTGTGGCACTTTGCTTTCCCTGTGCCGCTCTGCAGGAATAGCAAACAACAAATACCCAGCAGACTGGATTTTGTGTCTGATCATGCTTTTGCTGCAGACAAGATCCCTGTGATTGAACAGGGGAATGATTTTGCAATTTTTTTTGGTAGTGCACCCTCGACCTCTGTGCCTTCCCTGTGTGCAGCGTAGCTCTTCATGATGCCCCAGCATCCCTTTTGACAAACTGTCCTGAGGGAACTCTAGGTCTGTAACAAGCTGGGTGCCTTCCAGAGACGCAGCTGAGGATAAATTTAGGTCAGTGCAATTTGCCTGCTTGCTTCTAATTTCGGTCCTACGGCATTCTGCTCTTCAGTCACAAAATGAATGTGCTGCCCCACATTCCAACTTACTGCTGCACTCAGTGGCAGTTTCTCAGAAGCTCAGATTTGGTTTTTAGGCAGTGTCTATGGCAAGGGGGTAATTTCCTTGCTTGCAAGGCAGTAAAAATCAGAGTCTGCTTGCAAGTCAGTAAAAAACAGAATCGTTAAGGTTGGAAAATGCCTCTAAGATCATCAAGTCCAACACTGCCAGGGTCTTTTCAGCCATTCCTGGTGCTAAGGTCGTGGTCTCAGTAGTAACACTGGCTTCCTGAAGAGGTAATCGCATGAGCATCTTCAGCATTCCAACAATAACAGAAGAGCAGTGATAATCCTTCTGGTGACACTGGGGTAGCATTCAGGACAGTGGAGTGGATATTCACAGGTATTTTGAGCTGCTACTACAATCTAAGAAAACAGAATTTTGTATTGTACACATGAAGGGTCAGAATTCAGCAGGGCAGTGCTGCTTGTGAGAGCAGAGAAGGATAAACCCTAAACCCTGCCCAGCTCACAAGTACAACAGACAAAGCTGGCTCTGCCTTTCAGAGCAGCTCCTCCTGTCCCCTCGCAGGGGCTGTGAAAACACACCCTGGTGAAACTTCAACAAGTCCAGGGGAAATGTCTCCGTGTTTTATCCAGATCATGTAACAAAGCAAGCAGCTGCTGTGTGCAGACTTGGGTAATTCTGGTGCATTAAATCAGTGCAAACTGTTATTTGCCCTGACTGGCTGACAGGACTGCAGAGATGATTACAGCTTTCCCAAAGTCAGCCTCATGGGGTGAATTGTTCCAAATCCATATAAATCATATCAAGTGTATTGATGTGAGTTATAAAACAACCTGAACTCATTGCAGGAAAAGCTCCCTTGAGATAATAATGTCAGCAGTTCCATGTTACACTAATGTTTATGATGGGTTTACCTAATAAGTTAGATTTTCTCTGGGCGTGGCTTGGTGAATCCCTCTCATGGGCTTCCATGAGCCAGCCTTTGGCAGCTGCACCTCCAGGGCTCTCCGTCTATTAGTTTAATTTCACTCCCTGTGCCCTGTTGATTTTCCAGCTCAGTTCTTGCTCCCTGCCCAGGATTTTGTCTGATGAGCCCTCCCCACCTCCCTTCGGCTCTGGGGAGCTGCCTTGGTGACCAGCTGGGGTGATCCTGTGTGGGTGGGGTGCTGACAGCACAGCCAGGCACAGATTGATGCTTCCCCAAGTTTGTTTGACAGAAATGTCAGAGCTGATGCTGCTCTGTTGTGGCTCTGATTTGTCACGGGGATGCTGTGCCCAACCTCTGTCGCTCACGGGCAGGGAGCAGGTCAGTGCCACCCCAGGGCAGGGGACACTCTGCACTCCCAGAGGGTCCTGCCTGGTCACTCTGCACTCCCAGAGGATGCTGAGCAGGAGACAGAACCTGCCCTGCACAGAGGAGATGCTCAGAAGGGGAAGGAAAGCTTTGTAAGCTCCGTGGATGGGACTTGGAATCAAATGAGGCGAATCCTTTTGGAAAAGGAGACTTCCAGTGAATTTGGGCATCTGCTGCAGCTGATTGCTCACCCTTACTCGTCACTGCCTGGGTTTGTGTCTTTGGCACGTGAACGATGACTTGGTGCAATGGGAATGGTTGGGTGGGGGTCACGTTGGGGCCATCAGGCTCCTTGTCCCTCCATTTGTGCCCTCCCCAAACCAGTGTCCCTTCCACATGCACTCAGCGGCACTTGGCCGCCTCTCTGCGGGCTTGAGAGCCTTCAGCATTGCTGTAAATATTCTCTGAGCTGTGGGCACAAATGGCAGGGTTTGTTTGCTGGTTACTCTCAGGGCTTTTCATTTTCTTGTATTTTAACATTCATGAAGTGAGGAATTGCCTGGAAAGTTTGGATTTCTCTCCTCCAACACATGAGTGATTGACAAAGGTGAGGTAGGCACAAAAAAAAAAAAAAAAAAAAAAAGAACGCCACAAAAAAAAAGAGGTTCAGAAGAAAAGGCATCACAGCTTGGTTGGGTTCAGCAGACACAGAGGATCTGGTGCAGAAAGAATTTCAAACTCATGCAGGTCTCATTGCAGAGTGGCCCAAAATGAGGGGTTTTAAGACCAAAAGGTTTGGGGCAGAGGATGTCTCTGATCCTGGCACCTTCAGGCATTACTGGCTGAATGTACAACAGCAAAAAAAGAAACACCCACAGCTGGCACCAGATTTTCTAGAATGTCATAAAATCCTTGTAAAAACCTGGCTGTAAGTTGAAAATGTTGGGTTGGAAAGGTATTTGCAACCCCAACTCCTGTTTATTGAGTAAAGCTATGAAAAATCTGTGCTGAATTCAGTTCAAGCAAGTGAAATTCTGGGTCTGAGCTTTTCTTCATTGAGCCGCCAAAGAGATGGATTTCACAGCAGTACATTCATTTCAGTCAGCTAGAAGCAATTTTAAAAATTAGACATTCAAAGACTTCAATTATTAAAAAAATACCCTTGCTGGCTAGTCAATCTTCATCTCCTAAATCATATTTATTTTAATTAGTTTGCAAAACTTGCTGGGCTACCTGTGGTTTTGCCTGGGCATTTTTTGACTTGGCTGATTTGGAAGCTGTTTGGCAGTGGGTGATTTAAAATTTTATCAGCATAAATATTATTATAGAATATTAATATTAATGGTTTTACATTTAATTGCATATGAGTACAAATTAATTTTTCAAGTAGAAAGCCATTTAATTGCCAGCATGCTGATTCTGTTGTGTGAGTATCATTTAGTATAAAGCTTGTCCAGCATTTTTTTGGTACAGAGATTTTGCTATATCAAGTATTTTGGTGTGTCAGTTTATTTATTACTGCTGGGTACACATTTATTTGCCTGGATGGGTCTATTTTATATTAATTTTAGGGGTTCTATTGCAGATAAATCAGGTTGGCCTGACAGCAGAAGAATAAAATGCTCAGTTGGAGCCAGGTCTGTTGTTCATGGGGGCTCTGCTGGTGTTTGCTGGTCTCATTCCAAGAATGTCAGACAATCATGGAATATTTTGGGTTAGAAGGGACATTAAAAGTCATCCTGCTCCAACCCCCTTGCCATAGGCAGCTTCCATCATCCCAGGCTGCTGCAAGCTCCATCCAGCCTGGTCTTGGACACTCCCAGGGATCCAGGAGCAGCCACAGCTTTTCTGGGAAATCCATTCTCACAGGGAACAATTCCCAATTCCCAATCTCCCATCCATCCCTGCCCTCTGGCAGTGGGAGCCATTCCCTGTGTCCTGTCCCTCCATCCTTGTCCCCAGTCCCTCTCCAGCTCTCCTGGAGCCCCTTCAGGCCCTGGAAGTTGCTCTAAGGTCCAGTCCAGAGCCTTCTGCAGCCTGAACGCCCCCAATTCTCTCCTTTCTCTGCTCCATCCCTTCAATCTTCTTTGTGGCCCATCTCTGCCGCTATGGGCTTGAGCTTCTGCTCACCAGTGCCTCAAATCCCCTGGGCTTTCCTTGATGTGGAAAAGCACCCTCAGAGATGAGGATCAGTATTTATTTCAGATTTATTTCTCTTGTTGCTGGTCAGCTTTCCATGATTGAGGAGCTTGGCATTAAAACATGACAGGCAGCAGGTGCTGCTCAAACAGAATAAACCCAAACAATCCCAATTCCCAGCTGATCCGCTGCCTGCTGGAGCCTGGGCAGGAAAAACCTGGCATCCCTCCACTGCTTCCCATTCTCCTGAGCTGGGATTCAGCCTTGGGTCCAACACACAGAGAGAAAAGTCAGGAAATTGTATCAGGACAGGCACAGCTGGAAGATGTTTTGTTGCTCTGGTGCTGCCCGTGATCTTTTTGCTCAGTAGCTGATGCTGTGGTTAGATAAGGAAAAGCTGATTGTCGGGACAGGAACCTGCCAAAGCTGTAGGAGATCTGCTTTTAATTCTCTGCTTTGATTCAGGTTTACTCTCTCTGTCCCTGGGCAAGTTGTTTAATCTCTCAGCTTTTCTTTTTTGGATGAAAATGGAAAAGCAGGACATTTCCATGCATCACAAGAGACTGAATTTGAAATTGAAGGTGTTCAAATAAGCTTTGTCTAAGGCCAGTGCATTACAGATAAAAATCAAACAATTAGTAATAATTCAAAAATCCACCCTATTAAGTAAATTTGAATCATATTTTGATTTTTGCATTTACTGTCTCGGGAAAGAATTAATTAATATTGTCAGTGAATACTGAGATTTTTCAGATAGGCTGCTTCTGAAGAGATAAGGCTGCCATAAATTTTAAAAGGGATTATTTAAAAGGAATGCACCTGAATCCAAAGGTTCCCTGTCAAATCTGTACCTCGTGATCTTTTTCCAGCATGGAGGAAATTTGTGAGGCAGAAGTGGCACTTTGTGGCAGAGGGTGATGAGCTGGGGGTAACCTCAAACACTCCTGGATTGTCCCACAGTGGCTTCTGGATTGCCCTGCCCTGTGCCAAGAAAGAGCTCCATAATTAATGCTCTCTTTTTTGAATGCTGGCCTAGGACTTCCCTGGAATTCTGTCTCCTCAGCTCTATAAACCCAGCAAATATCTGTATTTTTCTCTTAGGAGTGCAGTGATAGATGCTGAGAAATTGTATAGAGTGAAACCAAAAGAGCTTCTCTGAAACAACAGCAGGGACATCCTGAGTCTTGGAAAACATTGCAGCTTTATTTCAGCCTTCCTTAGACAGCTTTGTTGTTCAGTGCTGATGGGCCCCAAAGAGATTGGATGTGACAGAAATCCCTGTCTGCAAATCCCAAACCCAAGGAGATGGATCTTGTTGTCACCAGGTGATCACACAGACAAAATTCCCCAATAGTTCTCCTAGCACAAGGCTTGGTTTTAGCTGCCCTGTTCCTCTGATGGATTGCCCCAAAAAAGCTTCGGATTTCTGTGCCTGCCTGAATAAACCAGGTGTTTCTGGAACTCCTGGATTCCTGGATCCCAGGAAATGCTGTTCTTGGAGCATCCAGCTGCTCCCTGGGGTCACTGCAGCTCTTGGGAGGATTTAGTGAGTTCCTGCCTGGTCTGGAGCTGTGGAAGTGTGTGGGGTTGGAAGACACTCAGTCAATTAGGGTTTTGCTGGTTTTTTTTCCAGATCCTCTGACCCAAGAACACACACAGAGCTCCCCTTCCCCAGCGGGGGGGATGTGGCTTTTAGGGAGAAAGTGCCATTTCTCAGGGCAGTCTCAATTTATAGGAGCCTCCTTCATTTCATCAGATGCTGTTTTTATTGTGGCACTGGGGGAAAAAGGGGGAAGGATTTAAGCCCCTGGAGGCAGCTTTGCATGCAGTGCCAGTGAGAGAAGGATCTGATTCCCTGTGATGTTTTTATTCTGCTTTTTCCTCACAGGCAAACACAATGAATAGTATATGGTGTGTACCTTCATACATTGCACTGATTTACCTCCTCCATGACCCTCTGAGGTCCTTCTATCCTGCCAGTGTCCAAGACTTGATGCAGTCCATTAGGGTTTTAATTGCATTCTGCCCCTCCATAGCACGTTGCTTGTTGCCACTCAAGATGGAAAATGTGCAGGACTACTTGTATATGTTTTCCTTTGGGAGAGGTTTGAACTTTTGTAATGGTAGGGAGCGAGAAAATCAAAATGTGTTAAATGAAAGTCCCAGCTTAGAAATGTTACAGTGACAGCAACATTTTCTCATGCCAGTAAAGCAAGCTTGTTCTTTTAAAACATCCTGTATGTGCCATGATTTTCTTACAAAAGTCTGTCCACGCTTGTCATGGTTTCATGTGACTTTAGTATCCTGTTTGAATTGCTTCTGAAATGTTGAGCAATGAATATGGATGTGTTGTGTTTGCCTTCCTAACCTGATCTGTGCAGTTGAAGTGAAAAAAGTTCCGTAATATTTCAGGAGCAATGATGTTATTTGGTTTGCGGTGTTGCCTCTTTTGGTCCTTTAGCCTGATTTTGAGAGATGACCAAAAACAGTAAAAAAACCAATTATGCAAAGCTCGTGCAAACTCCCAAAAAAATGAGCAAGGAAATAAAAAAAAACAAACAAACAAACAAAAAAAAAAAACAGCAAAAAGCTCAGTATAATTTTACATGCATTGAATACATACAGTGCCACCAGCACCGTCCTTCAAACCCAGGAGTTTTGCTCTCAAGCTTATATTTTCCTAGCAATTCAGAAAAAGCTATTTTCCTCTTTTTAGAGTTTTGCTGTTGGCCATTTTATAGAATGGTTTGGGCTGGAAGGGACCTTAAAGCTCATCTCATTCCACCCCTGCCCTGGACAGGGACCCTTCCACTGTCCCAGGCTGCTCCAAGTCCTGTCCAACCTGGCCTTGGTCACTTCCAGGGATCCAGGGGCAGCCACAGCTGCTCTGGGCACCCTGTGCCAGAGCCTCACCACCTTCACAACCAAGAATTTCTTCCCAATATCTGATCCAAACCTACTTTCTTTCATCACCCCTGTCCTGGCACTCCATGTCCTTGTTACAACTCCCTCTCCTTCCCTCTTGTCAGCTCCTTTATTTGACAGAAGTAAATCAGCCTTTCTTCAACTTAAGAGCACAGAGAAGCTGAGGGAAGAATGTTCTTTGCAAGAGTCAGGAGAAACTTATCCAGCATGCTGAAGTCACTGTTTATTTTGTTGTGTGTCATTTATCATTTTACAGCCAAATTTCAGAGACGCCAGCACGGCACTTCTCAGCTCTGCAGTAAATCTCCTACCCCAGGAGCCCTTCCTCTGAAAGGCAGACAATTAGGATTTTCAGAGTGCTGCTAACTTGTTACAGTTGTTTACCAAATACTAAAGTTGTGTGCATTACAAGTGATAGATGTACCCTTCTTTTCATTGCCATAACAAAAAGTTGTCTGCTTGGCAATAGTCAAGATTTTTCCATTTAATCTAACATGAATGGCAAAGTCTATTCACTGAAGGAGGCTGGTGAAAGAGTTGCAAAGCACTGGTTTAGTGTCTAAAACAGAGCTGGGTTTGTTCAGTTGATTTTTTGTTGGATTTTTTTCAAAATCTCATTTTTTTACTTTTGGGGGCGTTAGTATAAAATGTCCGGAAGTGATTTTCCAAATCCTACTAAATATTTACCTCATCTTTGTTTTCAGATGTGTAAAAAAACTCAGTTGTCTGTTTTGTACAAGGCTTGCTGAGCTGGGGCTGATGGTTTTACCCTTGCTCCATCCTTGCCCCTTTTTGGTCTTCATTAGAAGCCTGACTCTTTAGTGAGCACATAAAGGCTGGTTTGTCCCTAAAGACAGGCACAGTGGGTTCAATGTGGGAGTGTGTTCATAGGTAGTTTGCTGTTATTAGTTGATTTTAAAAGAAAAAATAAAACAAATCAAAGTTGTATTTGTACAGGAGCAGTACAAGGGGAAGCCCTTAGGTGTGTCTGTCCTTCCAGGCACTCCTGATCTCAAATTTTTTATGCTCTGCTGCTTCTACAGCACCTGCCCCAAAGTCCCCTTTTCTTCTTTCCAGTGCCAAGAGCTTTCCTAGCCCTGGTTTCACTCCCAGCCATGGGACTGTGGCTTAGCTGAGAACCTGTGCTGAAGAAGAGCAGCTCCAGAGCTCTGCTGGTTGAACATAAATATGGAATTTAATCATCCTGGACTGACTTCATGGTACAAATGTTCCTCCAAGCCACAACTCTCCTCCAAGTTCCTGCCTACTGAAACCAGGTGTTAGGGGAAAAAACAAATCACTGCTGCTCTTTCTGAGTAAGAAATGTGAGAGGAGAGATGGGCAGTGCCTTCTCCAGCCTTCTCCAGCCCTGTACACACATTATTACCTGTCCACAGGTAATGCCCGAGCAGTGTGAAACTCCACAGCTTTAATCCAGAATATAGGAAGCAACATTTTACATCCTTATACTTTTCTTTAGCTGGATCCAGATGAGGCATAACTGAAGTATTTGACGTTGTTAGATGAAAGGGGATTTTGCTGTGAATCAGACGACATTAGAAAAATCAGCCTCTTGGGGATTGATCAGGATATTGTAGGAGTGAAGTAGTCCTGTGATCAATTGTCTCTCCGTCCCTGTCTCTTGCTAATAAATACAAGAATAACTGCAGGCACCATTTATTCTTCTATTGAAAGAAATGGAAATTTTGCTGGTTGAAATTCACAGATGTTTCATCCTTGAGGATTTATTACTTTTTTCCCATCCTCTCTGATAATAACAGCAGAACTAATAAATGTTCCGCAGCTGAAAAGATGATCTTTGAACACTGCATAAATCTGTTCTAGATAAGCCATTTATCCCAAACTCTGCATATAAAAGGAGAGGAGAGCAGCAAGTCTCTCACCCCCTGGAATCCCAGAATATTATCTCACTAGGATTTTGCTTCTATGTGCCAGGCTTTTTAAACAGTGTGTTGAATCCAGATTGGCACGACTTTGCCAAATGGGATTTCCACTGCTAGCAGCCTTATAAGCTTGATTATATTAAATAATATGCAGCCATTCTAAGTTCTGGAAAGTAACTTATTTATTCTCTTTTTCAAGGAGTAACTGGGTGACCTCTTACAGAGTGTTGGTGAGCAACGACAGCCACGCGTGGACTGCTGTCAGGAATGAATCTGGAGATGTGGTGAGTAGAACAAAACATGCTTTATGAGGAAGAGCAGAGGTGGGAAAGCAGGGGGTGGCCACAGATTAGTCAGTGGCAGCATCTTTCATTGATTTTAAGAGCAAATCCCAAGGTACAGAATCAGAATTGCCCAGGGGGAATGGGGGGATTGCCATCCTCAAAGAGCAGATCTGGCCCGAGCCACCATCAGCGTGGACCTGAAAGGTGATTTTACATTTTGCATTTACATTTCTCTTACCAAAACCACTCTGAGGCAGTTTGAAGCACTGATGTTGCCCTTTCTTTCCCCCTGTCTGGCCTGGCCAGATTTTTGAAGGGAACAGTGAGAAGGAGATCCCAGTGCTGAACATGCTGCCCGTGCCGCTGGTGGCGCGTTACATCCGCATCAACCCCCGCTCCTGGTTCCAGGAGGGCAGCATCTGCATGAGGCTGGAGATCCTGGGCTGCCCCTTGCCAGGTGAGAGCCTTTGGTAGTTCATGTTGGCATGGCTGCATGCGGCAAGACTCAAAAAGTGCATTTCCTTTGGACAGCTTCGCTTTTGGTATAATGTTTACCTTTAGTGAGTAGGGTTATGCAGAAAGAAACAGAAATATCTGCTCAAGCCCATAGAGAGTATCAGGATAACTTTTGATATGCAAGCCATAGTATCTGTAAGTGTCTTTATTAAAAAAACAAGATTGCATGGGTGATCTGACTGTTTCCGAGGCCAATTTGTATGTAAATTCTCATGATCCCTTTCTCTCCCCTAAAACTGCATCTAAACAGGAAAAAAAGCAAAAATGTCAGTATTTGGAAAGGTGATTTTTATTGAGTGCAGCAGTTTTTTACCCTGGATTCTTACTGGCTTTACACCCATCCAGGGCCAGATTCTGCCTGGCCATGCTGGCATTTGTTACCCTTCAGCTTCACGGCTCTGTGTCAGTGGGTGAAGCTGGGAACACGTCCCCACTTTCAGCACTGTCCTGCTGAGTGCTCTTCCAGCTTTTCACAGATCTTGGATTCACATGGAAACAGCATCAGAGCATCCCCCTGGTAGTCATTTATTGAGTTAATTGCCCGCAGTGGCTGATTCAGTATATTCCTGAAAGAAAATACCAGAATCATTCATAGAGAAACACAATGGGAATGGGGTGTGTTCATTCAAAATGTAATTGGACTGAAGAACTAATAGGTTTTGATAAGTGCTGACCCATCTTTTTAGCTCAGAAAGAGCTGGCATTTCTTTCTCCATGCTCATTTTGCGTGTCGCACGCGAGGTGCCCGGGACAAAGCTGTTCCCCAGGTTCCAGAGGCCATTCCATGCACGTTTTCTTCCTCTAGGATGGGACATGTTCTTGCAGCTCCTTCTAAGTGGATTCCTCACCCTTTATTGGTGTCATTTTGCTCATTCCAAGTTAAATATCTGGGTGGTTTGGCTGTCGGAGCAGCGACTTGGACGGTGTTGCTCTAACACACTGTATTGACTGTGGGACAGGAAATCAAGGGCTCTTCTTTTCTGACAGGTTTTTTTCCATCAAAATGACCAATTTTCCTAAATTCACCAAAATCAGGAGGTGGAGCTCTGTAAGTTCACACACCTCTAGCCTTTCCAAAGCCCAGGGCATAGGGAAATACCCCAACAACTAAAGGACGGTGGAAGGAAAGAAACCAAATTTTCCTAACTCTGAATTTATTTTGTGTCTTCTAGACTTGTGATTTTAGGGTTTATGCCTTCTTTAATCCCTGAATATATTAAACCATTTGCATTCAGTCTGTACTCTGTATCAGCTTTCCATCAAGCAGGCTCACAAGGGAGGATAATAAAGAATAAAGAGAAAGGATAAAAGGAAAAGGAAAAACCTGAATAAGATTGATATTCTAGGTTAGCATTGTCTGAATGAGATGGAAATGGTTAAAGACAGCTAGAACCCATTCCCGTGGGTAGGGGTCTGTCCTTAAAAGCTGCTGCATGTGCTACATGCACTGAAAATTGGATAAATCATGATAAAACTGGAACATACTTATCTAAGCAGTATTATATAATTGTAATTTTTATCAGTGAAATGCTTATATCTTATCCACAGCGTACATTTTGTGGTATCTTAGGCTAGTGTAGACAAACAACCTTTTCTAGATTGTTACAGTAGCTTTAAAAAAAAGAAAGAAAAAAAAATAAAAGCTGTGTTGTCCAACTATGTCAGTGCTATCTTTGGCCAACAGAAGGGATTTGCTATTTCACCAAGAGAAAGACATTTCTCTGTGGAGAAAAGATGCCAGAAAATCTTACCTGTAACAACAATCAGCGCTGCCATGTCTCAAAAACGAGGGCAAAAAGAGGACAAAACCCAAAAGCATTTAATTCCCTCTCCACTTTCCAAAAATGCTGGTATTTACATAGAGGGAGGCTGACACACACAATCTTTTGCAATTGCCTCAGAGGGATGGATGTGCTTTCCTTGCCTTCTCTTCCTCAAACCTAAGGAAGGTCAAAATGAAATTTTATGTGATCAAAAGCACCCAGAGATTGGAGAGAGAAAATTAGTTGAGTTCTTCATGCATTTATTTATATTGTAAGAGACAAATAAAGGCAAGAGACAATTATTTTAACGGAATAAATTTGTGATGGAATTTAATTTTTAATAGTTCTTATATAGAAAACTATCACTGGTACCATGATCATGATATTACTTTGAACCCAAGATAAAAAAAGAATTTTAACAGCTCTGTAATGGAGTACTGTGTTTTGCAATGAGTTCAGTCTTATTTTTACTGCTTCTCTCTCTTAGTGCCAGGCTACCTGGTCAAGTCTAAAGTTCTGTTCTTTTTTTTTGATAAAAATGTGACTTTTTACAAGTATCTTTCATTATAAATGTCCATATCAACAGCAGCTTTAAATCCAGCATCTACTTCTGAGAATAAAAGGAGAAAAGAATCAGTTTATAGTTGAAAAATACTATTTCATTGCTGATTTCATGTGTGATGTTAATGCTCATGAGCAATGCTCATGAGTCTGCCATGAAATAGATCATGTGGAAAAAAACTTAGAATCACCTGATGTGGCTGCCAGCGGATTTATTTCAAGATTACACATGTGCTGTCTGTGAGATGTTCAATTTAGTGAAGACAAGTCAAATTCACTTAAATTGCATGGAAATTAAAAAAACCCGCAGTCATTTGTGAAACAGCACATTGGGTTTTTTAAGGCAGTCTAAGGGATTTAAACCAGAATGTTCTTTTTATTAAAAACTTCTCTGAATCCCTTGGATTGCCTTCATTATGCCCCGCATTTGGAGCAGCACTTCTGAGAAGCTGAAACCTGCTGGAAGCGTCAGGGCCTCGCTGGCTGAGGTGCTGTAGAGCTGTAATAAGTGAAAATGCCCCCTTTTTCCATCAACTGCCAAGAAATTGGTCCTTTCTGATACTTTTTGTGGGCAGTTTTCAGAGCCCTCATGCTGCAATGGCATGAACCCTCTCGGAGTTTTGGGATCCCCAGCACGGGTATTGATGCCTTGTGAAGGCTGCCCTAGAACAGAGGCTGGACAGAGCTAAAGAATAAAGCAGGGATTTATTCCAAGGATCTCCTCCATGGATCCACCTTGGGCAGCACAAGAGCCCAGCCAGGGCTGCACCCAAGATGAACCAAAAAGGCCCCAAAATGCACGAGCGGGCACGGGCTCTGTCCCTGGGATCAGTTCTGCTCCATTTGCACCTTGCAGTTCATTGTCCCATTCCAGCTTTAGCCCCTGCAGTCCCACCCTGCTTGTTTTTCTCTCTCCAGCCCACGGGGTTTGTGCTCTTGGGCTGAGATTGGGATCATTTGTCCTTGGTGCCCAGCTGGAGCAGGAATTGTTTTGTCTCCCTGCTCTGTGCACAGAGCTCAGCATCCCCTGATGTGAAACTCAGACCCACACACTAAAGCAGCACAGAATGTGAAAAATAGAAAAGCCAGACCTGAGGCATCAGAAGGATATTGGAGACCTCAGAGATGATCAGAGGGATGGAGCAGCTCTGCTGTGAGGAAAAGCTGAGAGAATTGGGATTGTTCATCCTGGAGAGGGGAAGGCCTTGGGGTGATGTGACTGTGGCCTTCCAGTGCCTGAGGGAAGCTACAAAGAAGATGGAGAGAGAGACTTTTTACCAGGGCCTGGTGTGACAGGACAATGGGAATGGCTTCCCACTGCCAGAGGGCAGGGTTGGATGGCATTTTGGGAATTAGGTTGCCTGTGAGGGTGTAAGGCCCTGGCACAGGTGCCCAGAGCAGCTGTGGCTGCCCCTGGATCCCTGGCAGTGCCCAAGGCCAGGCTGGACACTGGGGCTGGGAGCACCTGGGACAGTGGGAGGTGTCCCTGCCATGGCTGGGGTGGCACTGGATGGGATTTAAATTTCCTTCCAACCCAAACTATTCTGTGCTCCTATGAGTCTATGATTTAACAGCTTTAGTCACTTGCCCATCTTTACAAGAATAGAAGGATGAAGGGCACAAGGTGCCTCTCCCAGCAAACTTCATTGCCTCTACTGGTGATGTGCAGGCAGATTAGTGGTAGAAAAAAGGTAATATAGCCCACTGTATAAATGTGAGTGCCACAGATTTGCAGGATCTTTTCTCCATGGAGAAAAAGAGAGACTTTCTCCAGAATTTCTGTGAATAAATAAGTATATTACTCTTATAACTCTTCTGTGGTTTGAGTTTTTCAGCCTCTTATTCTCTTTTTTTTTTTTTTTTTTTTTTTTTTTTTTTTTTTTTTTTTGCCAAAGTGGACCCATCCAGCTGTGTGCAGGCTTTGTTTGCCTTTCTACATTTTAGCTTTTAATGTTCTAATCTGTATTCCTGCTGCAGCAGAAATCCAGCTATCCAAGCAGGCTGCAGCAGAGCCTGGCAAAGTATGAGTGTTAATTCCCCAGGGAACTGTCAAATTGAGCTCTGTTGTTGAGGAAGGGCCAGAGATACCATCATTTTCACTGCAGTTTTTTTAAGTTTCCACCAACTCTACAGCATTTACAGTCATTCCCATGATATTAGTGTTTGATGTATGGAAAAAGAGCCAGGCTTTGAAAGGCATGGGATTAAAGTATCAAGGAAAAAAATCGGTTGCTGTATATTTTGGCTCATGGGGATACAGAAAACTTTCAACATCCTGGCAGTTTTATGACATTTATTTTTATATTTTTACAACGTGGAGGTATTTTTTCAATGATGAAGATATTCTGTGGGGCTTTGAACACATTGTCTCCTTTGAGAAGAAGTGGGGGTTTTCTTTAAGATTTCCATTTCTCATCAGTATCTCAATGAGTAATCTCTACAAATTCACAGGGATTTTCATGAGACAAGATTTTTCTGGGGATATTTTTCTGTCATATTTGTAGAGCAGCCTTCAACTGACCTTCCAGCATCTCTGCTGTAGATTAGGAAATGGAAGTGGAAGCAAGGATGGGTCATGTTACTGTGAAGCTTAATGGGACCTGCATGTTTCATTTCAAAAATAACTTAAATAGTGCAAAAGACCCCCAAAGCTTTAGAATTTTATGGGAATATTTAGTGGTTTTGATGCCAGAAATATGAAACTTTAAAATGTTACAAAGTATTTTGCACTGTTGTGAATTTTCCGTAATTTCAGTAAGGATTTGTTGCTCTGGGATGGTAACTACATATTTTTCCTACTCAGAATTGTTCTTTTTTTCCCCCCACAAAAAAAGTCACAGCTGACAGGTGATATTATGGGAATATAATGGTTTTAAACCATTTTTTTTCTCTAGAGACGATGTCTTTTTGTGTTGCAATAAGAATGACATTTAGACTTTTTCATATTTCGCTTTTCCCCCAATAATTTTAAACCAATGAAGATGATTTTGTGTGAAGGGAAACAATTTTTCATAGAAGCCTGACAGCCACTGGCTTGACAAATGATTACGCAGAATTCCAGACATCCCAGATGTGGCAAGTTAAGGAATGTGTTTGATGTTTTCCAAATAGACTTGTTTGTCTCTGAAAATAAATCATAATAGATTAGGCTAGGAGCACATTTATCAGGAACTTCAAAGCTGAGCCATAACAGTCTTGGCCTGTTTGTTTTTGGGTTTTTTTTTTCTCCTAGGTGAAGGGCCTGGAATGTCAAGGGGACAAAAGATTCTTTTCTAACCACATATCCTCCTTTGATACTTCAAAATTAACAAACTATAAATAATATCCATAAACAAGTGAATATGTAAAATTTTAGCAACAAACACCTCTGACTTCCACAGGAACTCCTTTGGAAGATAATTAGGAATGCTTAATAAGCCAAATGATTCCTTTCCATGTTTTGCAATCAGTGCATGGACTTGGAAAATACCCATCAGGAAAACTAAAATTCCTTGCAATAGTAAATTAATCAAGTGGACACAAAGCATTTACTGTGGCTTTTTCCTCTAATTTGATTTTTCTTCCACTCTTTTATCTTGCATCTGACTCATCATTTCCCAATGACTTTTTCCCTCCTCTGCAGCCTAAGGCTGCCCTTCTGCTTTTCTGTTGAAGTTTGGGGTTTTTGTGCAGAGGAGCTGTCTGGAAAGCTGGTGCCTCCTTGCTTTTGTTTGGATCTGTATGAATTGATTTGTGCAGTGATTAGAAATATTTCAAGTTAGTTGTTTCTCTGAGTTTTGTTTTGGAAAACCTCTTTTAGATACACACAGGACAGTGGAATTCAAATTTCCATGTTTCTTACGTGCATTATGCCAAAGCACCTCTACATTTGAAATTCCTAAGCATGAGAAAATTCCTTTTTTTCTTTTCTCAGACCCAAACAATTATTACCACAGAAGAAATGAAATGACAACCACTGATAATCTGGACTTCAAGCATCACAACTACAAGGAGATGAGGCAGGTAGGCAAAGAAGGATGGTGTGTGATGGAGGGTGGATGGGTGCAGGCTTTTCAGCCCTGTGGAATCTCAATTCCACAAAAATAAAAATATTATTTTCATTTTAAACTCTGTCTGCAATATGGTTTTAAAATATTTTCTCTGTTTTAATCTATTAAAAGAAGCAGTCCAATAAAGTCCCAAAGTCTGAATTTGTACATAAATGAACCTGAAAGAGGTGACACTGTGTTACAGACGAAGTATTTTCATATAATGTGCCACTCTTTTCTTCCATATGTATTTGAGTGGTTAATGAAACAGTTATTTCTCCTTCTATATTTGACTCTGATTTAGCCATCAGTTTTCTCATCTATTTCTGTGAGTTTGAATAATCAGAATAAACTCTCGAGTCCAATTCCATATTCACAGTTGTGAAAATTAGCAAAAATTCACCAGAAACACCAGAAAAAACCCTCTGCTAGTATAATTTTAAACCTACCTTGTTCCTTTAACTTCAAACAAGTTCTTGGCTTTGTTATTGTTTTTAATCTTGCTTCATATCACCACAGACACAAGTGTGGGTTGTCCTGAAGAAATATTTCTGCCCACTTTCTCTTCAAATATAAAGATAATATGTTTGGACTTGATGTGTGTGAATCACTTGCTGTGTGCTGGATTTTCAGTGTATTTATACTGCATGAATCACCACTGGGTTTTATTGAGCAATTGTGTACTGAGTCACACGTTTATTTTGGTAGAGATTTCATGGCCTATATTTCTTAGCACAAAGATTAGACGAGTAGGAACTCAATTGGCATAATTACTGTCAAGAACAATAAAATAAAATGTATTTATGTTGTCATTGCAGAAAGACAGGTTGGTCAGGTTAGAGATAGCTTGGGGAAAAAAACCCACAGCTTTAAACCAGAATGTTTTTGCACTCTTCTTACAAAAGGAAAATCTGTGACTGAGGTTGAGAATTGTGAACTGTGTGCTCTCCCAATTTCTGCGTCAAAATAGTTAATTTTTTTATAGCTCATTGGATTTAAATTGCTGAGGGGGAGAATATTATGGGTTGCATTGCAACAAGTCTTATATTCCCAAAACTATTCTCAAAACTTCAGTGCAAAATGGAATAATAACTGCCAGAGTCAACTTCTTATTAAAAACAAACAAACAAACATCAACAATCAAAAACATCCCCAAGCCCCAAAATATGCATTATTGTCACTTTTCATGGGTATTTCACCACAAACCACCCTAGAAAAATGCTGAGTTTTGATTTATTATCAACACTGAAGGAGGAGGAGATGGTGTTCCCTGGGCCATGTTTTGGAAGCATCACATTACATTGCAGTAAGTCAGGTATTCGTGAGAGGGAGGGATTCTCTCAGGGTCAGGTGATTTTAAAAGAACTCTCTGCTTAGGAAGATGAAATTTGCAGCTCCAGTTTTCTCCTTATAAAAGAGCATTCAATATTCTTCTTCCAGTCAGTGGGAACCCTCACTGTGTTTTGTGTGCAGGATTGTTTCACAGCCCAAACTATTTCTTAAGTTTTCATTTCTATATATGCATTTGTATTTATTCATGTGGTACAGGAAGCTGTTACATGTTTGATGTGGTTATTTGAGTACAACCTTGTCTTTGAGACAACAAACCCAGATCATAAGTGAAATATTGTGCCATTTGTAGGAAATGGGAATGATAAGATCAAATATGAAATATGTTGATTTTCAGCATTTTATTTCCATTAACTCCGTTGCATTACATGTCACTAAAAGAGTCATAGTAAATGTTACTACAAAGGTCTAATGCAGGAAAAGTTCTTTGACTCAGAAAATAATCACATGTCTGCAATTAAAGAGATGATGGGGAGTTTGCTGAGGCCAACACAAATATTTCCACTGAATGTAACAGACTTTGAACTTGGTTCTGGGCATTTTTCTCACTATTAATGAGCATTTCCATACTTTCAACCACTTTTCTAAATTGATGTTCCTGGTACCCATCGAGCACTGGAGTGCCAGGCACGTCAGGAAAGCTCCTGCATGTGGAAGTTTCAGAGTCAGGAGTTTCAGAGGCAGCTCTGAGACACAGGCTCACATTCCCCATTTCTCAGCTTGTGGAGCTGCATGGATGCAGGGAAACATCAGCCAGCTCAGTTTGCTTCAATTTGAAGAAGGTGTGAGGAGAGAAATTAGTAAACACAGGTCTGAGTCAGTAACACTATTTATGCAGCAGGGTTTTAGCCTTTAGGTAAAATAGAACTGCTTTTAATGCAATATCTCTGCTTGCTGGCAGAGTGGAAAAATTCATATTTCTGTTGAAATGTGGCAACCTGCAAAATAAATGCATTTCTGTGCACTAACACCCTGAGTCAACTCAAGTCCCTTATCTACAGTACCTCACTGAGTGTGGTTGCTTTAATCACTCTCCATTATTTTAATTACTCTCCATGGCATAATGTTTTAAAAATGAGATAGCAGAGCTATAAATTCATGAACTAAACATAAAGTTTTTACAACTAAGAGGTAATCGGAGAAGCGAATGAAGAGTTTGTGCCACATCCAATTTAGAATGAACCAATTCATCGTGGATCTATTTTGATGCTGCATTGTCTAAATGTGTTCTTTTTTTCCTCTTTTTTTTTTTTTTTTTTTTTTTTGTTGGCAGCTGATGAAAACTGTGAATAAAATGTGCCCAAATATCACAAGAATTTATAATATTGGAAAAAGCCACCAAGGACTGAAGCTGTATGCAGTGGAGATTTCTGACAACCCAGGAGAACACGAAGTTGGTTAGGATTTTAATCTTAACTAAATCTGTTGAAGGGGTGTTGGGATTTGGCTTTTTTCCCCCTCCTCTTTCTCCATATCTGCACTAATTATCACTGATGGAATTATATTCATGGCAGCAACGATTTCAAATGTATGTGGGAGGAACCTCAGTGCTGTATTTCTAAATTGGGAAAGGGAGGGTGAGCACAAATAGAGGACATTTTGAATGGGGGATCAAATTCTTTAATGATCATTCTTCTCAGTAATAAAATAAAAATGAATTTTAATACTGGGGGATGGATTTTAGTTATGGCATTGATGTCACTATGGATAGAAATTTACCTTAATGTATTGCAAGCAGGGACAGGTCAAATCTCCAAATAATTTTTCACTCATGAGGTCTGGGGTTCAGTTTCCTACCATGATAAAATTCTTCAGCATAGAAGAAACTCATTCAGTCTTTGGTCATTCTCACTGTGATAGTGCCTGGGAGAGCTGTTGGAATAAAGAAATTTTGTGCTTTGCTGTATCAATGAATACACTGATAACATGTTTAGATTGGTTATGAGGAGAATTTTCTTCTAGCAAAGTACTTTTCATGTGACTTTTAGACCATCAAAACTGTTAAAATCTACCTCTAACATGCTGAAGTTGTGAGTATAATTAAAGATCTGTTTAATCAAATATGGGTTTTAGAGGTTTTACACAGTGGCTTTAGATATCACTAATACATATGCCAGTTCTAAAATAGCAACAGAAAGCAATTTATTTCTCCAAAGTGACATTTTCACCTCTCATCTGTGCAGCTGAGACGTTTCTCCTCACTCCTTAAGTGAAATGTTGCTGATTGACATTGAAGCTCTTTGACAGAGACTTGATTTGCTGCTCTGACTACAACTCTGCTCCCTGTTTTTTTTCCACAGGGGAGCCAGAATTCCACTACATTGCAGGAGCTCATGGGAATGAAGTGCTTGGACGAGAGCTAATCCTTCTGCTCATGCAGTTCATGTGCCAGGAATACCTGGCTGGGAACCCACGCATTGTGCACCTCATCCAGGACACCAGGATCCACCTGCTGCCCTCAGTGAACCCTGATGGATATGACAAGGCCTATAAAGCGGTAATTGGGTTGATGAAGAATTCATCATCATCAAGGAATTCTTTTCTTTCCAGTAGATGAATCAAAAATGCTCCTCTTGTCTTCATTTTCTTCAAAGATCATGTTTTGCGAGAGATTGAAATTTAAAAATGAAAAGATGGGCGCATCAAAGTAAACACAAACCATCTTGGGAAAAAGCTGAAAGAAACAGTGTTTGATGTGATGTTGGCTAACAGGAAAATGTATGTGAAAAGATGGTCACAAAGACTGCCAGAACAAACCATCCTGAAGTGCACAGAGCCATGGGAACACCATTATGGAAAATGGAAAATCCATGCAATCTGCTTCTCACGAGAAACCAAGCTCAGCACGTGAAAATTTGCATTCCTCCACAGCTGAAATTTTATAGTGTGCCTTTAAGGAGAGCATGATGTGTTGGGCATTGTAATAATTCAGTCTGGATGAAGACAGACACCAGGAAAAATTGTAGGGGCTGGTCAAATGCACTGGAAAATCTTCCAGAGCAGTCTGCAGAAGACTGGAATAGGAAAGTCAAAATCATAGTCATGGGAGGGAATGTCTGCTGTCTCCGTTTACAGATATATTTTAGCTAATCTGAAGTAAATTTTCATGGGGTTTCCTTCACCTCATTCAAGAATTTCATACAAAATTTTTTAAAAAGCGCCAATGATTTAATTCAGTTAATTAAATAATTAATCTTCCATTTCTCTGTATAGAACTACCTCTGGCACATTCCCAAACATTCTGCAGGGGCTCACAGGTTTCTGTACTCTGAATGAACATTAATTATTTTTTTCTTTCTTTTTATTTTTTTTTTCTTAACCCAAGGGTTCAGAACTGGGGGGCTGGTCTCTAGGACGATGGACTCAGGACGGCATTGACATCAACAATAACTTCCCTGACCTAAACTCTCTGCTCTGGGAGTCAGAAGATCAGAAGAAGAATAAAAGAAAAGTTCCAAACCATCACATCCCGATCCCTGACTGGTACCTGTCCGAAAATGCCACTGTGAGTAAGGCCAGGAGAGGGGACACAAAGGCTGGGATGTGCTGAGAGAGCAAGATTAACATTTCTCAAGAAATTAATAACGTGGGAGTGAAGTTCCACACCTGATCTTAGTCAATAATTCCATTTATGTCAGTGGAAATAAAAATGCACCATAAAAGCACTATTTTAGCCCAGGATTTAGAGGCAGGTCTTGAGGAAGAAACTGTTTCCTAGAGGATTTTCTTCTCCCTCAGCTATTGCAGGAACCTGAAGGACTCCAAACACAGCTTTTAGGCAGCAAGGTAGACAAGGAGAAGCACAGCATGATCTCAGCCATGTGGATCAGGCTTCTCCCAGGTTTTGTGGCATAGATGAGCTCTTTGAAATCCCATTTGTCCTGGGATTTTCTTACTTGTTCTTACTTGAAATATATTCTTATCTCAAAAAACATAGCAACAGATCAGGTATATGCAAACCCAGTGCTGTGGCTTATGTTAATGCCGTTTATTGGATTGTAGTGCCAGAAATTTAGCTTATTTTGGCCTGACCTTTGAATTATAATGTCAGCTAATAATAGCAGCTTCACTGTGGCAGTTTTTAGTACTTTAAAATCACAGAATCATGGAATAGTTACAGTTTAAAGGGGCCTCTGGAGATCAATCCAAGGCAGGGTCACCTGGAGCAGGTGACACAGGAACACATCCAGGTGGGTTTGGAATGTTTCCAGAGAGGGAGGCTCTGCCACCCTCATGGAAAAGTTTGAGTTGAAACTTCCTGTGTTTTAATTTATGGGCTTTACTTCTATGTTTAAAATCCCTTATTTTGGAAACAAAGAGGGGGAGCAATGTCACCATCTGACACCTCTGTCAGTTCCTGCTCTGGGCCTCACTTGACATAGATGTTCCTCTTCCATAAATCACTGATGTGAAGGTTTTGTTAGCTCTTGAAGGGATGTCTGTGACTTCCCAAGGAGGGCTGACAAGCACAATAATTTAAAGGTCTTCTTCTTGCCCACATCCCTTCTGCTGGCCCCTCACACTCAGGAATTCCTGATCTTGCTCTCCCTTTGAAGCAGCACAATCAGATTTCCCCGCTGAGCCAGATCTGCTGTCACGTTTTCCCCCAGGTGGCGGTGGAGACGCGGGCGATCATCGCCTGGATGGAAAAAATCCCTTTTGTGCTGGGTGGCAACTTGCAGGGGGGAGAGCTGGTGGTGGCCTATCCCTACGACATGGTGAGGTCCATGTGGAAAACCCAGGACTACACACCCACCCCTGACGACCACGTGTTCCGCTGGCTGGCCTACTCCTACGCCTCCACGCACCGCCTGATGACGGATGCCAGGAGGAGAGCCTGCCACACCGAGGACTTCCAGAAGGAGGATGGCACTGTCAACGGAGCCTCGTGGCACACCGTGGCTGGAAGTAAGTGGTAGAAGCTCCAATTAGCGTTCCCTTGCTAATTAGGGTAAAGCCAGCGCTGCCTGGTGTGCGCTGCAGCGGCAGCGGTGGTGAAAATGTGTTGAAACATTCCAGGAGGAATATTTCCAGATGCCATTGCTGTCACTGTCATTAATACCCGGTGAGTGCTACTTTTGCAGCCGAGTTTTCCACAAATGCACATGCAGAGCATTAGCTTTAGGAACTCTGTGCACTCAAGACAGTTTGTCAGGAAGAAACCAACCCAGCCCAAACCCCCACACAAGGTGACAAGAAGAAAACTGCTGCCAAGCACCACAGCCAGTGTCAGAGCTGAAGCAGGGGCTTCAGGGAGAAATTCCAGTGGCTCTCAGATAAGGAAATCCTAATTTCAGCCTCCTGCTGACTGAACTCAGCCTCAGATCAGTCCTCACTCACATTCACTGGGAGCTGCAATGAAATGCCATAAAAAGCTACTGTTTGCCTGCTACTCCCCTATTTCTAAAACACCTGGATGTCCTTACACTTAAATTTTGCATGGGCTGCACAGGCATTCCTGCTGCCAGGATAAATCACAGCCTGGATCAATCTCCACACACCCAAGCCTGTCACCCTGTTAAGGAGCACAGAGGGGAAGCTATGGCTGTGGTGTGGCCAAAACCTCGATTTCCAGGAAAGCCCAATAAGAAACCCATTTTTAACAGCATTAGGCACATTTGCCTTTGCTCAAAATCCCCGTGTTTTTCTAAGTGCATCAGTCAAGCAACATATTCCCTGAAATTAGGAAATGAGACAGGCATCTGCCACCAGTGGGCTGACAAGAGGAACAGCACTAATGGCAAACAGATGCAGGCCAGTGTCTCTGAAATCCGGGTTTAGCTGAACCTGGCTTGTGTTTGGAACTTGCAGGTACTTCCACTGCCTAAACATTTTGGGATTTTGGACATGGCTTTTGTGTTGGCCCATGTGGAGTTAGTGCTGGCCAGCCTTTAAAGGCTACAGTCGAGAATTAGCTTTTCAAATATTTTTTCAGGAGGTTAAAAAGTGTTGGGTGAGTTTGGGGGAAACCTTGGACTCTTAGGTCTGACATACAATCCCATGCATTTCTGCAGATTCTAAAGCATTCTCTGAGAGCTAACTTGACCACTTAATTATCCAATTAATGAATTTAATTTTCCTAAGTGCTACAAGAAACATCATTATGAATCAATCCAGAAAAGATGACATTGGCCTTGTCACTGACAGCTGTCCTACTGAGTTCCATTAAGTAAAGATGGGCAATATAGATGCTGAATATTACCCTGATTTCTTAGGACCAATTACATTTTGGATTTGTTTCATCTGATTTGCTTTATTTCTTGATGATGTTTTAATTATGATTTATGTCCTGCTCTGTTACATTATGGTAAGACCTCAAAAAAAGTGCTTGCAGAAGCTCTCCCACCCATCCTTTTGTGTGAGTGGCACCTCCTCATTGTACCACACTTTGAAACTGCCCCTCTCCTCATCCACCTGCTTCCTTGCAGTGGTCCTGCACAGAAAGTTCTCACTGCTGATGCCATGGGAAAATTTTGATGGCATTAGATAAATTTCATTTAGAAAATATTTAATATTTATAGAAATATTAAATAATTTTAAAATATTTATTTCATTTAGAAATCTTAGATTGCATTTCAGTCCCTAGAGAAACGTGCATCACAGATACCAAGCACCTCCTCATGCCTTTAAAACCCAGCCATGATATTTCCTGGACATTATTTTGACTGCAGTGAATGCAAGTTCTCCAGCAATTTTATATATAAAGTTTCTGTGCTGGATGAACCGCAGAGAGGCAAAAAAGGAATTGATTTAATTTTATTTCTTGTGTTTTTGAGGCTGGATTTGCATGTTCAGGCACTAGGAAAGAGTCACTCTTGGCAACGCAAAGCCATTTTCTTAAATACATGTATTAAAACTGAGCAATTAGTGTGTATGGCAAAACATTTCACAGCAGATTAATCAGAATGTTATACAGTATGTGAGGGGAAAATAATTGTGGCTGTTTCTCAAGTGGAGGGGAAGCACATTTATGTAGAGTAGCATATGCCACTGGCTGATGTTTAGGTTTTCCTCATCAACAAAAGTGAAAAGTTTAACATCTGTATTATATAATCCTCCTGCTCTGCTTCCAGAAGGCACTGAGGGCTCATTAAATACTTGACTACTGCTCTGCGCTAATTGGACAGAAACAGGGATTTTGGTTTAACTCTTCTTCATCAGAAGCACTCGGTGAATGCAACTCCTGCTAATCTTTGCTATTTAAAACATAACAATTAATGATCGGTAACAAACATATTTTAAAATATTTTATTATTAGAAGTGCAGGTGGAAAAAGAAATGAAGCTCAGAATTTCTTTCTCTAGTGTTCATGTTCTGTATCTCATTATCTGTGTGAGAGTGGAGAACAAATAAAGAGGAAAAATAATGGTGAGAAACAGGAGTGAAACCTGGAGAATGGAAATGTTTGAGCTGTGTCTGTAAAGTCAGCCCTCCTTAGTGCTCCAGCCCTTTGCAAAGGTCACAGTGGGCTCTGTAATGCAGAATTAAACTGCAGCTCCTCAGGGACTGGGGGCACTGGGGTTCCTGGGGCTTGATTAGGAGATATTTCTGATGGAAATCCCTGTTGCAGAGCAACAGTGCAATCCCAGTCTTCTGCAGCACCATGACAGGGAGAAAAGGACCCTTTAATTTCTTACAAACTACAGACACCATATCTAGCATAAAATAATTATTACTGCCTTGATTCTTCTGGCTTTTCTATCTGTTAGATTACTCAGGGAGGAAAACAGACTGAGGAACTCTTTCACCAACTGCTCTGATAAATCACTTTTACATAACAACCCCTGTGAGCACATTGCTGTGTGTCCTGGCATTCAGGGTTCTATCAAATGGGAATTCTGTGAATTGGGTGAACAGCTGCACCTCCCTGCCACCCAACACAGAGAATTCTTTTTCTACCCAGGGCACCCATGAGGGAGAGCTGATCTGGGGGCCGTGTCCAGGATTAGGAATGCTTAATGCTTTCTTTAAAAAGCACAAATTTTTCTTGTAGAGAGAGACCTTTCTCTGGGCTGTGTCCCCATCTTCTCCATCAACAGAATCCCAGAAGGGTTTGGTTGGAATGGTCCTTAAAACCCATGGAGTTCCACCCCTGCTTGGAGCAACTTTTCACTATCCCAGATTGCTCCAAGCCCTGTTGTCTTGGTTTGAAAAGACAGGTGCCTGATAAGGAAGGCAGGAGCCTCCCCTGAAATGGAAAATGCAAAATCCTCCCTCTCAATTATTATAATTTTGAAATTAAGGGGACTCTCAGGCAAAGATATGGGAGCAGGAACAGTTCTTTACTAGGGAAGAAAATAAAATTAAAAATGCAGTAGTACAGAACATCACTGCCAGAGTCAGACCATGCCCTGGCCCCTGTGTGTCAGGGGGTGGCACAGCCCCATCCCATGGGGGCTCAGCCCTCCTGCAGTGCCAGCTGTGGCTCTGCTGCAGCAGGGATCCTGCACAAGGGGGGAGTTTTCCTCTGCAGCTCCAGGGCTGCTGCAGATGGGCCTGGGCTCCCTCTGGCAGTGCAGGGCAGCAGAAAGCTGCTCCTCTGGGAATGCAGGGGGCAAAGGCTGCTGTGGTGTCCCAAAGCTCAGATTGGATCCAGGTAGGAATGCTTGGCTCCTGCCCTGGGCGGAGCATCTCCCCATGGGATGCTGGAATTGGATCAGCCCTGCAGGGACACTCACTGGCCATGGGCAGAAGAGATCTGGAGGGAGGATGGTTTGTGGGAGAGAGAAAGAAAACTGCCCAGTGAACAGAGATAACTGCCCCACCTCTGACATATGGCAATAGAACTCTGGTGCTTTGTTGCAAACCATTTGGCATTTCTACAAACTTTTTTCCCTTCCGAACATGCGGGCTAAGCCAACTGGATGAATACCCAACTTCTGTTTATAGAAGTTACATTAATTTGCATAAAAACTCAGATCTGATCAATAGATTAAAAAGGCCATGAAGTTGTTCCCTTTTTCCCCAATATTGGCAGGCATCAATGACTTCAGCTACCTGCACACAAACTGCTTTGAGCTCTCCATCTATGTTGGCTGTGACAAATATCCCCACGAGAGCGAGCTGCCAGAGGAGTGGGAAAACAACCGCGAGTCCCTGATTGTTTTTATGGAACAGGTATTCACCTGGCATTTTTTGTTTGGATTTAGATGTTTATTAGTTTTATTTATATTAGTTTTTATATTTATATATCTATTAATAGAATTTAAATTACATTAATAATATATAATATTTTCACACACATAATTTCAGTTTCATTATTTAATTCTGGAAGGTTTTTTATGGTTTTAAGTTAAATGTACTGGTTTTTTTGGGGGTCAGTGCCTGATAGTACAGAAAGTCTAAAATTCTTAGCAACTAGGGTTCCAACTCCTACTATTGTTCTCGCGTGACTAATTGTGTGGTTATTGGTATTTTTGATAGACATAGCACTTCAGCCAGGCTGGTTTAACTTCAGGGAATAAAGTAATGAAGCTTCTGAAAATATGATGTGGGTGATGAACTTGCCAGAAAGGGCTGCTGGGAAAAGACCCCAATATTGTGTCTGCTGCTTCATCTGTTCTTTTGATCTATATCTTGAATTTGATGCCTCAGGAATCCTAACAAAATTCACAAACTGATTCACAAGTTAATGCCTGAAGGGCTGCTAAAGGGTTAATAATGATGTTCCACAGTGTTGTGAGCCATGAAGTAGGAATATAAAAAGATAATTCACTTATGGAATTAAAGATTCATTGTAAGTTCCTAGGAATATTACTGTTCTTTGCTGTGCAATATTTACTTGTTTTTTTTATTCTCTTCCCAGGTCCATCGTGGCATCAAAGGCATTGTGAAAGATGTGCATGGGAAGGGAATCCCAAATGCTGTTATTTCAGTGGAAGGCGTTAACCATGACATTCGCACAGGTAAAAAAACCCAAATAAAAATAAAAAATATCAGTGCAAAAGAGCAGATGTGTGGTTTAAAAACAAACCCACTGAACCATGTTCTTAAGTACAACATCCACATGTGTTTTGAATGCTAATATTATGGGGTTTTATCTCTTTACTGGTGTTCTGTGCTCTTCATTTGCTGCCCCTTCCATCTGCTTTGCCACTGAGGCACAGAGTGAGGCAGATTTGGACACATTAACTGATTTCAGGCCATGGAATGTAACAGAGCTTTGTGACTTCCAAATCTCTCATGTTTGCTACAAGAGGTGATCTGAGCCAATAATGAATCTTGGAATATCTAACTTAGTTTGTGATTAATTTCAGTGCTACTGTGTCTCCATTGTGAAAGAAAGCATTGAATGACAGATACTTAATTAGGCAATAATGATTCTGCCTTAAATATTTCAAAATGGGACCACTGGGAAATGACAGTGGGAATTAAAGTAATCAGCTGTTTTTTCCTGTCTTGGAAGCCTTGGCAGTGCTGAAAGTCTGCCATAAAGTGTGGGTTGTGTTACTCTGTTAACAAAATTAATGTACTGCTCTGAGTTAATGCAATATGTGATTAATCTCCAGCTCTCTGTACTCTGGATTGTCATGTGAAAAAAAAAAAAAATAAAGTGCAATAAATATGCAAGATCCCAAAATCCACCTTGTAACACTCAGGGAATCTTGCAGCTATTTACATCTTGACTTATTGCTGAGCCTCTATGGCTCAAGGCCATCTGCACTTGTTAGTAAAAATAAAAGTACTTATTTCATTCCCTTTAATTTTTCTTTTTAATGAGACGTTTAAGCTCACACTCTGGAGTCACTGTGGAATTGGGAACATAAAAGTTCTATCTTGTTTCATATTATCCAGATAACAATACACGTCTCATTAGTCCATGAAACTAGAGGATTTATGCTGGAGCCAAAAAGCTAAAATGACATATATAACTCCAGAGAAAGAAGGCAAATTGTCAGCAGTCTTCTTTCATTTATACCTTTTAAAATGAAAAATGTGCCCATTTAAACCTCTGAGTTGCCTTGATGTAAAAATAGGCCAAGCAGGGGAAGAATTATGGCCAGAACCTCTATTCACAAAAGTTTTGTTTCAAGTGAGCAGAGCTCTGCTGTTTCACTGCTGCATTAACGTGGTCAGCTGCCCTGTAGAGCCAGACAGAAGTTGCCTGTGAAAGCCCTGTAATAACATTTAAAGGTTTGAGAAAATTCCTTTGCTTCTTCCTGTGGGCTGAAATAAAAGCAGATTGGTTTGGCTTTCTCCTGGATACAATATCCCTGATGGAAGGAGAGGGATGCTGACATTCAGCTAACACCATTAATGGGCTAATTGAAGGCATTGATTCCAGGAGCAAGAGCTTTGTGGGGAATTATTCCATTTTCCCTCAATGCAGATGTAACTATTGATTAAGTCTGAGTGATTCCATGTTGTTACAGTCAGATTTGGGCTGGACTCTGTGAGAAAACCTCTGCAAAAAGAGTTCACTTGGGTGGACAAATGCACCTTTCCCCCTCCATGGTGCCAAGGCAGTTTTGGGGGGATGCTTCCTGTAATTTGGGGAATGACAAAGTAAATATTGATGGAGAAATGGGCAGTTTCTTCCTGGTGAAACACTTCTGTGTCACAGCCAGACTTCAAAGACAGATGCTTCTGTGTGGCTTCTGAACCAAAGTGTAATTAATTTAATTTCACACAGTGTCCAGAAAAATTTTTATGAATATTTTGGTAAGTTTGCAGTGACTTCAGTATACTTAATGTACCAAAGCCCAAGGATTTTGATGTAGCATTTAGTAATATTTAATATATTAAATATATTTATCTATTAAATATTTATTTAATTAGTCCAAGCTAAGCATAATTCTGGTATTACAACTCTCCAGCCTCACTCCTGGCTGCCTGGTTCATACAGAAAATTGAGTTTAAGTTGTTACATGCTTTGGATATGCACTACTATGGCCAGGTTTCCTGGAGAGTCTTTTGTTGGTAAAAAAGCATTAGAAAGATTTTTATAATGTATTTAAATCAGTGCAGTTTGGCACATTTAAATGTAAAAATTGCTTTTGCGCTTTTACAATTACTTCATCGTAACTAAAGTTTGTCCTGTCAGGCTCAAAGGACATTTCTCTTAATTGTAGAATTTATGGAGTAGTCTGACATATTAAATTCATAGCAATGCTATCTTTGTCCTGTAATGCATTGTTATTTTATCAAAGCAGACATGGCAATCCCTTTCCAGCCCCAGTAGGTGGGTATGGATGCAGTCTGCCTCCAGCTGCTCCCACTGGAACCTATTATTTCAGCAAACCTATTATTTACTAAATTTATCTGTGTTTTTAATTGTGTTTCTTTTTGCCATCTGTTCTGATTTTTTTTTTCTTACTGGATTTAATCTGATTTTCAGAAAACCTCAACCTTTTAGCCTGGTATTAAATTCTGGGCACTGACAGCTGACAGAAATACTCCTGTCTGCTTGCTCCTAAATGGAAAGCAGGGAAAATGCATCCTGCTGAAGGTTTAATACCCAGCTTTGCAATGAATTCCCAGTGGGGTGTGAATGTGTAGGTTTATTCCTGGCCCTGTGTGGGGTTGTGATGAACTGGCTGCTGAATGTGTCAGGAAAATGTGGGTCAGCTTTGCAGCCCTGGGGCTAAAGCCAGGCTGGGAGCAGGGATGTGATCACAGCCGCCCACGGGGGATCCAGAGCCCTCTGCCTGCCCCGTGGTATTGCCAGAGCATTCACAGCTAAAAACGAGCCCTTGGGGGTAAATAGGAGGAATTTGGGCAGATTTGTGGTTTGGCCTTTTGTTCAGCTTCCAACAGTCCCAGTGGTGAGGGAGAGCTGAATAAAGAGCCTCTCTCAGAGCCTTTCCTAAAAATCCCTGAGTCATGAGGAACGGAAAATGTGGACCTTATTATCAGCCCAAATGTGGTCAAATTGACTTGAAGACCCCCTGATCATACTGGGATATAAGAATGGGCCTGATCAGGGACAATTCTGGCGCACCCAGAGGCTGCACTATGAGGGTGTAGTCAATATTGCCATTTGTTAACACTTGCTGTTTGCAAACACATTTTTTATTTTACCAAACCCTAAATTAAAGCACTGTTTCTTTAAACAGAGGCTGCCCAGCCTGATCCTTCCCAAAATAAAATATTTTTATGCAAATCATCTTCAGTTTTTGCTACACTGTGCACTGCCAGTGAGCCAAGGCTGGTGTTAGTAAGGCTGTCAGGTCTCATCAGTGCTAAAAAACCCCAACCCCTCCTCATGCAGGAGATGTTCCATTTCTATTTTTACTTGGAATTGCATATTTGAATATGTACTTTCCATCACAGGGAGTTCCTCCAGGACAGAGTGCAAAACTAATTTTAGGTAATAGCTTTCCCCCTTTTTCAATTCACAGCTAAGAATATTCAGTGGTTAAAATCATATTTAAAAGAAGCCTAAAACAATCCTGATGCACATATGGCTACATAAAATGGGTATATCTGAGATCATTCATGGGGAAAAAAAAGAAACCAAAAACTCTTGATTCAATGAAGTGTTAAAATACATTTTTCTGAGTAGGTTAGTTGATTGCAGGAGCTTGGTTTGTGCATTTACATTTAACCAGGTGGTTAAACGTCCTGGTAAATTTACTTTGTAGGAAAATCAGTGTAAGGCTTCATAGAAGGGAATATTTACTTACACCTCAAAGTGAGTTGATATTATTTACTCACACACTCTTCCTAACAAATAGCACCAAAATCTGTGTCCTGGCAGTCTGATCAGGGTTGTGTGATGTGGATATTTCACTGGGGCTCCTCTGGATCCCTCAGTTAGGATTGGTTTGGGAAAGATCTTTTCTACACCAAGGGAATCACCAGATTTTGCCTCAGGCCTTTCCAACTGCCAAAAACCTACAGCTGGTTTGGAGCCTTTTTGCATAATTTGGAAAATATGATTGAGATGTGTCTTTCTCTAGGGTTGGCAGGATGAGGAGGGGTATTCGTGGTGGGGGCAGCCCTTTGGACACCCTCCTGGTGTGAAGATGGAGGGTTCTACCTGTGGTGTCCTCTTACCCATGGCCAAGGACTTCTCCTGGGGATGGTGCAGGGCTGAGAGTTGGACTCGATGGTCCTTGTGGGTCCCTTCCAAATCAGCTTATCCCATGGGATTCTGTGTCCTCATCTAATGGACTCAGGTTGCCCCAGGAAAGGTTTAGATGTGATATTAGGATAAATTTCTTCACGGGAAGGGTTTTAAAGAACTGGAGCAGGCTGCCCAGGGATCTGGTGGAATCCCCATCTTAGGAAGTGTTCTAAAAATCTGTGGTCATGGCACGTGAGGACATGGTTTAGTTGTCATCATGATGGTGATGGCTGATGATTGAACTTGAGCGTCTTAGAGATGTTTCCCAACCTCAGCAATTCTGTGACTTTATGACCACCACTATCCTCAAGGAGAAAGGACCAAAGCCCTGAAAACCATCGTTTTTCCCCCCACCAGGAGCAGATGGGGATTACTGGCGTCTCCTCAACCCGGGCGAGTACGTGGTGGGCGTCAAGGCCGAGGGCTACACCGCCGCCACCAAGACCTGCGAGGTGGGCTACGACATGGGGGCCACCCAGTGCGACTTCACCATCTCCAAGACCAACCTGGCGAGGATCAAGGAGATCATGAGGAAGTTTGGGAAGCAGCCCCTGAGCCTGGCGGCGCGCCGGCTGCGGCAGCGGGCGCGGCGGTGGCAGCGGCGGTAGAGCTCGGCGCCAGCTCTGCTTCTCCCAGCCTGGCTGTAGTCGTAGTGAGAGTTACATAGCCCATCTCTTCATGCCTTTTTCTCTGCACCATGAGGCCTTTCTGTTTGTGGAGCTGGATGGATGCTCGGGGGGGGGTTCTCATTTTTGGTGGGAAAAAAATCAGAATGAAGTCAAACCAAAAGGAGCCCCCGGTTGAAGGGAGGGACAGGGAGAATGGAGGAAGGTGAATTGAGTTGAGCTGGAATGAAATGTTTTGCTTGTTGGGTTGTTTAATCCTTTGTCAATCTGTTTCCTTTAAAAATTGAAGAGAAAGGATGAAAAACAACAGCAGCAAAAAAGAGATACAAACAAGAAGTGTTCTGAATGAAAAATTGAGAAAAGTATCTAAAGTATGAAACTGGTAAATTTTTGCAACTCAAAAAAGTTTTGTCACTCCTTATGTTTTGTTCTCATATGGGAGAAAAAGCTGAGAGGTGACAACTTCTGTTTAATGTGATTAAAACTTGTGTCAGAATTTCTCTCTTTCTCTGAAGGTTGCCCCTTTGATAAGCACTATATTTCAGGAAAAAAGCCTGCAGCGAGTAACCCACCTTTGCTTTCCTGCTTGGGTTGTTTAGATTTAAGGATGCTTTGTGCTGCTAGAGTTAAATTCCAGAGTGTTTTCTCCTCTGGCTTTTTAAAGCTGCAATTTTACTCCATGAACTAAACCAGACAAAAAGGTTTTGGGATCAGGACCACTGTGGTGTGGCAGTCCTTCCCTGATGTGGGAGAAGGACCTGAACAAAGCTTTTCCTGAGGATCCAGCCACTTGTGTCATGTATGAGAGGAGAGGCTTTGTCACTGAGAGGTGCTTAATTCACAAATCCTCTGATACCATCATTTTTCTTAATTTTTGGCCTGACTTGAGGTGCCTTTTGTGCTCCTGCACATCTCATGCCACTGTCTTCTGTGACATGCAAGGGGCTCTGGGCTCCTCTGCAGGCCTGCTCCTCTTGCTGCTGCTTTTCTGGCCTCATGCCTCTTTGGGAGCAGGAGTTGTGCTTTAGTGTTGGCTTTTGAGTAGTAAAATTGTACAGCGGGACAGGATTGAGGTTCAGGAAAGATGCAGAGCACATCTAGGAAAGAATCAACATTGGGCAAAGTACCAGCTGATGAAAATACGACTTTGCTCCATTAGCTTCAATGTTATGACCTAAGTTATACCTAAAAAAACTAGAGTCAGCTGCATGATTTTAGCCAGTCTGTGGCTAAATAAACATCTCTTAACATGCTTGGTGGCAGACTGCAGCATACTCTTCCAAATACAATTCTGTTTTAAACATTTTGATTGCTATTTACAGTTTTTGCCAGTTTGATAGGATTCTTGGAAAAGACATTCAGCAAAATATCATTGAAACTGAGGAAAAAATAAAGCAGAGTAGAAAAGTTACTGTAAAAATACCATGTGCCATCTCTATTAATTATTTTTTATTGTCAATGAATGAAGGAAACACATGAAAGACAAAAGACTGCAGAATGAAAAACACAATCTAGAGCCCTTGCATAGTAAATAATCATATTGCTCAATTTCTTAGGCAATTTCAGCCCTTCCTGGTTCTGCAGATACCAATAAATAACAGCAAAGGCTCCAATAAAACAGAAGAGTGCACTTTTAATTCTCTGTGACTGAAATTATGGAACGCCTCCAAGTCAGTATCATTTCAATTAAGTAACAGAAGTAAACAACTCATCCAATCATTCCATCATGTGGAATTATATTTTACTAATTTCACCCTCTTTGCACCCTTACAGCATCCTGCATACCAAATATTTCTGTATAGCAAATATAACTGCAGTTTGTCAATAAGGGATTTTTATTTCTTGAGAGGTGGGAAGGGATTAATGATGTCTTTGTGCAGGTAACAAAGTGAAATAATTTTGGAATATGGAGTAATGACAGCAGACAATTTGTTTGCAGTTAAATTTGTTGTGTTCACTGGCATATGTAGATTTTATGACCATCATGACAGATCAAGAGCACACAAGATTTTTTGGGTTATGAATGGAGTTTTTTGGGTGGGCTCTCTCTGGAGTCTCACAAAGGCAACTTTGTGGGTGGTTGGAATGCACTGGCATAAGTGGAACAAAATAGCCAAATTTAAATGGGATTGAAGGTGGAAACCACTGCTTTAGTCCTGGCAGGTGAGGTCTTTCTACCTTGAGATAATGGTGTGAGAATTTAACTTTACAAACCTTGAGGTTCCTCTGCTTTGTTCTCAGAACTGAGGTTCTTCCTGTGAGAAAAGATTTTTCATTTGATGAGAAGGAATGGATTTGATGGGGAATCCTTGGACATCTGTTGGCTAAGACTGGGTGGGCTCTGATTGCTGAAGGCCTCAGGTGCTGGGGACAGTGGCTTTGGTGCTCTTTCCTGGCTGTCACTAGTGCTTACACGAGTTTGGGCACAGCAGAACTGGGACTAATGCAGGTGACCTTACTCCATTTTAGTCCAGGCATTCCTAAATAAATGGCCTAATAGCTGTCAAGTGGACTTGTCTGTGCAATTATTTTCTGATTGTCCAGCACTGGAAAACATTCAGGCTCCAAGGAGTTTTACCAGGAATATCAGATGTGTGAATATCTCATGCTGTTTATGCCTGCCCTGGATATAATGATGGCAAACTGATGTGTGCCCTATTTACTGCTGTGGTTATGCACTTGGGAGTTAAAATGTTCCTTTCCTTTGAAATACACAGCACCATTATTTTACCTTCAGACACATCCAAACCACAAGCCAGTAAATCTGGATACCAATGTTTTCTATTTAGCCTCCTTTTCTACCTCTTTAGAACAGGTAATTTTTTTTTTCTAAAGTCTGTGCTTTAAATCTCTTTTCCTTTTAGTGTTGGAGGAAAACAGACAGCCCTGCAGAGATGCCAAGAAATAAAACTTGAGGGTGGATTCAGCCCTTTTGTAATTACAGATCCATTTGAACTGCTTATAGCAGTTCTCTTGTGTGAGAACTTTGCTAAATCTTGATCATCCCTGATATAAAAAAGAAAAATACCAACCCTTCCAAGTAGTAAGAAATTCAGCTGCACAACCTCACCCACGCAGGAAAGGTTAAACAAATGAAAGGTTAAACCAGAAGATATTCCATTCTGCTTGATAATGCCAACCATCAGTCATCTGCTCCCATGCAGAGCCCTGACAATCATAAAACACAGTGGGAGCTGCCTGGCTTCTCCTTAACTATCCCTGTCATGTTATCCAGCTGCTCATTTTTATTGGTTTCATTGTCATCTGGGTTTTTCTCGTCCAGTCTGATAACCACAAGTGCAGTAACCTCTCAAAGACAGCTCTCAGTACCTGCAAATCCCAGGCTGGTTTGGGTTGGGAGGATCTCAAAATCCAACTCATCCTGCCATGGGCAGGGACACCTTCCCCAATCCCAGGTTGGTCCAAGTCCTGTCCAACCTGGCCTTGGACACTTCCAGGGATGGGTGAGTCAGGTTGGGAATCTACAGAAACAATAATCTGCTTACACATGTTGGTAGAAATGTGGTGTCATTTGGTAATCTCTAATCTGAGCTTAATTTATTGACAGCAGAAGAGTTTTAGGAATATCTGAGTATGGCTTTTACCAGGAGGTTGAGATTTGTGTGGGTAAAACACTGATGAAAATGAATGTGAATGAAACCATTGTCTGTGCTAGTTAGGAAATGCATTTTTTCATTGGATATTTTTAGCTGTCACATATTGTCAGCTCCTGTCACCATCCACTTTCCCTTCTCTTATCCACGTATAGTTGTGGGTTTTTTCCTCCAACTTCAGCTCATTATTTTCACAGAATTTGGGACATGTCCCCAAAGTGTGGATTTCAGTAGTGAGTGACAGAGACCCAGCCAGATTTCCTTGTCTCTTTTGTCACACCGTGGCAGGTGCTTGACCTTTATGAGAAACACCAAAACAGAGACAAACTTGAAACAGAACACAAGTGGATTCACACCAATGCTTCCACTAATTGACCATTAAAAACTGCCATGACATACCTTTGCTGTGGGTCCGAAAAAGCCCCAGTTTGGAGCTGCTTTTTTACCTTTTATTTTGTCACCAGGCTCTGAGTGAATTTAGGCAGCAGCCCTAAGCCTGAGGGGGAAGTGTCAGAGCAGAGATAATTTGTATGAATTGTGGTGGCATCACAGGACAGCCAGCTCTGTGCACACCTTCCATCCCTCCAGCTCTGCTGCTTCACACTCCCCAAGGACACAGCTTTTTACAGCCCTTTTCCTCTCCTACTGCAGCAGCTGCACACACGGAGAAAGAATCAGTGATTTTTACCCTTGGTTTCATAGGTACATTTGTGACCACTTTTGGCCGTGCTGCTTTGTGTTATCATAGAGACAAACAGATTTTTTTGGCTCTTTCCAGTCCTTAATAAACAGTTACGAATCCTCTTGGCTTCAGGTGATTAACTTCTAGAAGTTTTAGTGTTTTCTTCTGATATCTCCTTAATATTCCAAGTTTAAATCACATCCATGCACTTAATCTGAAGTGTTTACTAGTCTCTAATTGCTTTTTGAGGGTCATTAAACTTCAGATGACATTTTTGTATTTCACTGTAATGTTGTAAGATTTTTTAGCAGAAAAATTTGCATTCAATGAAGCCATAACAGTGAATGTAATCTTGTCACTAAATAACCACTCTCTGCCATCTTCCATTGGTAAAATCAACATTTTGCAGGACCCATGGTCACTTTATAGCTGAGTGAGGTTTATAAATCCACCATGTCCACACTGAGATTTGCAGAACAATTTGTTGATCACTTTTGTGGCTTCTCTGTCCTCTTCACAAGAGACTCAGTTTGATTTTGATGGGGATTACAGTTCCTATTAAAATTTTAAACATTGCTCACCTGCTTGAGTTTAGTTATCATCTTATGAGTTTAATGAGAAAAACTCATAAAGAGTTTTCCTCATTAGGTACATAAAGGATGTTTTTATACATTTCACAAATTTCAGACTCAACAATTTTTGGTGGAACCTTTCAACTTAATAGGTAAATGAGTGTTTTCATCAGTAAAAAAATGACAATAATTGGATTTTTGACAGCTTGTAAAAAAAAACTCCAGGCGATGAACACAAAGGTACTTTACAGGTGCATGGTTTTAATACTTAATCTGCCTTTTCAGGAGTCTGAGTGCCTCTGTTCACCTGTCCCCCTCAGAGGTGTTAAATCCTCGCTGGTGTTTGGTGATTTCCACAGGCTGGGTTAACCAATATCTCACAGTTTTCTGCTCTTTACTGAACTATCTTCAGACTAGACCCCTTTCCAGCACTTGCCTCTCCCAGGGGAAGGTCCAGCCTTCATCAGGGAAGGTCCCTGGAGCAGGACTGGAGTGTCAGCAAAGAACACTTGGATTTTCACATCACAGCAGCACTTCTGAGAGTGGGTTTTTTCCACCAAAACACTGCAAAAGAGCATTGCACTGTGTATTCTGACATGCTGCTGGTGTTTAGAGAAGACAGTAACAATTCCCACCTATTATTACACTAAGTAATCTCAACCACCTGATATTTTAATTATTCAAGTCATTAACTCTCTCCCTTAATTTGCAGCAGCTGCTTTCTAAAATTCAATACATCACTTATGTCAACAGCCCAGTCATTCTTATTAACTCTGCTGTCCCAAAAGCAACAAAAAAGAGCATTCAGAGTAAACTGTCATTTCTAGATGAAATATTCATCCAGCCTTACTGTCAGCAAGTAAAAAGATGAGAAATGGAATTACTTTTTGTGGTTTAGATGTGACAGAAATTCCATACCTGGGTTAATAAGGAGCAATGGCGGCATAATCTCACTTAACCAAACCAGGGGGGGTTCAAATCAGAGATCTGTTTCTTACCACAAAGATCTGGAGCTGGTTCCATGGCCTCTGTGTAAAAAGTTGTAAAATCGTATTGCTATTCGTTACAGTTTTGTGAGCCCTGGAACTCTCAGGTGAATGGAAATCATTAATTTGAGTTTGGCTCAGCTCAGGGATCATCTCCTGACTCCAAGGCTGTCCTCACGAGCAGAACAGGTGAATTTACAGAACACTTGGGAGAGGAATGGGAACTGGAGGAAAAAACTGACTCTTTCTATGATCCACCCTGTATCTGCCTTATTTTTCTGTATTTGGCTAATGAAGGGCAGCTGGAGCCACTGTAATGAACATAATGATTTCTGGGAACATCCAAACCCCAACGACTGCACTGAAGCACCAAGACAATCAACAGCTCCACCAGAGAGACATAAGCTGTTAAATCGCCTTATTCACTTCAATTCCAAAGGGCTTCGCTACTGTTGGCTGCTATATGGTCATTTTTAAATACTGAAACAAATTCCTTGAGTGTCAGAACTTTGAGAGTTGCTCTTCAGAGGCATTTATCTGCTTTTACTTACACATTTTCTGTGACTTTTGCCCTAAAAAGGTCATTAAGGAGCAGTTTGATGACTATGAGTCAGTGTAATTTTGGGTACTGATGCTCCTGTCCACCCTCAGTCAATGCACCCTCAGCACTGTGTGCAGAACAGACCTGGTTTGGAGAAAATCCAGCATTTTAAAATCTGTTTCTCACTAATGAAAATGTCCATAGAAATTAATTGCTGATTTCCATCTCAGCTTCAGGAGTAATGTATCATTCTTAAAGCAGAAAGAGTCTCCAGAGGGTAATTTTCAGATTATCACAGTCTTTAGATGTATTATTAAGACCTTGACTGCTGCATGATTGATTTAATATAAATATAAATCAATAGAGCATCCCTAGACCTCTTCCCTGTCTTCTGCAGGGAACTTGGTAGGTTTCTGGGAAATGAGACCAGAAGAAGTGGGGTGGGTGAAACAGAACTTCTATTACAGAGGGAAAAGTGAAAGGTGGAAAAGATTCCAGTTGAAATCTTCTAGTCCCATATTTTTCCTGAATTAATTTTATTTTTCCTGAATTTTCAAATAGCCCACGTTCCTGAAGCAGCCACTGAGGTGAACAACAAAGGATAACTGGTGGCATTTCAAGGCTGCCAGTCCAAGCCAGAGAGTTCAGAAGCAGATGGTGGCAAATTATATTTCAGCAAATGCTGATAACGAGTTTATCTTAAATCAGAAAATTACTCTGAAATTTGGGATCTGGCAGAAAGCTGAGTGGGTTTTTTTTTTCACACCAAAGCTGATAAAACCCCGGGGTAGGAAATGGGATGGTCAGAGCAGCATTCCTTCAGTGAGTTTGTGATTTGACAATCAGCTGTTGATTGAAATGTTGAGGATGTTGAAATCACCCATTTCCAATTTAAAATAGCACAAATACCTGCTATTAGAAAGAAAAATATAAACTCTGGAGGGGGAGGAAGGAGCAAATCAGGGTGTTAAAAATGAAGTAGAAATGAATCTCAGTGACCCCCAGCAGCAGTGGGGTGTGTGTTTGTGTGGGCACACAAGAAATGGGAGGGCAGGCAGCCCTCAGGGGGCATCAGCACTGCAGAGCTGCCAATTGTTCCACATTAGAAACCCCAAATTGTACAAATGCAGCCTTAACATAGCAACAGCAGAGCAGAGTGTAGGAGTCCCCAGTGTTTATCTGCTTCCCTGATTGCATCTCCTCGAATTTCAGTGAGCCTGAGAGCTCAGGATGTAAAATAGTGGTTATAACATCCCTCCCAGCATCCAAAAAAAGAAAAGAGAGGAAAAGAAAACAAACAAAACAGAAGCCCCACCCTGCTGATGAAACCCCAGAGTCTCCTGTGACTTGTGTATCTGAAAATGTTACCTTGAAATATTTGATTATTTGGCCACAGTTTATGCCAGGTTGTAAAGAGACTTCAGAGAGGAAACAACAGATTCTCATCTGCTGAAGCCATACAAAGGCTGCTGGTATCAAGATAAAACTGCCCAGCCCCTTTGGCACTGCATTTGATAGACTTCCTTATCAGCATCCCAAAGCTTGCCAAGAGTCTCTCTTTATCTGATTCCCACTGGGAAAGCAGGGGAATTTCTGCATCGAAGTTCATGACCCATCCACTCTCGGGTGTTCATACGAGGTCCGGCACATTGTGGGTGCTGCTGGAAACAAACCACTAATACAAATGTAATTTGAGGTATATTCTTAAATTTATAGAGCCTCTCATGTAAAAGAATTGTTCAGGCTGGAAAAGCCCTCTGAGGTGTCTGAGTCCAACCATGCCAAGGCTGTGTCTTCATATCCCCAAGCACCGCATCTACAGAGCTTTAAATCCCTCCAGGGATGGGGACTCCAGCACTGCCCTGGGCAGCTGTGCCAGGGCTGCACAAGCCTTTCCATGAGGAAATAAATTGTTCCCAAAATCCACCCTGAGCTGCCCTGGCCCAGCCTGAGGCCGTTCCCTCTGCTCCTGTCCCTGTTCCCTGGAGCAGAGCCCGACCCCCCCGGCTGTGCCCTCCTGGCAGGAGCTGTGCAGAGCCACAAGGGCCCCCTGAGCCTCCTTTGCTCCAGGCTCAGCCCCTTCCCAGCTCCTTAGGGATTCTCCAGCTCCTCAGGGGTTCTCCAGCCCCTTCCCAGATCCTCAGGGATTCTCCAGCCCCTTCCCAGCTCCTCAGGGATTCTCAGGCCCTTCCCAGCTCCTCAGGGATTCTCAGGCCCTTCCCAGCTCCTCAGGGATTCTCCAGGCCCTTCCCAGCTCCTCAGGGATTCTCCAGCCCCTTCCCAGCTCCCACAGGGATTCTCCAGCCCCTTCCCAGCTCCTCAGGGATTATCCAGCCCCATCCCAGCTCCCTCAGGGATTCTCCAGCCCCATCCCAGCTCCCTCCATTCCCTTCCCACCTCCCTCAGCCCTTCCTGGGGCTCCAGACCCTTCCCAGCTCCGTTCCCTTCCCTGGACACCCTCCAGCCCCTCCATGTCCTTCTTGCAGTGAAGAACCCAGAACTGGACAAGGATTTGAGGTCCCTCAGCAACCCCAGCACAGGGGACAGGCACTGCCCTGGTCCCGAGGCCACAGAAGTGACAATAATATATTTATTAACTGCTCAATACCTCAGTGCTCTGTTGGCAGAGCCACTGCTTAGCACTGGGTCTGTTTGTGTGGCTGCTGCTCTGTGCACACCTGAATTAATGATTAGAGCTGTGATAACCTCCTGCAGATCAGGCATTGCCACCAGCCAAGGTGCTCCCCACAAAATGCCCCTTGGCACTCCAGCCAGCCATCAGCAACAGTGATGCCCCTGTAGCCCAAAATACCTGAAATATCTTGGATAAGTTCGGTGACTCAGCAGCTCTCTAACCCTTCAAAGGGGAAGGGGGTAATTTGTGAGCAAACAGACCTAAATCCCATCAGCTGTTCACAGCAAATAATTTGAGCATCTCTGTGTGTGCAGTCAAAGCAGATCATCTTAATGTGAAAATGATGGCAAGTATGGAATCATTTTAATAGGATGATGAAGAGCTGTGGGCTCCTGGGGAAAGCAGTGCAGCAGTGTGTGCACCTGCATCCATTAAAAGGAGCAAAATACAGGGAATAACATTAAAAGGAGCAAAATATAGGGAATAAGGAGCAAAATATAGGGCTGTAGCTTGCCAGCCCATCTGACTGAAGAGCTGGTGGGAAATGAGGTGGACAGGGAAAAGAGAAAATACAGTGTAAGACAGCCTGGGTTGGTGTAATGGAGCTCACATGGGGCCACAATGGATATTTGTCTCCCTCCTAAAACTGATGGAGGTTTTGGAGCGCACATGAAATTTGGGTTATGGAGGAAGAAAAAGTAAAATTAGAAAGGCACAGGTAGTGATGCCTTGTCCAGGCTGCCCTAGAGCAGAGGCTGGACAGAGCTACAGAATAAAGCAGGGATTGATTCAAAGGATCTCCTCCATGGATGCACCTTGGGCAGCACAAGAGCCCAGCCAGGGCTGCACCCAAGATGAACCAAAATGGCCCCAAAATGCACGAGCGGGCACGGGCTCTGTCCCTGGGATCAGTTCTGCTCCATTTGCACCTTGCAGTTCATTGTCCCATTCCAGCTTTAGCCCCTGCAGTCCCACCCTGCTTGTTTTTCTCTCTCCAGCCCACGGGGTTTGTGCTCTTGGGCTGAGATTGGGATCATTTGTCCTTGGTGCCCAGCTGGAGCAGGAATTGTTTTGTGTCCCTGCTCTGTGCACAGAGCTCAGCATCCCCTGATGTGAACCCAGCCCCACACACTAAAGCAGCACAGAATGGGAAACATAGAAAAGCCAAACCTGAGGCTAAATCAGTAGTTCCTATGTCACCCAATCAACTCCATCTACTCTGCCCATTTTCACCATACCAAGAACATGCCTCAGTCCCTGGAAGGAGTCTGTGAACACTAGACAAAAAATAGAGAAAACAATCCAAAGTAACTCCCAGTTCTTCTGAGATGATCTCACTGCCCATGTATATTCATTGTTTGCTGCTAGGCAGAAACAGTCTTTCAGTCTTCTTGACGTGGAAGAAGTGGAGATTATAATTACAAAATACTAATATCTTCAATAAAATTAAGTGACCAATTTTTAACAGATAATAGATTTTATTGCCTTTGTAGTATTCCTTTGGAGGAATATGTTTGCAAAGGCCATACATATTTATAGGTGCCACAAATATAGAAGTACATAAATATGAAAAAATGCATAGATATATATTCCTTTCCTCTTCTTTCTTTTGCATTGCAAAGAAGGGACAAATTATGAGAAAAAATATTTGTAGCAAACCGACCCAGGCTGCAATTGCTGTGTTAAAGCTACCCAGGTCACAGGAGAAGATGATGTTTTATGTGATTACCAGTGACAAATATCAGCACTAATGTGAGTTTATTGACAAGCACAATGGCCAGGAAGGAGAGGTACAGGCCCTGCAGTGCACAGAAACTGAGAAAGTGATTTCTCATCTACTAAAGGATGCTGGTATGTTCCTCCTGGGTTGGATCTATGTCCTTGAATTATCAGGCAGCACTTCTTTACATGGAACATCTACCTGGTGCTAAACACACCATTATTTAGGGAATGGTGTGAGTTCATCATCATTTACATTTTTCTTTAGATTCAGATACCATCTGCTGCTCTGTTTTCTTTTGCCTAATGTCACAGTCATAAGCATGTAATTACCATACTCCTACTCATTTTTTTTCATGTTCTTATTCATTTCAAGCTTAATTTCAGTCAGTTTTTGTCCTTAGCTTTCTTAAACTCTGCAATTATTAGAAGACAGTTAATGGGATCAACAGCAACGTTTCATGCTGCAAGGATAAATTTTGAAATGGATTAAATGAGGACAGATGACAAAGCGCAGAAAGCAATCTTTAGATCAGAAAAAAATGGAAGGAAAAAGTAGCCTTGTACAAACTAACAAATGATGAGTTTTTAAAAACTCAAAATCTCAGGGGTTTTTCTCGTAGTGATAAAACAAGAATTTGCAACCCGGAGAAAGTGCAGGCCTTTGTAAATATTAATGGAGGAAAGGGCAACCCTGGCTCCACTCTTTGCCCAAGTTCAGAACAAAGCTCAGCATGGATCAGTTCTGGCCCTCAGGGTCCTGCCAGGTTTGCTGTTTGTCTCTGGGTTATTCTGTAGCTCAGGGCGGGTGATAGGAGGGAGGGAGGGGGACATTGCACACAGGCAGCTGGTGGCAGGACAAGGGCAGTGTCACCCTCCCAGGGAACACTTCCCAATTCCCAGTATCCCATCCATCCCTGCCCTCTGGCAGTGGGAGCCATTCCCTGTGTCCTGTCCCTCCATCCCTTGTTCCCAGTCCCTCTCCTGGAGCCCCTTCAGGCCCTGGAAGGGCTCTGAGCTCTCCCTGGAGCTTCTCCTCTCCAGGTGAGCCCCCCCAGCTCTCCCACATCAAAGGTGCTCCATCCCTCTGCTCAAAATGGATATTTCTGTGATGTTTGCACAGCACATTCCAGCTCACCCACATGAAAACAGTCTGTGCCACCCCACAGAGAGATGTGATACCAGTTTAGGTCAGCTGCTTGTCGCCAAATGCCCCAGAGGCCGCTGAATGGCTCCCAGCCTTTTCCCTTCAGAGGTCGCTTGGGTCCCTGGTGCTGTGCTGAGATTTGCTCCAGTGTCAGCCACCAGAGTGGTTCAGGGGCACACCTGAGCTCTTTATTTTGTGTTGGGACTCCTGCAGCTCTGGCTGGGCCCCTCCTCTGCACCGCAGATGCTACTAAGTACAAAAGATTCAAATAAATATTGGCATTTTTGGAGGTGCAGGAACATGCCCACTGTCTTGCTGGCATGGCAGCTGCTTTCCTCCCAGAGCCAGGCCAGCAGAAGTTGCCAGGAGGCTTTTAACTTGGTTCTAGCATGATGCTGGGAAAAGAAAAAAAAGTTGTATAATGATGTGGATGGTAAGTCCTTTGAAACTACACTTCCTTGAATTTTCAGGGTAATTATTCTGTCTCTGCTACATCTCCCGGCGAAACTTTCCAGGAATTAATATTCCTTTGTACTGTGAAAGACAATATTTAGGTCCTTCCTAAGGGATGGGAAAAAAAAAGTTGTAATGGAGACCAGAGCAAAATAAAACCTCCCACAGATTCAGAGAGGGAACAGCATCCCAGAATCTCTCACATGGTGTTAGCAGCTTTCCTTTGCCTGTTTGTTGGAGCCTGGAGCCCAGGATGGAGCTGAGATCCTGGGAAATGCCTTTCCCCCCATGTGAGAGCACCACAGTTGTACTGAGGTTTGCAGAGCCAGCTTCTCCTCTCAAAGATAACAGTGAAATCCTTGCATTTGGAGCCTGATTTGTGCCTTGCTCTCAGTGCAAATTAAAAGTGGCTGCAGGCTGGATGTGAATAAATGATTTACCTCACCCAGCTCTTCGAGCTTTTTTGAGAGCAGGGTGTTAATCTGTGGAGATTCCTGTTAATTTGTGCCTGGCAGGGAGGAGGGGCATGCACAGGGAAAGGTGGGGAAAATAGTTATTTAGAATAATGGGGGGAAGTGGGAATAAAAGACAGCACAAAGTAATCGTGTTGGTTAAATGAGAAATTATTTGATGTCTGAGGATTTTCAGCTCTTCTGGGATCTCTTCTGCTTTTCTACAGTGGAGATTTAACACCTGGGTGGGAAGCAAAAGAGCCCTTAAGAGGCCTAATCCGTGCACTGGAGTGGAATTTAATCTTCAGCTCAAATCTCTGTCTGGAGATCACAGGGAGAAGCCTGGAAATGCTGCTGATTCCAGGGAGTGGAAGGCGTCTGCCCACGGCAGGGGGTGTGGAATGAGATAACCTCTAAGGTCCACCCCAATCCAAACCATTCTGTGATTCTATGTTGCTAATAAAATTCGTTATTAATTATTAAAGTATTAATGATGAATCCCTTTAAATCAGGGGAAAAAAAACCACATTTGGGGACCAAGAATTTGGACTTTAAATGGAAAATGAAAGACTCTACTCTCTGAAGACCAAAATTGCGCCCTGTGCAGGGTGCAAACCATTTGGGTGGTGTTGAGGAAGAGCCTTCAACATTTCTGTGGGAATTCTGAGTAGGGGAGGATATTCAGGGAGCAGAAGGAAGCCTCTCAACCTTGGCTTCACACCAACCCAAACCTGCTCAAGATGTCAGGGAAGAACTCAGTTTAAGTAGAATCACATGTACCAAGGCTAAACATATATCCAATATTAGATATAAACATTATTCTCCAATTATTCCTAATGTTGTTCATATAGGAATGAAGTAATATTCTATTGCAATGGACTCTGTAGCTGTTTTCCAAAAAAATGGGAGGGATTGACCAGGTCATAGCATTGCAACGACACCACAGGATTGACTTTTGGAACAATGAAGTGAAACAGGCTTTTTAAAACATTAATTTTATATGAAAAAATAGCTCATGCCAAGTCATTTGTCATAATCACATTTCATTAACAGTAAAGTTAACAAAATCACAATATACAGATTTAGTATGTATTTATTTATATATGTCACTTTGTATTAACCATTAACTCTATGTAATAAAAATATATTACAACATTTGATATGTATCCACAAAGCACAAGCCATTGTAAACAGAACAGACAGCACAGGCCCCATTATTCAAAATCTGAACTCAGGAATAATAATTATTTTGTTCTATTCCTTTGAACAGAGGATTTAACGTGTTTGCTTTTGCATTAATGGATTTGTTTCTCTGGAATATCTCTTAGGAGACTCTCAGAGTTTAGCTTACCTGGGACCCTAAAATCCCTGTTAACTCATGGCACTCTTAAGTGTGTTGTCCTTACAAAGAGGTCTGTGCATCCCTTTATCCATGCAACTTAGAAAGATTTCATTTATATTCCCATTTCCCCCCTAAATAAATAGCCCCTGCAATTACACCCCATTGTTATACAAAAAAAAAAAAAGTTAAATGCAATAAATTATAGTGGTATATTTATAATAATATAATCAAACATGCCCTATCTACAGCAGCTATTAATGTTATTTCATAACTATCTTCCTTCAGACTGGCTGTAGGTGCTTTTAGAAATAGGAAACCATCAATTTTTCAATATTTGCAAAACAAAATAAATACTTTAAATACACAGACTGAACTTTTTATACCTCTCATGATATGAATGGTCCTTATTCACCCAAGCAACCCCACTGTCCTTGCAGCAAGGAGTTGTAAAACCAGCTCCTAACGACTTTTTAAAAAATCAAATAACCTTCTAATAGTCTGATCTAGGGACATAAGTTTATATCCAACTGTATCTGGAAGGATTGGTAATAAGTTACATTCCTGCAAGAATTCAGAAGGGAACTGATTAGTGATTGCCAAATACATGGAAACTGTAATCTTAAAATAATCTTCAAAACTAAAAACGCTGTGAAAAAAAGAAATCTAAGGATTAGAAAAATGCCCTGTGTATAAATAAAGTTAATCAAGGCACCTCTTAGTTACCTATTTCTATTTTCCAAGGCAATATGTGATAATAGTTTTCAAATGTCTTGTCTGGGAAGCCCTATGGTTTCTGCTATAAAAAGACCCATTCTTTAGTCTGGATGATGCAGGTAGCTTTATTTTACTATTTTTTAAATGAGGCTGGGCATAAAGCACAGAGAACTTGTCCCCAACCTTGTCACATGTTTGCTGTGTGACCCTGAGGGCACTGAGCATTTCACTGACATTTTCCTCACAAAAGTCACTCAATCAATGAGATTCCTTCCTTTGTATTTTTTCCCCTTCTGTTGGTTGTTGGTTGATCCCATTAGCAAAACAGGAGGAGAATTTACCTGTCTGTGCACAAGGGTTTATCGGTCAGGGGGTAAATTAAAACACTTTGGTATCTGACAGGGCTTTTTGAAGTTTTTGTTCAAGAGCTCAGAGTGCAATAAAGAGCAGGACAGTGGGATGGGCAGGAGAGGGAAGGCTGCAGCCAGTTCTGCACCATGGACCTGCTGCCCTCCCACTGAAATCTCACTGGGATGCTCTGGGGACTTTTGATTTTTTTTTGCTCTTTGCATGACTTTTAAAAAAAGCATTTGTTTTAAAGTTCTGATTGTAGAACTACAGTGACTAGAAAACAGAAAGATGGAGAGGAATTTGGACCAGAGCAGGGAGTGACAGGACAAAGGGAAATGGATTCAAACTGACAGAGATTTAGATGGGATATTGGGAATTAGGAATTGTTCCCTGTGAGGGTGGGCAGCCCTGGCACAGCTGCCCAGAGCAGCTGGGGCTGCCCCTGGATCCCTGGCAGTGCCCAAGGCCAGGCTGGATGGGGCTGGAGCAACCTGGGACAGTGGAAGGTGTCCCTGCCATGGCAGGGGTGGCACTGGATGGGATTTAAGCTCCCTTCCAAACCCAAACCCTTCCATGACTCTGTGACTCAGTAACAATTCCAGATGGAAATCCTTTTCCTGACATGACTTTGTGTGTAAATAATCAGCCATATGGACTTGTGCCTTTGGGGATATTGAAACCATGTGAAATAGCATTTCTTCAACAACAACAACAACAACAACAAAAAGTTATTTTACTCCTCAATTGCCACCCCTGCTGTCAAACCCCTGATGCTTTTGCTTCTTGGCACACACATTTCTGAAGGACACTTACAGCCTGTAGGGCTAATCCTCCTCCTTAGAAATACAGACATATATGACAAACTACAGCAACTTCTTCAGCTCATAAACCAGCAGTATTTGCTTAAAAACCAACAATCCTAAATACATATTTACACCAAACACACCAGGAGTACAGGTAAGAAGCTGACATTTTACAAAGACTGCAGCAGCTCCTTTCTCTGGGTAAACTTTTACACCCTCCTCACAGGGACAGCTGCCTTTTGGAGCAGGATGGTTTTCCTAAAAAAAAATTCACCCATCAAAAATTTTCACTATATTGAATGCTGAAAGCATAAGAAGCAAATTCAAAATAAATAGATTTAAGGCTACAATGACATTGTTCTCACTTATTCAGGTCTGGGCAGGTTACAAAGACATAATCCCTGATTCTGCAGACACAAAAGCCTGTGCTCAGTCCTCACAATCCAGCAAAGCAAACACCCAGTGGCTCTGGGGTCAGGATCCAACTGAGCTTTCCATGCTGATCAGTGACTAAAAATTTTAGAGTCCAGTAGCAACGAGCTGACAGAGGTGTGAACCCTCTGTCTTTGCTTTTAAGCTTTGTTTAATCAGAAGAACACTGAGTCTGGGGAGAAGACAGATCTAACAGCAGAGAAAAGCAATTTCCAAAGGGTTATTCCAGAGATATTCACTGTACACATAAAATGTATAGGACAGGATATTCAGAGCCTTCTTCATTTAGGATTAAGAGAGGTGAGGGAGCTATGAAACCCTGGGCATGTAGATCCAGAAAAAATCACATTTTAGTGACATAAACCTCCTGGACTTTAAGAATTATATTCTCTTGTCGTTCAAACTATGTGAGTAGTTTCCATAAAAACCATCTGAAGACCATGAGAGTCCTCCCAAATCCAAAAGGATACTCCTTTTACAGGATTCTCACCTTTTCCTTTGGGATGAGTGAATGTCTGAGAGACTGGGAGAGCTCTCAGGGTGGAAACAGGGCGCTGGGAAAAGCTCAGTGCAGCCAAGGAATCCCAAACCATTGCAGCAAAGCCAGTTTGTACTTCCCAGCCTCCCCCTCACATCCATTCCTGCCTCACTTTTGGAGCCTCCTAAAGATGTTCTGGGTTTTGAAGTTTAGTCTAAAATGTCCTCTCAAAGTTATTAAAAAAAAATATCCTTGCCAGAAGAGTTTACTGTTGACCTGAAGCAGACCAAGATCATTTTCTAGGTGCTTTGGCAAAACTGAGAGGGTAAATCACTGCCAGAGGCAGGGATGTGGATTTTGGGGGTTTTTGGGCTGCTGTGATATGTGTGGCTATAGCTGCAGCAGCCATCAGGCTCCACATGGATTTGTCTGAAGCCTTTTTAATCTCTAGGTTTGTAGGTTTGGTTTTTTTCAGACATAAGGGAAGTTCTAAAAAGTCTGATTTGGGGTGCTGAAAACAGGTTTTTAGGGTCATCTACTCAAAGTGTAAGAAGAGGGATAGAGCTTAATTAGTTTTGTGGCTGCCTGACATTGGAAGTGAGCACTTGCACTTTAGAGGAACTCCCTAAATCCTGTTACATCCTTCCATTTGTAAATACCATGAAAAAAAGGGCCCTACACATAGAGAAGAAATCGATAAACCCTGGATAAAGTCACCTAATGAAACCACCATTATTTTGATTTATGTCAAGAGAGGGCCTGGCACTTAATAATTGCTCAACAATCCTTATCAGTCTCTCATAATTTTTGCCAATTGCAATTAATCAATCTTCACATTCAAACTGGCTCAAGAACACAACAGAAACCAAGCTCACAGTGAGGGCCCTGAAATGGTGTAAAAACCGTTCAAATGAACAAAGGGAAAAGCTCAGAATCCACAAAACAACGTGGTGGTGGACTACATTCTCTCAATCATCTGCCAGTGCTCTGCCTGCCAAATTCACAAGCTCTGAAGGAAATGTTAATCGAACATGCGTGTGAGGAGTAGATATTGCATATGGGTCACAGATACAACAAACAGAAATCTGCATATTGCCTAAGCAGCTGCCCAGATTTTGCACATGCAGCTCCAGATTTTGGGCACAGGTTGCAGCCAAACTTGACAAACTTTTTCGAAAATATTGAAGTAACAAATGGAAATTCCCCCACCCCCCCTTCCCACTCCTTGCACACACGTGTGTTAGACAAGAGAACAGCTCTGCTTGATGAGCAGAGATAATAAATACTGTGCATTACATTTACCAGCAGGATTTTAACTCACTCCAGCCAGAGAGTTGTGTAGTACATATAATACTCAGCAGACAGATAGTTACTCATATCTACATTCAACACTGAGACACACTTTTTAGACAATTTTGCCAGTTGCCTATGAGAATTCAGCTGAAAATCTAGCACTTAACAAGCCACAGCATCATATTTTGAGTATCCTATAAAATGTCATCAGGAAATGCTGGGGTGGTATTTTTATTTCGTGTACTGAGGCAGTTTGTCAAGCACCAGCATTTACAACTCCTGCTTGCTTCAGATGGTCAAAATATGACAGAGAGCTGATGCAAGGAAGGGAAAATCATATCTATTCTCTGTTATAAGATTAATTAGGGAAGAAAGGCACCATGAAAGAGAGACAAATTTTTAAACACATACAAGGGGAGAGATTTATTGCTCATGGTGGGATATAAATCAACCAGTGACTGACTGTGATACACAAGCATAATGAGACAAGTCCAGTGCTGTGTTCTCCATCTTTTACTAGACATCCTAAAAGGATTATGCTTTTTTTTTTTCTCCTGGGAAATTAGCTTACTGTCTTTGAATTTGAAGGTTCAAATGTTTCTGGAGCTGCCCTTATTGACATACAAACCTCCCATTGGCTTTGGCATCAGCTCTATGTGTGAGTTTACAACAGCTGTGGCCTTTCCTGGTGCAATTTAAATCAAACATGATCAATATGGAGCTTTTTATCTTTTTAAACTCAATAATATTCAACTTGCTAACATCCTGTATTTTAATACAATCCAATCATCAATATGTCTTGAATTTCTTAAGAAACAAGTGTTGAACTGGGTGTTTTTATCTATTGCACCTGAGAAAATTATGTTAAACCTAAGAAGCAAAATGATTAAGATGAGGTAGACTATTTAATCTGGCTAAGGGCTCATTTGAATGCAGTGTTTTAAAAGCTTCCTTGAATTCTGTGGCTATAATAATGTGTGGATTTTATTGTAATTATGGTATTTTTTATAACTGAAATTAAGAATTAAGCTGAAATTTTTTATTTACATAGTAGCTGATAATCTTCAGATAATAACTGAGGTATGACATTCACTGACTTTGGGGCAAAGCCCCTCACTGAGTCCCCAGTCTGGGCTTTGAAGCAGAGGCCAGAAATTTCAAGAGTGGACATTTTTGCAACACACCAAGCCCTTCTCTTGCATGAGAGAAGATGGCAACTTAAAAGTAATCCCACATTTTTTACAACTTGAGGCTTTATTTCCTCAGAATGGCATTGACACTTGGAATATGAGCAGGGATGGATGGCAGCACAGCCAGTTGTGTCAGCTGTTATTGAAGCTGCCATTGCATTCATGAAGCCTAATTAACCAAGCCTATTTTAAAATCTGGGCAGGCATCTGAGTACATGGTAAATGTTAATAATGTTCCTATGCAGAACTGCAATCCAGAGCTGTAAAGATTTGTACTGACACCTCCAGAGATTTGCACATTCAGAGGTGGATTCAGATTATTGGCTCCACTTTCATGGTGGAGAGGGGGGCCTATTATTTGTGCTCCACTTGCTTTGGAAATTAAACTTGAAACTCAGACTTAGGCTCATCTTTCCTTTAAGTAGGAAAAAGCCCCATGATTAATAAGTCCTCAGAAAAAGAGATTTGTTATTTTCCTCCTGGGCACAGGGCCCAGATCTGCAGCTTTGGGCAAAATCCAACTACTCAGAGCTCAGATATATGGAAGGGAGGCAGGAGGCATCCTGACCTTTTCACCCAGTCTACCATTTGTATTTTCCTGAAATTTAATGGGGAGAATATTCGTGGGATTCTATGTAAATAACTTTTAAAATTTAGAGAAGAAAGGACTGAATCCAGCACACTCCAAAAGTGGTTTTTCTCTTCCTTCAACTCTATGGGATTCTTCCTAAAATACATACCAGAAAAGGCTGAACTGTGTTGGACGCTGGATGAAAATTTAGTTTATTTTTTTTTAAGCTTTTCCCATTAAGATATTTTCTACAAACAACCTTCTCTATTTTCTCCAAACAACCTTTGTTTCTACAAACAAGCCACTAGGGTGGGGTGGTTTTTGTAAAGCCACGTTGGCAGCCACATCAGAAGGAGCTTCACCTGCAGCCAACGACAAACACAGCACAAATATCCCTGCGCAGCTTTTCAGAACAATCTTACACCAGCAGCAGTTTGCTCCCATTACCTTCACGAATCCCTCTGCTGAGGACTGGATTTTTAATCTATAAATGCAGCAGCTGATGGAAATCAATGGGAGATTTGTATTTGTGGAGCCTGCAGGACCACGGATCAATAGCGCTCTTCCAGTCGGAGGGAGGAGGTCCAGAGCAGCCACGGGCTGCTGGAGGGACACGGTCTGGGCTTCACCCTGCCCACAGCTGCCTCCCAAACCCTGGGCAGCTGAGGGGAGCTACTAGGGGTGGGCCAGTTGCTGTTGTTTCACAAATATCCCTTGGCAGGCGCCGTGCCGGGCTCCTCACTCGTTCAGCTGCGGAAGGTCCCGGTTGCGCGGCTCGCCCGCCAGCGCCGAGGAGTTGATGGAGCTCCTCTTGAGGATCTTGTTTATGATGTCCTTCCACGTCTTCTTGTACTGGTGCCGCAGCAAAGAGTACACAAAAGGGTCTGAAACAGCTTTGCTGTAAGCCAAGCACTTGGAAATGATCCCCCAGTGGGAGTTGATGTGGACCACAGAGGATAATTCAACAAGTCTGGGGAAAGAGGGAGCGGGAAAGAGAGAACGTTAAAAATTACATTAACCCACCCCAAACCCACAAAGTATTGCTGGGCAATTGCAACAAAACTGAAGAAAAGAAAGCCCTGCTCCTGAAAATATGTTTGTCCTCCTCTTATAAATTTTACAGGCTGCAAATGTAAGCTTGAGCCCTGTTTGCCAAAGTGCTGTTGCTTGGTGTCAGGGCATTCAAATCCCTCTACTATGAGCAACCTAAAAACCCAGCATCAGTCAGAACTCGTGGTTCTGGGTCCCCTCTAGAGCATCTGAGTCGCCTGACCAGGGTTACCAGCTCTCTGGGCCAGTCCAACTCCTAGAGAGAGTTCAATGCCTTTGAGCAGTTTGTCTGAGTTGTAGAAGCACACACAGAAAATTCATCGCTGGGAGGTGGCGTGTCATACCTTGAATTTAAAAACTGGCCAGTTCAAAGGGCAAGGAGTCACATTTACAACAAATATAGCAAGACAAAATCTTAAAATTGAAAATTATTAGGGGAGGGGGAGGGAGAAGAATTTAATATACTCCTCATACCTACACTAGCCCAGATAGCTCACTGTGTGCTGAGAGAGAGCATTTTTGACAGGGAAATATTGATAACTCCCCACGCCTTTGAGCAGCATCAAAGGGCAGCTCTGTTCAATATGCCTCTAGAGCTGTTAGAAACTATTGATTTTCATAGAGGTCAAACAGCCACGTGTGCTGCTACAGAGCCCACATGGCAGGTCAGGTCTTTGCCTGACCTGTCTGCAGCAGCAGGTGCTCTTAAATCTGCCTGGGAAATACTTTCTCCTGACAAAGCACCACTTCCAAAGAGCATTCTGCAGGGTGGCTCCTGCAGCAGCAATGACAATAATGTTGGTACTTCAAGCAGTTTAGAGATGAGAATTTTTTTTTCTGTAGTCATTCCCATTCCATAACCTTTCACTACAATGTCATATGTAAATGATGCTGGCAGATGTCACAGTCCAGTCAATGTGAGGGACATTTCAGGTGGCCAGGGAATGAAAATACCTGGGAATTGTTGATGCCACTCCACTGGTGCTGCTTTGCTCAGCAGCTCTGAGGTCCCAAAGAACCCTCATCTGTCCCATTTCTCTCTCATCTCAAATAAACCAAAGTTCTTCAACCTCTCCCTGTAATTCATGGTCGCTATCTTTCCCACAAAGATCATAACTGAGACATAGTTTTCATCTGCTCGAGTTTCGAGGTGGTCTCATCTGGTGTATTCTCTCTTTAATAAAATGCAACTTATGGCATCCACATTAACATGTTCTAAAATGAGAATTGACAATTTTGAAATTAATCATCTATTGAGTCATATTTGCTTTGTAATCTACCATGAGCCACCCTTGTTGTTCTCCACTTCATTTATTCAATGCCTACTTCACATTTTGAATTTCACCACGTTGAATCTCATTTGGATGATTTATTTTTACTGAGTGCTTTACAGATGTGAATTTGATTACATTTAATTAAATTCAGTGGATGCCTTGAATAACCAAAATATGACAAATTTGTGTCTGAGGCTCTGTCAGTCAGTTCTATGAGACATTAACAATCTCCATTTAAAGCACATCAAGCAGACACTTCAGGGTTGCAAGCCTAGACTTGCTAATTTTACCTTCATTGACTGATCAAATGAAAAGCCTACACTTTTATTAACAAGATCTTAAATATTTTCCTTGCATTCTGTAAGCTTCCTTGACATTTACACATTTTTCAATTCTCATGCATTATTTTTTATAGTAAATTTCATTTGCTGTTATCAAGCAGCAAACATAGAAATGCAGCCAAACCCTGAGCTATGCATTTCCATTTCATGTACAAACAATTAAATGTCAGCCTTTCAAGGCACATCACAGAATTTATTGCCTTTGAAAGGTTTTGTTTCTCATTTGTGAGGGAAATGATATGCACAGCTCCCATTTCCATGAAACATTTCAACCTAAAAGAAGACATTTTCAGTGAAGGTACATTAATATTTCAGCACTACCTGTAAATTAAATTTTACAGTATCAACTACATAATTCTCTGGCTTGCTTTCATAAGCCTCTCTTCTACTGTCTGGTCTTCAAACCCTTTTTATTTCAAAGCTTTAAGCTCTTTTTCTGTGATATTTTGTTCATATTTTAGAAACTCACAACTCTGTAGAGTGTGTCATTTCACACGGCTATCCAATTATTTTATTTCCCCTTCAGTAAACAAACAAGAAAGCCATGTTGAAGAGTGTGACCTTGATCTTTACACACATAATGCACATTGGAAATCCTTTATTTACATGTGCAGTTAATCACTACACTAAAATATTTTACTGAACGTGTGCCCACCCAGCTGGAAGGCTGAAGAACACAAATTGCAGAAGAATTCTGAGCTTCTTGTGTGCACAGGCAGGATCTGCATATGCAGAGGGTAAACAACAGTTTAAAACCATGGTTTGCTTATCCCCTATCCCCCAGAGATGACACAACAGAATTTTAATCATCTTCTGCCTGTTCCACCATCCTCCTCTGTAACCTGAGGGCATGGGATTATGAACTTCTGCCTGCTATTACTTCAGGATTTTTAATTTAAGGCCAATTTCCTCACACATTGACAGCATTTATTAACTTACATGAGCAAAGTGCTGTACTTCAGTATGAAATGCCTGGAGTTGGAAATGAATTTTAGAAACTTGTATGACTTATCTTCATTTTTCTTACGAAAAAAGTTTCTTGGAGAAAAGAGGTTTGGAACAAGTATATTTAATTGCACAATGAAAAATACAGCAAGGGAAGAAATGTGTACCAGCAGGTTATTTTACAAAACAAGAAACAAGCTATGCCTAGAAATACACAATGGGGGGATTACACCTGTCATGCTGGTAAAGTGGCAACACTGGGTCAAAGGCAATCAGATCCTGATACGCTACTTAAGATCATCCACTGAACTAACTAGAAGGGTGTTTTCTTGACAAATGAAGTGCCTAATCTGATTTTTACCTCAATGTGATCTGAAAAACTGAGGTTTGCCCAGAGAAGCATTTATCTGTCTGGGGTCATGAGCACCACTCCTTCACTCGTTCAGGGAATACTTTTAGTGTGGAAACAGGAAGATGTTATAGTGAAACCTTGTGATTTGCTGCTGTCAGCCCCCACTTCAGGCAGTACTTAAAAGCATGTTTAATTGAAATATGTTGCTGATTAGGAGAGGCTGGGCAAGGCAATCCCTGTCCTGACCTCTCTCCATGGATTGAACTGTGATTGATCGTGTCCCTCCTGAGAATGCAAAGCACTGGATGTAGCCCAGAAATTACACACAGTTCCACACTTGCTTACACAATTAAAATGCAATTCTCCCAACCCCCTTGGTGTCAGGGTGCTCAGCCCTGTGTGTGAGGCCCAGGGCAGGCAGGGATGAGTGTCCTGGAATAACCAGCCCTGCAGGTGTCCAGCAAGGGCTCTCAGGGAGCTCAAGAGGGAATTCCCCTTATCCTGCTGTGCAGCTGTGGGAATTGGAAAAACAGAAGCTCCCACAGATGCTGAAGGGTTTGATCTGCAGCCTTGGATTGATGTAAAAATACAATACACAGATATTAAGCAGAAAAATAATAAACTCCTATTTCTATAGTTGTAAGTAAGAATATGCCTGAAGTAAGTGAGAAACTGCCCTGATAAGATGCTGAAGGGTTTCTAATGTAGGGCTGGGGCTGTATGGAATGAGCTGAGAGTTCAGAAGCTGGAACAGAAGCAGATGTGTGCCTGTGAGACAGAAGCCCATTGGACAAAAGTATCCTCAGTGCAGCAGAAGTGAGTAAAGGTGATGGGTCAGAAAAGCAAAATAAACCCTGTGGCAACTGCCCGTTGGGTTAGAAAGTTCTAGACTGCCTTGTAACAAAGAACTTGTGAATACTCCTGAGCTATGGCCAAATGCTTGCTGCTCTGGAATCTCACAGCCTCTGAGACTGATGTTTGAGCAGTAAATTGTTCTTAGCCTGAAAATTGTCCCATCCCTTCATTATTAGTGGTGACAATGATATGCAGTGATCCTTTCACGCATGTCAGAATTGAAAAGGCCACAAATGTGGGAGGCTTCACCCCTCCTGACATGCCTGACCAGCTCCTACCCTACCCCAAAACGTCCTCATGCATTCAGGACCTGCATTTTCCCTCTCCTCACCTGGAGAACTGGAACTGGAGAAGCAGTTCCTCAGCAGGAGAACATTGAGGTGATCCTTGTACAGACTAAAGGGAGGAGGCTCAGGATTTTTCTACCCTCTCTTCTGTATTTTAAGGCTACTGGGACACAAATTGGGATGCCATGGAGTGAAGAGGAGGTGGGGAGGTGGAGCCTGAGTGCTGAGATGCCTTTGGAGGAGCACAAAAATATGCCTGACAGCTCTGGTTGGGGCACTCGGTGTCACTCAGGATGAGCTGCCAGCTATTCTGTGACTGGGAGGATTTTCAGGAAGTTCAGAGACCTAACATGAAATGAAAATTAGCCACTTGCAAAAAGACAAATACTTTAATATCTTGAAGCTTGAGAATTAAGGCTAAATGTCCCTAATTACAAGTCCTTTCATACCATTTAAGTGCATGGCTTGCAGTGATGTCTTGTGGCCATGAAGAGAAAGTGAAGGTAATTCTAGCAAATTACTTAAATTTTCTAATTCTGGGAATTCAGGGTATTACACTGAATTGAAAAAGTTCAAAGTTGCCCAAATGTTCAATTATATTGATTCTTAATCCAGATTTTTAATGTTTTTTTTCAAGGTGGATCTGATTTGAATGAGATCAGCCCCACTAATTTCTACCTAATAGGATTGGAATAGGAGATACCTTAATTTTTTTTCTTTCTCTGTTGTGCATAACAGCATCTCAGTTTTTCCCAAATCTTATAATAAGGAATGCAAGCTGTAAATTTCCTTTAGCAGCTAGATAACTTTTTTTCTGGATGTACTCACTTTCTAACACTTTTTATTTCACAGGAGTAATTTAGTGTTTCCCACAGGAGACATTTCCAAAGATAAGCTGGTGGATAGATATCTACCATAAATCACAAGAAGATTTTTCAGTTATGAGCTAGCACAGCTTTGATATTTGATATTTATGACTAATAAACCCTACCCAATCAGACAAAACTGTTGTTTAAGTCTGTGGACTATGTTCTCACCTCAGCTGAATCTTGTTGGCCAAATTTTTACAGTCTGAGCTATTCAGGCGAGTTTCCCTGGAGATCAACCCTTGGACTGGGAAGTCAGTCAGAGCAGTAGGTGACAACAAAAAAAATGTCTGTGATGCCTTGTGAAGGCTGACCTAGAACAGAGGCTGGACAGAGTTACAGAATAAAGCAGGGATTTAATAAAAGGCCTCAATGGATCCACCTTGGGCAGCACAAGAGCCCAGCCAGGGCCACACCCAAGATGAACCAAAATGGTGACATAAAATGGACAACAGGTCACGGGCTCTGTCACTGGGATCAGTTCTGCTCCATTTGCATCTTGCAGTTCATTGTCCAATTACTGCTTTAACCCCTGCAGTCCCATCCTTCTTCTCAGTCTTCCCAGCCTGAGATTTGGATCATTTGTCCTTGGTGCCCAGCTGGAGCAGGAATTGTTTTGTCTCCCTGCTCTGTGCACAGAGTTCACCACCCCCTAATATGAAGTCCAGACCCACACACTAAAGCAGCACAAAATCTGAAAAATGGAAAAGCTAAACCTGAGCCATCATCTGAAAAACCTTATGGACTGACTTCCTAAATCCCTCCCATGCAAGCAGCACATTGACTGGGCTGAGTGAGCACAGTGTGACCCTCAGACTGCATCAGGACTGAGAGGAGAAGCACTGGGACCTTTGACATCATTTGTTAGCTCAGTAAATGCAACCTCTGTTTCAGGGGTGGAAGCGGCGCATCAGATTTCCCCAGGAGCCTGGGATCCTGCTCTGGCTCAGAGTGCCCTACTTCCCCGAGCCAGGAGTGCATCTCGGCAGCCTTTCCCAGGATGTGGGTTCACACTTACCTTGTGATTACATAAGGTGCAAAGCAAAGGACGAAGGTACCAATGAAGGTGCTGATTTTCTTCGTCGCCCGCTGCCGCCGCCTCCTCTGCTCCTCGAGACAACGCTCGCGCACGCTGTGGGACGTCCAACACAAACCACAACATCAGCACAAATAACACCAGGAAACAATTCCCGATTCCTATTCGCCATGGAATGATGGAGGACAATCTGGTTTAGTTGTGTGAACTAGTAACAGGTGTACTGCATTCAAATGGGACAAAACCAAATATTAATGAATTGTCTGTTCGTCTTACCCTCCAGAAAGTTCCTGACCAATATATGGTTGTATATTTATGTGCACACATGCCCATTATATCAATTGATCTGTAGAAAAATTGGTGGATTTCATCCTTGAATTCAGTTTATGAACTATTGTAAGCTGTATTTGCAGGCAAGGTGATACTCAGAGGTTTGGAAAATATCCTGTTGGAATTGGAATTAAACACAGGATGTGATCTGAGACCTTGGAAAAGGCTTCCAGACATGGGTGCTAGAAGTGAGAATGTGGATTTATAGTTTAAAGCAGAGACATATTAAGTTAAAAACAGGAAGGCTTAGAGTTTTAGAGTGTAAGATAGAGAAAAAATAAAAGTAGTTACAAAGGTAAACACTGTGTTTAAATGGGACAAAACCAAATATTAATGCATTGTCTGTTCCTGAAAAATATGTGGTTGTATATTTGTGTGCACACAGCCCCATTATATCAACCGATCAATAGAAAGGTTGGTGGATTTCGTCCTTGAATCCAGTTTGCAGCTCCTTCTTGAACTACTGTAAGCTGTATTTGCAGGTAAGGTGATACTCAGAGACTTGGAAAATATCCTGTCAGAATCCAAAATGCAAGGAACTCTCAGAACTTTGGGCTGGTAAGCCAAAGTTAGAATTAAACACAGAACTTGCTAAAATTGAGAATGTAGATTCTCAATTTGCTAAAAGTGAGAATGTAGATTCATAGTTTAAAGCAGAGACACGTTAAGTTAAAAAGAAGAAAGTTTAGAGTTTTAGAGTTTAAGATATAGAAGAAATAAAAGTAGTTACAAAGGTAAAGGAGGAGTTCAGAATGCAGAACTGTGGGTTTGTGTGCCATAACAGGATTGGTTAAGAAAGCTTACACTGTAGCATGAGTCCATGAGATGAAATATTTAAGGATTGGGTCAAAAACATAAATATCCTTGTTAGCAGTGTTTTATTGGTCAACAACTCCTTGAAAGGTCTTGCAACTAAGGGTCTTGGGACATTCTGAACCATGTAGTAAAGACGTGAGCCAAACTCACCCTTCCTATGTAGAAGGTAGAAAATAAACCACATAATCAAAAGCAATTCAGAGGTCCTGTCTCAAACTCATTCAAAATTCCTTCAAAAATCCCCATATATCCAGAGTGGGATAGACAACATGCTTCTTCCCTAGGAACAGCAATTCCATTGCCTTGGAGAGGAGAAATGTCCCAGCAAGACACTCAACAAAATCATAATGGGAAGAAGAACACTCTGAACCCCCAGCTCAGCATAGTAGCTCTCACTGTGTCCCATTGAGCTGTGTGGCCATAAACATCCCATCAGATCTGCAGGGCTGAAGGCTCCACAGAGCTGGAATTGTTTCATAAATCCACAGTCCTGGGACACCCTCATTCCTCACCTCAAACCAGCCCTGTTTCTAACAAAACTAGTGTAAATTAGTCACACCTTGGTTTCTTTCCTACCTATGGTATTTTAGAACTGGAGCTTTTCCTTTGGGTTTTCTGTTGGTGGTCTCAGCAGGCCACCAGAGAGTTCTGAATCCCCTCGGGGTGCCAGCAGGGCTGAGACCTTGCTTTCGGTGCAAAAATCCCTGAAATCAGCACGTTGGCTTGTAAAAGCAGTGATCAGTGTGAAAACAGTGATCAGTGTGAAAACAGTGATCAAGGTGAAAGCTCATCCTCCTCCTCTGCGTGTCCGAGGGACTCCAGTGCTCCCCATGGTTTCTGAGGGAAGTGGCTGAGCTCCTGTCTGCCCCAGGCAGGTGGGCTGGGCAGCACTGGTGTCTCCCACAGTGCCAGGACTGCCTGTGCCTCAATAAACCCCTTTGGGGAGGGCACAGCCAAGCCAGACTGCCATCCTGAACCCCTCTCTGTGCCCATGGCAGAGCTGCTGACTCTTTGCACAGATCTCACAGTGCCACAGTCGCTTCTCAGGCAAACTGAATGGGCTGGCCCATGCCCTGCACTTATATATATATTTATTTTTTTTAAACCCAACTGTTTGGCATTAGTCTTTCCATTTTTGTTGTAAATTTTTAATTGATGACTCACTCTCAGGCTCCACACTCTCTGAGGCTCATGGCCATACCCTTACATTATTTACTTCGTCTGTAAATGTTTTATCAACACCCAAACACATGCTGTGTCCTGAGGATCTCAGTGTGTTTCAGTGATCTCTGTGGCAATGAGCTCCTTTGGTTCTATTGAAGAAAAAGTGTTTATTTTGTTCCATTCTGAATTTGGTCTTACATTGTCAGGCCCAGAGAGCTATCAGGATCTGATGAAATAAATACTGGAGGAAAAGTTTGTTCTTCTAATAAATTGTCTTTCTCTTAAAGAAAATTACACATTTAAAGGTGTTACATGTTCTATATGTGAATTACTTGCAGCTAGAAATGACAGCTGAGAAGGGAAAAAAAATCCACCTTTTCAAGGGAACCTGTGTGCTTTCAATTCTGCAAGACTGGGGAACTTGGAGTATTTTCATGCGCAGAAAAATGATCTGAGAGTTTCATGAGCTTCATTTAAGACCTGTGTTCTTAAATTCAGAATATCCCAAGCCCATGGCAATACAGGAAAGTGATTCTCCAAAACAGGTTCAATTGAGGTGCTGCTGGGGAGGCGAGGGTGGTGTAATTTTTGTCTCTGTTTCCCCAGTCACATCTTTTCCTTTCTGGCACATGCAAAGCTGTCTCTCACTCCTGGAACTCACCCATGACTGTCCTGGTAGACTTGAACCCATTTCTTTTGTTCAGCCCTTCCAGATGTATCCAATAAATACCACATCACAGAGGAAGGTATTTTATCTCACTCCTTCATGTAGACCATGCACACAGAATATTTTGGTTTTGCACACACTTTCATGCACTAAGATAAGGCACGTGTGAGTTCTAGCAGTGACATCAGTAACAGAACAGGATTATTGGCTAAGCTTTCATTTAAAGATTTTAATATCCTGGGAAATCTGAGCTATATTCCTTCGAAGGTTTGGTATTTTAAACCAAAGTTTATGGGATATTGGACCTTAAGATGTTTAGAGCTGGATACACCAAAAAGATAGTATAGATAATTACAATTAAGAAATACATGGGTTAAGAACTTAAGTGAAGTTTTGCCCAAATCTCCCACAATACCCAAGATGTTTTGGTCTTAAGAACAAAGAAAAAACAGGATCCACTAAAAAAACCTCAGCGAACTTGAAATGCCACATGCCATAAACATTCACACATATTTGCAGGGTATTTGGAGGTTTCCTTTGTGCTCGTCCTGAATGATCGTCAGGAGATCACTGGTGTCTTTCTAAGTCACAGGTAATAAAGCCATCAATGTCACAATCCTGTCACCAGACCCCTGCGGCTGGATTCTGAGTCATGGGAAGCAGAAAATTGTCTGTACACATTTCCCAGTGCTGAAACTGGACCCTGCCACGAGCCAGAGGAGTCAGAGCAGCCTAAAGTGGGATTGCAAACTTTGCTCTCTCGTTTGGGCTCTCCCAGCATCCACAGCTGTGCTGTCAGGTACTGAGGGCACCCTGAAATTGCCTGTTACACAATGCAAATGATGCCTTTTTTTATCAGAGCATCTCTGACTCTGCCAGCAGAGCTGCAGCCCCTGTGCAGCTCTCACAGGAGGGTTGGTGACCTGAGATCTGCCCCTTTCAGCACAGCAGCTGTCGCTGGTTAGAGCAGCCCCTCCAGGGGTCAAACCAGCCACCAGCTCTGCAGGGTAGGAAAGAAACTAAAACTCCTTTGTTAGAGAGAGGCACCAGAATGAGCAGGTGCCAGAGGTACAGGCAGTGGTGCAGGTTACCCACAGCAGAGTGCCTGCACAGCTCTGGCTCCCCTGAAGAGAGGAAGCATCATCCCCACAGCCCTGCTGCCTCCACCCCGCAGTGAGAGGATCACAAAATGCACAAACACCCTCAAATCAACCTCAACCGGATAAAAAGGCAAAGGAGGAGAAGCAACACTGAGATTTTTGCCCTTTTACTAAACTTTGTTGTGCAGCCCAGGCATACTTTTAGCATTAGGCAAAACGAGTGGGGTTTCAGACAGCCCTGGTGGGTTTGTGGCACTTCCCTGGGAGTAAGCAGCACATCTCCTCATGCTGCAGGAGCTGAGACAGCCGAGGCACCGTTCATCAAGCAGACAGCATGAAGGGCAGGAGGGTGTTTTTTTCCTCAGTGTGACTTGGGGAATAAGGGAAGATTTATCCCTGTATTTCTCAAGAACGGCAGCAAGACTTGCCCAAAGTTCTGCTCTGCATTCTTGGTCAAGAGACAGCTCAAACAGCTTAACAGGAGGATTCTGAGCGAATGTTTCTGTTCCTCTAAAATGTGCTGCCCTGCCCTGATCCTTCCAGACCTATTTGTCTTAGCCTCAGGCATCCCCAAAGCATGACCTGTGTTTGAGGACAGCCACATGTGCTCTGAGCCCTGCGGCTCTGCTCCTGGCTGCCGCAGATGGAGAGGTTGGTGGAGCAGAGGGGAGCAGGATGGGATGTGTGGCGTGGGACTGCCCTCTCTGCTCTCCTCTCTTCCAGGCAGATTTCCTCCCTGTATCACGCACCGAGCCTGCATCCCTTCCAGACCTGTACATCGATTATTCATGCAAGATTTATGGCTTGTGCATAATCCCTGGAGTGACTTCTGCACACACTCCTCTCCCTGTTTGGTTCTTGCCTTCCAGCCCACAATCCTGCCAGTCCCTGGGGACTTTTCTCCTCTTGTCTCGAGGCACAAGGGACTTGCCTAAAATCTCCCCATTTGAAACGAGCTTTATACATCCCCTGTTTGTCACATTAACGCTTCCACTGAATTCTCTCTAACTTAAGTTTTAAGTACAGGCATTCAAGCACATGAATTTTGCAGATGTAATTCCCTTAAGGATTCTGCCTTCAGGAATGATAAAGTTAGAGAGAGCACAGCAATGGGGAAACTGCTGGGAAAAGGAGCTGCAGGCAGCACTCAGTTTCCCTTCCAAACTCCAAGGGACATGTGCAGCCTCCTCTCTCTCAGGGATCCAGAAACGCTTTTGGGGCTGACAGAGCCCAAAATATGCAAAGCTATCGACCACTAAATCCACCTTCAGAGACAAAGGGCAGTGATCTGATCACTGTCTCAAAGGGAAGTACACGCTTGGCCAAAGCTGCCTGTTCATTTGCTCTCCCTCCCAAAACAAGTCCTTATGCCTAACAAAAAATGAGTTCAGCAACGAGAGAATTAAACACAAGTGAAAAGAAGCGTGCAGAACAGAAACAGGCTGAGAGGATGTTTGTTTCCTCCCCCTCCCCATCCCCTGCTGTGAGACACAACACAGAGCCCCCTCCTCGCTGCTTCTGCCAGGAACAGCTGCCGACCTCAGGGGAAGCTTACCTGGGATGGATGTCCACGAGCAGCACCAGGGTCTGCATAGTGATCACGTCGATGCGCTTGCAGTGGAACCGTGCCACCTTCAGCACTTTGAGATAGGTGAAACACAGCACTACCAGGGAGAGGAGGAAGCTGAGGGCGTGAAAGACCCCAGTGAAAATCACAAACTGTGTCCTGTCCTCTGGTCTCTTGTTGTAGAGCGTGCAGGAGGCGTAGAGGTGATGGAAACCCACCCAGGAGAGGGAAGCTGCCACTATGGGGAAGGACGCCGAGTGCAACCACGTGTAGCTGAGGATGAGAGCGGCGTCCCGGTACCTCATCTTGGAGTGATAGCTTAGAGGGAAGACCACAGCGATCCACCTGTCAATGCTCAAGGCTGCCATGCTCAGCATGGAGTTGGTGGTGAGGAAAGTCTCCAGGAAGCCCACAGCGTGGCAGACCTGATCTCCTGCCGGCTGACTTTTGTAAATGATCCCAGCCAGGGTCAGGGGCATGCTGGAGACGGCCATCAACAGGTTGCAGAAGGTGAGGTTGAGGATGAACAATCCCGGCACCTGCTTGCGGATGTCGGCGCTGTACAGGAAGCACATCAGCACCAGCACGTTGGCCAGCAGGGCCACGAGCATCAGCAGCACCACCAGGAAAGCCAGGAGCAGCTCCCAGATGCTCATGGTGCGTCCAGTCACAGCAGGGACATCTCCGGAACTGCGCCGCGCCGGCACCGGGGGACCATGGTGCGAGGTGCCCCCGCCTCGCCCTCCTCGCCAGCCTGCTCCCTCCCGTGCATGCCCTCCGTGCTTTTAGAGGAGCTGCAGCCTTCTCCTCCAACCTCCCCCTCCTCGCTGCTCCTTTCCACGTCAACGCTTCCCGAGACGTGCACAAAAGCGCTGGGAATGCCCATCAAACTGCGAGGAGGGCTTAAAAAATATCAGCAGGACTGAACCACTGTCTGCCCGTCGGTCCATTCGGAGGAGAGCGCGTTATTCTGAGAAGCTGCTCTCCTGAGGTCCCTAATTGTCAGCCCCAAGCTTGCAAGCAATGCACCGAGTGGATTGTGCTCTCTTTCTGCCTTGCTTTCTGCCTCTCTCTCTCCCTCTGTGTCTTTCTCTCCCCTCCCCTCTCCTCCAAGCCTCGCTCCCTTCCAGGCTGAATGTAACCTGCTTTTTATGATCACAGATAAAAACCCCATTAATGGATTAAAGCGTGCACAGTGCTGGTGATTCGCAAACGTGATTATGTCATCCCTGCTCCACAACCCCTCCCCTTCTCCCTGCCACCGTGACTAGACTTTCCTCAAGAGAAATCCCGTGCTTTCATTTAATTGATTTAGCCATTAATTTGCAAACGAGCCTTGTAACCGAATTCCTGCACTCCGGCGTGTTCCCCACATTTCTGTGCATCACTTGCAGTGCCGCTGCTTGCTCTCAGCCAGGGCAGGGGCTTTCTTTTCTCTTCCTTAGCTCTGCTTAAAGAGATGGGGGAAATGGATATATTCTTCTACTTCTCTGGAGCTGTCATTAGGCTACGGGAATGGTTTTACTGCTCGGGTTCAGCACTTTGCAGTTCGCTGTCTCCAAAGACCATGTGGAGGAGGAAGCAGCTTGCTTCCCTTCCTTTAGAAGCAGGGAAATCAAAGCCCAGATGCCAGAGCCACATGCCCAAGGTCACAGAGCAGGTGAGGGGCAGAGGCAGCATCGTGCTGCAGGTACCCTTATTCCCTCAGCCTTTCTCCTCTCCAGGAGTTTCTCCTTCCTCCTAATCAAAACCTCCCTCCCCGTGGGGGTGAGCACCCTGTAAGATCCATACTAAAAAGCAGCTTGGCAAAGGCAATAGGAATGAGTCTGACTTGCACATAATTAGGTGTCAAAATTAAGTTTGTTTTAAAGGATGGAGTGGGAGCTGATTTCTCATTGCTTTTCCTGTCTCTCTAAATCACTTTTAACCAGGGACGCTGAGAGTTTGTGAGCAATCAGGACAGCTTGCTGATGGAGGCAGCCAGGCTTTAATCCCTGCACAACAAGAAGGCAGAAGATACCCTGCAGCAGAGTTATTGGGGCTTAGCAAGTGCCTCTGCACGTGTGGGAGAGCTCGGTGCTCGATGCTCAGGCTGTTTTCCCTCGCAGCCCTCCAGAGCTGAGCATCTCCACGAGCAGCAGCTGCTCACTGCAGCTCAGGAGCAGAGCTGGCACCCTGCTCGCTGCCAGAGCTGGGCATGGTGGACAAAAAGCCGCTTTCACTGCAGTTTTGGTGTGTTCTGTTTCCAAAAGCCAGGCTTTGAAAGGAGCGGCTCAGGGTCCGTCCCTCAGCCCTGAGAGCTCCCCGTTTCCAGAACACGACTCCTGATGCTGAGAGGATGAGGAGAGACCTACAGTGTCTGTCTCCTTTCCAAAGTCAGTGTAGTGGTGGAGTGACCATCCCTGGGAGCGCTCAAAAAACCTGTGGACGTGGCATTTGAGGACATGGCTTAGTGGTGAACCTGGTGGAGGTGCTGAGCTGATGGCTGGACTTGATGATCCAAGAGGGATTTTCCAGCCTTAGTGATCCTATGAGAAAAGCCTAAAGGTGACCCCTTCTTTAAAAACGAGGCGCTGTTATCCTCTTAGAAGAGGTGGACTGAGGAAATGAGGGAGAAGAGGAAGGTTTTGCTGTTGCTTCACAGCATTAGGACCTCAGTGAGTTTCCTCTTTGGGTAGGAAGCAGCAGCCCTGCTGAGAGGGGTTCCCCTGGCATCCACAGCCTGGCCAGGGCTCAGGGACACTCAGGGACACTCAGGGACACTCAGGGACAGCTTAAAGCCTTCAAGCTCTGCAGGACCACAGGAAGGTGCTGTGTGAGCTGGGAGTCACTGTGAAGAAAAATGTGGGAAGACTTGCTAGGAAGACCAGGGGGAAAAAAATAAAAGGGAAATTCTGGTGATACATTCATGACAGGCAGGAACTCTGTGATAGGGTAAAGGGGAAACTCACCCCCAGTTGGCATCAAGGGGATTCCTGGCTCTTTCCACACTCAGCCTCCTCCTGGGCTCAAATGAACCCTGCAAGACACCCCCCCCCAGCTGCACAAGGACTGGGAAATTCAGATTTTTCCCTGCCTCCAATGCACGAGGCCCTGGGTTTATCAGGGTGGTTTCCTGACACAGCATGCTGTTATCCCTTCAGTGAGCTGTGCTGCCTCCAGGATTGAAGAGCTCTGCTGCTGAGAAATTCCCTGCTGTGACAGGGGTCTGGCATCAGTGTGAGCCTGGGTGAACAATGGGGGAGGAAATTCATGCCCAGAAAAAAAGGATTAGGGATGACAGTGGGGAAAAGAGGATTCTCCCCAAGCGATAGATGAGAAATAATGGGAGGCAGAATGAGAGAGTTCAGTGAAGCTGTGATGGAATATGGAAGGTCAGATTTGGGGGAAAATCTACAATCAAGGGGAAAGCTTTTGTAGATATCAGGAGGAAGCTGAAGCTTTTTCTCAGTGACTAATTTGAGTGTCGGTGTGTACTTTGTATTCTGAAAGCCCAAGTGATTTACATAACTAATTCCCCTGTTGCTAATCCCAGTAAGAGGGGGTTTGCTGAACACTTCTGGGTTTATTTATTTTGTGTACCTAAGGGAGCACGACGGACCCATGAAAAGGCTTCATTTTGTACAAATCAGGAGGAAAGAATCTGCTGGGCATCTGTCGAGGGTTAACCCCAGCTGGCAACTGAGCACTGCTCAGTCACTGCCCTTTTCCCACGGGGTGGAATCCTGGGATGGAATCACTGAGTCATTTGGGTTAGAACAGAGTCTAAGAGCTTAGACCAGAGTCTAAGGCCTTGGACCAGAGTCCAAGGAAGAAAAGGAAGCCCTTTAGGCACTTGTGTGGGTAAACTTTTGTCTCTCCTCAGCCAGCACTATGCAAACCCTTGGCAGGGCTGCTTGATGGAGACAGAAGCCACAGGTCTGTCTCTCTTTGAGGCATCAGAGGTGACCTTTACACCTCCCCTGTCACCTTCCCTGACCAAAAATTCATTTACTTCAGCCCCTGCTCTCCCCAGCCCCAGATAATGAGCATTACCCAGTGGATTCTTGCCTGGCTCCCTGTGGTGGTGCTCTCAGGGGTCCCAGGATGAGGGAAGAGATGAGAATCTTGACTCCATGTTTCAGAAGGCTGATTTATTATTTTGTTATGATATATATTACATTAAAACAAAATTATATGTTAAAACTGTACTAAAAGAATAGAAAGGATTTCATCAGAATGCTAGCAAGGAAAAAAGTGGAATGATAACAAAGGCTTGTGACTCTCAGAGTCCGAGCCAGCTGGACTGTGATTGGCCATTAATTAGAAACAACCACATGAGACCAATCACAGATCCACCTGTTGCATTCCACAGCAGCAGATAATTATTGTTTTTCTTTTCCTCTGAAGCCTCTCAGCTTCTCAGGAGAAAAATCCTGGCAAAGGGATTGTTCAGAAAATATCCTGGCTACATCTCCCTCCTCTCCAGCAGGTTCTGTGTGTGGCACACTGGGGCTAACTGGGAGCTCCTGGCCAGCCAGATGGCTCCTCATGGGCCACCACTCTGGGGATGTGTGCAGAGAAGCCCTTCACTGCTTCACCTCAGAGCCCTGGAGCTGAGAGTGCCAGGACAGCTCCCCAGCTGCTGCCCAGAGCCCTCCTGGTGGATTATCCACGCTCGGGCTGTCACTGAGGCTTTGCTTCACGGAATTACAGAAACATCAGGCACGTGGCTGGTGCTCCTGGCACTTCTGCCTGCTGGGTGGGTTTTTAAGGACTCTCAGGGCAGCTAAGGAAACCAAATCAAGCCAGGAGGAGCAGAAAGGCATGGGAAGCTTTGAGGCAGGGAAGGTTGTGGGTGGATATGTGTGTAGGTGGATGGCAGAACTTTCTCCTCCCTGAGCTCCTTTGGAGCCAGGTGAGAGCTTCCTTCCTTCCTGGGGACCAATTAGGGGATGAGCAAGCTCAGTGACTTGGCCCCTCTGTGTTATTCTGGCAAATGCAGGATGTTAAATGACATATTCCAGCAGGGGCTCTGCTTCACAATTCATATTTTAGAATCACTCCCTATCAGCACCATCAGTGATGCAGATATTGAGTCACACTTCATCTTCATATGGAGCTCTGTAAGAACAGCATTCTCTTACAGGAGCGAGTGCGTGGATGTACCTGCTTTATTTGGTTTACCTCAAAGACAAAAAGGGGGGCTCAAAATAGAGCTTGGGCTTTAGATTTTAATTGCACTGCCATTTCTCACCCCGGGAAATATTTATTAACAAAAAATAATTAGCTACATTTTGATGCTTTTAAAGAGATAAGAGAACTCTAGGTTGGTTTTCTGATTTTTTTTTTTTTTTGTTCTCAACCTATTTTTACTCCTCGCCTCTTGCTTAATGCTAATGAATAAAAGAGTAACTAATGGGAAAATTAGCATCTTTGAGGGATCTTGAAAAACTCCAATTACACAAACAAAATTCCATCTTATTTAAATGGAATTCAGTTAGTATATCCATAATATCACAGCCTGTAGAGTTGTTCAGCACACACCAACACCCTTTCTGTTCCAAACTTTTCTGGAAAGAATGATTTCCAGCCTCCAGGAACTGCTGAAATAATATCTTAGAAATATAATAATAAAAATATAATAATTCTAAATAGAATCTTGGAGTGGCTTGGGTTGGATGGGAGCTGAAAGCTCATCAAGTTCCACCCTGCCATGGGCAGGGACACCTCCCACTGTCCCAGGTGGCTCCCAGCCCTGTCCAGCCTGGCCTTGGGCACTGCCAGGGATCCAGGGGCAGCCACAGCTGCTCTGGGCGCCCTGTGCCAGTTTCCCATTTCCCTTTCTCTCTAGGATGCTTTTTGCAGCAGCTGAAAGAGAATTCTCTTTGCAATCAGAGCTGCCTTGTGAATTGATGCAGCAGCCTGAGCTTTGCTTTGCTTTGGGAAGTTTGTCCTTGTTCAGGGGATCTGGAAAGGGCTTGAAGAGACTTAGAGACCTGTATCCAAGTGGGAAGGTGATGGAACTGGAAGGTTTTTATTCAGGAATTAACCTGGGGGGGACCTCTCATAATGTCACCTTTGATGTGCTGTCACTCTGGGATTTAAACTGTCCTGGGCAAAGCACAGGGTATTTGAAATGCAGAGGAAGAAGGAAGACAGTTGGTAATTCAAAGACCCCAAATATTCTTGGCTGTCTGAAGACAGGTAAAGCAAATTAGTTCCCAATATTTTAGGAGCAAAGGCAGGACTGGATTTGCTAGATGTTACATTTTATACTGGTCCTGTATGTGACATAAGTGATATGTGACACCTGTCAAATCTACACTGCTTTAGATAGAACTTGTTCACTTTACCCTGTACTCCTTCAAAATGTCAGAGAAGAAATCACTTTTGTCACACTTGCTCTTTTTAGATGTGTGGTATTTCAATTTCCTCTTGTTTTAAACTGGGCTGGCTCCTTCTCACTCAGCAAAGATGAAAATAGAGGCTTGAACAGAAGGCTTTCAAAATGAAACGTAGATGTCAGTGCCTGCTTCTATATAAAAAGTCATGCATGAGCATGCACCCTTGTAAACTTCCATTAGCAATTAGCTAAGTATTTTATTTCTCATTATTTCCTCTACTATAGCAGTTTATTGTGGATGTTCTTATCTATCCATTCTTTGCATGACATGTCCATTATTAATCTTGTTCACTTGTGATTGCAATATTTGATTTTTGCATCTTGGCTGGTTTGGGGTTTGGTTTGTTCAGGTTTTTTTTTTTTTTTAACTGAACAGAATAGCATTTCTGCTCTTTCTAATAAGTTCTGCAGGGGAGGAGGTTATGATACATATGGGGATGATCTAACCAAATATGTCTGGTTTATTAATGAAAGATATTTGGATCTTTGCCGCAGGCTGGGCAGAAGAGTTTGGGTTCAAAAATACATTTAATTTCCATGAGCATATGTATTTTTTTTTTTTTTTTTTTTTTGCAGAGCTTGGTTTTGCTTTGCCTCCCTTACTCTGCTGGGATTTTGGACTTCAGGGCTCAACTCCTTCTGTGTCACCTGCAAATTCTGCACAACTAATTTAAATATACTGGAAAGCTTATTAACATTATTCTAGTTCAGGGAAGGAGACATGCAGTTCATTCTCTCACAGACTAAAAGACTCATTGCAAAGCAGTCTATTAAAGGCTTAAGTTATGTCCCTGTAACAGCTCTTTTGGGGTTGTGATTCCCTTGGATCTGTGATATATTGACAAGGTTTTATAAGGCTTTTCTCACTGGCAGCTTTTCCACAAGTCCAGTAGGTTTCAGGACTTTGAAATTCTAATTTTAATTATTGATTTAACTGGCTTACTGTGGTAATGAAGAAATTATGCAATCCCTTCAATAAACTCAGCAGCCTTTTAAAAATACATAAGTTATTTCCAGGCCATAGTATGGGAAGCACTATTAATGAGGTGTGGCCTGCCCTTGCCATCAGTCTGGCTTTTTCATTTTGAAATGTTATTAGTGTAAAAGGCTTTTGGTTGGAACCTGTAAATCTCAGTCAATATTTTATAAGCAAAATAGAATCATAGAATGATTTGGGCTGGAAGGGACCTTAGAGATCATCTCATCCCACACCCTGCCATGGGCAGGGACACCTTCCACCATTATCCCACGTTGCTCCAAGCCCTGTCCAACCTGGTCTTGGACACTTCCAGGGATATATTATATTATATTATATATAATTATAATTATATATTATATTATATATTATATTCCAGGGATATATTATATTATATTATATTATATTATATTATATTAATTATATTATATTATATTAATTATATTATATTATATTATATTATATTATATTATATTATATTATTAATTATATTATATTATATTATATTATATTATATTATATTATATTATATTATATTATATATATAATAGTATAGTATAATATAATATAGTATATTATAGTATTGTATATTATAGTATTGTATATTATATTATGTTATTGTTATTATTTCTATATTAAAAAGCAAAGCAATCCTGTGTCCATCAACCCTAACCAGCAGGTTCTGAGCCTGACATGGAAATCACCAGCAATGCAGCTGTACTGGCATTCCCTTGTAATCCAGGGAGATTGCAAGGATCAGTGGCTGCTCTTTGAAAACATCTTGTATTCTTGTATCAAATTATTAAGACAGCAATAAACTGGAAGAGCAAATCCTGGGATCCTTTACTGACACCAAACAGGACTTTAGCTCTGAGCTGTCCCATTTGTAGCTCCACCAGTTGTTTTCTACAGCAAACATGACCTTCATTTCATGGCAGGTCCTGTGTGATGGCTCTCCTCGGGCCTGGAGCAGAGCACGTTCCATAAAAAATGCAAATGCAAAATTGGTGAGTTATGTAAAATTCCACAAGGGTTACGATTTTTTTTTTTCATTTAGTAGCTCAACCCAAAGAGTTATGAGGTCTGGTTTCAGGAGTTTCACCCTTTGCCAAGATGCAGCTGCTGCAGTGTTTGTGTTCAGGAGCTCAGCAACGTCCCTCATCTCTCTACTGGTGTAGAATACAGGGATAAAACTCTAAAATAGTCACAGCCTTTGAGCCAACTCCAACTCTGCCTTGTCATCTCCTTTAATTTTTCTCCAATGCAGTAAATGTTTAAAATAACCCAAACAAGGAAATAGGAAATACTGGCCATTCCCATGTAGGTTACATGGAATGGAAGAAAACTCAGACAGAGACAGAACCAGCCTGGTGTCCCAGCTCAGCAAGATCCTGATGGAAAAATCTGGAAAGCTGCCCAGTCCACAGAAGTACTGTGCATTTATTAGCTGTAAATGAACAGGGATACCTCCAGTTTCATTTTACCAAGGATTCCTGACCTGTCTCAAGTGAGTCCTTCCCATGGAAAAAGCTGATTGAATCCACATTCATGTACTCTTTCCATGTCTACTGGTTAATCCATTTGTCTTTTTAAAATATTCTTCTGATAAAGGTTCAGAGAAATCATGAGAAAAGAAAAAAGCAAACACACAGAAAGATACAAGATTTGTGGAAGGAGCAAGTGAGGACAGAGACTTTGAAGTGAGCTGTTATATCCTCTATATCATAACATTCTAGAACATTATTTTTTACTTTTCTTATATTAAATTTCACCTGATAGCTGGGATTCTAGCCACAAAACCCAATTATAAGGCAGAAAAGAAGAAAGTGATGAAGTTTTGTCTATGTCCCTAATCACTGTCTGATTTTTATCAAGCCAAGGCATAATAAACATCACCTGCAATTATCTCCCACGCAGAAAGATGACTTCCTTTTGTCAGGAACAGACCCAGGAGCTCTGGGTTTTTTATTTCTTGGGGCTCCAGGAACACCTGCATTTTCTTGGCAAGCTCTGGAGATGAAAATGCTTTTACAGTGTTCATGTTAAGAATTTCCTCTGCAGCCCTGAGTGCCTCATTGATCTGGTAGCTGTAAAGAGGGAAAAACTAAAGGAGTTGCTGACTGATTTCTTTTCCCAGTGTTGAGGATCTCCTGCTCTTCATCACAAGTTTCAGCTTTATTTAATTAACTCTGAGTCCCCACTTTTGTTATTTGTGTGAAAGCCAAAGCCCCTAAAGATTTGGACAAAAAGCTACAAATGGGGATTTGCTTTCCTTCCAAAATGCTGATCTTTTTCTCTCATGTGAAAGAAAAAATGTTAATTATCACTAGCAAAGGGTTCTTTTTAAAATTTCCATTTGAAATCAGTATAATTTAATTAGCTTCAAGGAGATATTCCTCCTCATCCTCTGGGCCTGGGAGGTGAGGAGACAGTGCAGGAGGAGTATCCCCACATCTGGAGACACAGGAAATGTCCCTCAGCCCCACAGCCAGATGCTGCTGGAGCTTCTTTTTATATCGAGGTACACTGTTTGAAATGGAAAAAATGGCTTCAAAAATGGCTTTAAGTGCAGAGAAATCGAGCTTGTCTTAATGCAAATCTCTGCAATATTTCCTCATTTGCAAACAGTGCTGTTGCCTTGGATTTCCAGCCATCATCATTCTGCCCCTCTGGACACTGGCTTCTCCCCTTTTTTGATTCCAGCTGTGGCAGGTCACACTGGATTTTGGATTTATTTTATTCTAATCTCTCTTGCAAACCTTCCCTCATTTCTTCCCTACTTTCCCTCACTTTTTCCCTCATCAGAGCTGTTTCACATCTGACAGTCTGCCTTTGGTGCTGACTTAAGGGATGGGAAGAGCATCCCAGTGAGTGATACAGGAGAGCACAAACACAGAATAATATAAAGTTCAATCCAATTAGTAGAAACTGCATGTCTGCCCCTCAGGAAATCCTCTAACTCACCCTGGCAGGGCAATGAGCCCTTTCAGATCATGGGATCACAGAATGGTTTGGGTTGGAAGGGACCTTTAAAGGTCATTTCCTTCCCTATGTGTTACATGGAGGTGGCAACAGGATTGAAAGGGCAGAAAATCCAGATCTTTTGATGTCAAAAACTGGACAGTTTCTGCCCATGATTTTCATGCAGTCTTTGGAATGATTTCCAGAAAGAAATCTTGTAAGAATTTGCCCATTTTTAGGGACAAGTAAAAGCTGCCTTAAAAAGATTTGTAGGGTTGTTGCAACTGGAAGAGAGGGAAAAGCAATATTGAAACAAACTTGGGGGCATTATCAACAAACAGCTTGCTTGGTCTAATAAAGTGTAATTCCAGAGACAGCCATCTCCTTTTGCAGCAGGGACACCCAAACTCTGTATTCCCAAGATTTCCAGAGCAAGATAAAAGCTCATATTTATCCACCAAGTCAGGAATCAGCAAAAATCAATATTTTTATTTCAAAGTGTGCTTTTGGATTTTTTTTTCCTTTATAAACCTCACAGGATGAGTCCTGCAGTGCCAAACTCCAGCTTTAAGATGATTTTTTCTGACAAGACATGCATCACTGAGAACATTTGCCTGTAATGGAAGTGATGGCACAGGTTTGTGAACACAAACCTGCACTGACACAGGCTCAGAGAAACCCTCTGTGTTCCACATGGATGTTCCTCAAAAGCCACTTTGCCTCTGTGACGCCCCATGAGGGTTTAACCCACAACAAATTTGAGCCAAATGCTGTGATTTTCCAGCTTTTAACACAGTGGTCTGAGCTGTGGTGGCACAGGGGATGAGCAGTGTGTAAAATCCCTGGTGTGGGTGGTGATCCTGGATGTAGCAGTGAGTATTTACTGCCTTTCTTTGCTCAAATCCTATGAGGTGTAGGGGCTGTAAATGGTGAAATCCCTTTTCCATCCCAGAAAGGGCTGGAGGCTCTTTACAGCTTTAACTTGCTCCCAGTTATCCACAGAGATTTCAGAATGAGGAATGAGGTAAAAAACCCTTTCTTCTCCCTCCCTGAGCTGATAACAGGAAAACTGGACTTATAATCTTGTTCCTTCTTACACCTCTCTCTAACCTGAGCATGAGAATAACCCTAGCTGCTGTAATTGTTCTTGGAAAATTACTACAGATAGACAGAAAGACAGACAGAAATACAGATAAATCCCTGAATATTCCAGTATATTACCTTTATCCACCAAAGGACAGGATTAGTTGCTGTGCAGCTTTACTAAACACTGTGTTGGATGATTTTCACCAGAGAAAGCTGTATTATAATGGGTTTGAAAAACAGCACAGGAGGACCTGCAATAAAAATTCCAAGAGGGAGTATGTTATCCAGACAGAACTTCATCTGTTTTAAGGCATTTGGTAGCAAATTTCTTTGTCTCATTCCCTTAATTTTTAGTTCTCCCATTGTAGGATGCTGTACCTGGCATGTGGAGAGCCAAGGAGAGATTTTCTGATAATTTGATTTGGAGAATAACATATTAATATATATTTTCATTGCCCAGCTCCTGGGTCAGAGTACCATATTAGCTCCAAGACCAATTAAGAGAAGGATTTTGCCTGCATGGGTATTAAAGGAACATGGATTCTAAGGACTGGGTTTGTGTGAGCGCCAGTAGGTAGAGGTGGGTGTGGACTTGGAAAAGTGGGAGCTGGTAATAGTGACACTCCTTACAAAAACAATGTCCTGCTCAGACTTTCATCCTAGCAAAATATGTCCTAACTCTCTCCTTGGATTACTTGGCCTCTCTCCTGCTTGCAACCACCCCGTTTATCTGCTGCTGTCTCTACCAGAGGAAACTGTTTTAAAATATCACTAAATTCTCCTTTGGTGATTTACTGAATTTATACGGAAAGAGCTTCATTGGAATTTTTTTTTTTTTTTTTTTCTAAATAACAATATCCTTGTTTTGTTTTCTCTAAAGCTGCTCCTCCTGAGCTGGCTGCCTCTGTTAGCCCTGAGCATTTCCCTCCCAAATGAGTGTGGCAGCATTGCTTCTTTCCTCAATACAGCAGCATAAAAAGCACAAGAAAAATGTGGTCTTTCCTAATAGGATCTGAAAAGCTGCACTTTCTGGGTTAAGGTTGCTTTTTGTCGAAAGAAAAAAAAATCTCATAGGTAAGAAAGCCACGACAAAGAAAAAGGCTTTCTGAGCTGAAACACTGAAGAAAGTGTTCAGGAACAGTTAATCCCCCAAAAGATATTTCTTGAGCAATTCTGGCAAGATTAGATAGAAAAGGCTATTACTTATGAGTCTTGCTGTTATTTGCAGCATGGACAGGAGTTGTCAAGGCACAAGTCTACTGCATTTCAATATTTTAGGTCATTCTTTATGCTGGAATCAGGATTATTTCTCATTCATGTCACTTCTATCCCCTGCTCATTATTTGATTTAGACATCCATCTCTATAGCACAGAGTATTATAGGCCTGACCCTGAGTTTTCTGGAGCAAAGACTTGTGTAAAGATCAGTGGGAAGAATTTGAGGGCTTTTAATTAACCCTTGTTAAGCTTTTCAGCAAACAGGGGAAAACTTCCCAAACAGACAAAAGTAATTGGCTTTAGTTGCCTTCCTGCATTAATTGGGAAAGGGTGAGTACTTCCCAAATTGGCAGGCCACAAATCAAGTAATAAAACTCAAATACTGAATATATTTATACCAAATAAAACGAAAAAAGTAAATCCAGCAATCAGTTTGCAGTCAACCACTCAGGACATTGAGGGTTGTGTGATCTCAGTCACCCTGAAGTAGATAAACCAGCACATGGAGTAAGGCACAATTTTCTCTTGATGGGATTGAAAGATGAGTGGCAATCCAGCCCTGTAAATGACTGATTTAAAGGCTTCAGCCTCTCCCAACACATCTTTGTCAGTAAAGCGTCTGCCAGCCTAAAGGGTTTTCTCCAATCAATTTTTACATTCGTTGCTGATAATTGAAAACCTTCAGCATGTGTCTGTGCAGATCTCTCCATCTTTTCATTCTTCAGGTGAAAATGATGAGTTCTTGTCTGAGACTGGGTCCTTGGGTGTGCCATATCTGCTCCAAGGAGTGTCCTGGGGTCCATGGTCAGCCCTGCACAAGGTGTAATAAAACAGCCTGATCACCCTGGAATTCACCACGGAAAAATGGAATTCTGTAAGATGCTCTCTGTCTTAGCTGAGTAAATGTATTCAGGGATAGGAAAGTAAGAAAAATCGAGATTTGAAGGCCAGGCTGAGACTCCTTTTAATAGTTTGACCTCTTATTCCTAAGAAATGTCCAAAGAAAAGCACATTAATCCTTTCTGTGAACTATGACACATTTCAGAAAGGGAGAAGTTGTGTTCTGCTTTAATTTTATTTATTACCCCAAGAGGCAGAATTATATGCAGTCAGATTTCTTGGCACTCTAATTCTTAAAAAATTAGTTTCTGCTCATAAACATGAACAAACTTCCTAAACAGCCATCATTTCTTTAACAGATAGATTTTTACATTTGTGTGGCCCTTGTTCAAGTCATGACTTTAAGTGAAATAAAAAACTGTCGTAGGTAAGATATGTTACAATCTTTAGAGCTAATTTAGCTAGTGAATTATACATATTCAGCTTCTTATCAGAAAATTATCAGCCTGGAAATAAATACTCTGTAGCCAAGGTAATCACTCAATATTTAATAAACTGTGGAGGCATTTCCTGCCATTAGAATTCAATGACAGTGGAATTTCAAAGAGCATTTTGGATAAGGGCTGATACACACCCAAGTGGTTTGTGCAATACAGACATGCAAGGAACATCTTCCAGCTCTGAGGAATAAAACAAGATTAGGAAGCCATGACAAATGATCCAAAATAGGGTAAAGTCCCAAACATCATCTCCAGTGTAATACAGGCTTAGCCAGCAGATGGGTTTAGAAACCACTTTTGTCTCTTATCGACAGCCCAAAGATATTCCCCTCCCTCCTGCTACTCTGCCCTTTCCTTGTGGCTGCCACAACATTAGAAAACACATTTTCCATGTGAATTATCTCCTAGACTTGAAGAACCACAGTGAAATCAGCTTGGTGGCTGTGAACCATCATGAATCCAGGGAAACAGCATTCAGATGTTGTGGGCATCCCATGTCAGACCAGACTGCAATCCAGAGTTGTGATTTCATTTAACAAATCCAAATTACACACTTTGAATTGGGCCCATCCAAACCTTTTGCTTCCACTTAAAAAGTTAAAACCAAATGTTTTGCTGTATCCATGCTGCCTTCAACTTTCCATTCTGCAAATCACTCAGCTTGCTGACTTCTCAGCTGGACTTAGGCAGAAAAACACATCAGGCTTTTCCACCGAGTGGAAAAAGAGCTGGGGAAGAAAAATTGCTTATGCTAAACCTAATTGGCAGCAGGGAATAAGATCAGGTTTCTGAAAAAAAATGTTTACGTATGACAGCCCTTGCTGCTTAACTGGCAGAGAGGCTGAAAATGCAGCTGGATGAGCTGTGTCAGACTTTTCAGTGTGGGGACAAACTGGGTACAAACATTTTAACAGGACCCGCTGTGGTGGGACAAGGGCTGATGGTTTGGAGCTGAAGATCAATTTAGATCAGATCTAAGGAAGATGTTTTTTACAATGAGGATGGAGATGCCCTGGCACAGGTGCCCAGAGAAGCTGTGGCTGCCCCTGGATCCCTGGAAATGTCCAAGGCCAGGTTGGACAGGGCTTGGAGACAGTGGAAGGTGTCCCTGCCCATGGTAAGGGGTGGGACTGGATGAGCTTTAAGCTCCCTTCCCACCCAAACCATTCTAAAATTCTTTGTTTCTCTGTGTCCCAAATGGGAAAATTCACTTGTGGGGAATTTTGGAAAGAATTTGAGATGGGACCTCTGAATTGTTTTTGATGATGTGGTTTATTTCCTTATCTTCCACATAGGCAGGAAGGTTGAGCTCAGCTCACATTTTTACCACATGGTTCAGAAGGTCCCAAGACCCTCAGTTACAAGACCTTTTAAGGTGTTGTTGACCAACAAAACACTGCTAACAAGGATATTTATGTTTTTGACCCAATCCTTAAGTATTTTGTCTTATGGATCCATGCTACAGTGTAAGCTTTCTTAACCAACCATGTTATGACACACAAACCTACCTAGTGCTGCATTCTAAACTCCTTGCTTACCTTTGTAACTACTTTATTTTTTTCTATATCTTAAATTCTAAAACTCTAAACTTTTTACTCAGCTTAACGTGTCTCTGCTTTAAACGCTAAATCCACATTCTCACTTTTAGCACCTAAGTTTAGGAGCCTTTTCCAAGGTCTCAGATCAAATCCTGGGTTTAATCCTAAACTCTGTGTTCTGTCAAACCTCACTGTGGTCTCATTCCACATGGAAGAAGCTGAATGTGCTGAATGCAATTAAGTTCATGTTTAAATTAGCATGAGAAGTAATTGACAGTGAAAATCTGGGAAGTATTTCAGACAGAAATGAAGTGGCGAGTTTTGCTTTGCCATAAACTTCCTGAGAGCTTAAATATCACTGTGCTCTAGGAGAGTTTGGGTAAAATGTTATGTTTGATTCTCAAAACCAACATAAAAATGGTATTTGGAAATGGGAATGGTTTTGTTTTCACAATGAAATCCTCAGCAAACATTATCCTCTCCTCCTCGGATTTGTGTGACAAGTTTCACTGGCTCAAATCAAACGTGTTTATTTTCAGAGAACCCTTTCAAGAAAATTCTTTTGAAATGAGTTGACTTTGGTTGTTATCCTACAGTTTTTCATATTTCATTAACTTGACTTTTAACAGCTGGTGTTTAATGAATAATTACACAGTAATGAAAAATACATCTTGCATTTAAAGAAAGCTTTATGCAGATTTGCTAATCAATTTAGACACTGTATCTTATTTGTTTATAGTACATCTCCCAATTGGAGTGTAATTATCAAACTTTGCATCTATATTTAACTGTCTAAATTGAAGGAAATAAAACAGAGTTGAAGCAACTAATTGTCAGCATTACCAACCAATTAGTATTCTGAAAGATTATTCTATTAAAACTTTTCCATCCAGTGTAACTCATCTTAAACACCCCTGGGGTTTGCTGTTCTGTCCATTTCCTCCAGGTATTTTTCAGCTCTAGAAGCAAATTGTGGAAGAATAGGACTAATAGGTCCCTTCAGCTATGAACATGAAAATTTTAGGCAAATAAGTGAGATTACAGATTAATTCTCAGTCTCTTATTTCTTGTAGCACCTGAGATGGGCTGGAAGGACTGAATATTGTTTTATCTTCTTTTTTAAAAAACATATATTGTAGTTGATTCAAAAAACTGTTAGAAAAAATACTGCAAGCATGCTTCATTTTTTTGATTTACAGCAAAAGTAAGAAAGAAAAAGAACTTGCATTGTTGCTGTTCTAAAATGTGTTGCTGATATTCCACATGACATCGAAAAGCACTTTTAAAAGGTCATTTAGCACATTAAATAAATGTAACTGGATGAATGTCTGTATCAAGAAACCCAGACAAATTCAGCATTATGTTCTAAAAAGCAGTTAAACCTTGCTCCCTGGTTATAAAATGAATTTAAATGAAGATAATTGAAAGATTGGATTTTCTTTATGTGGTCTGCTCTACTGGAAAACCACCTTATCTTCCATATTATGGGGGGTTTACAGTCCCTTAAAGTGTTCTAAGGAATAAAGATTAAATGTAAAGAAGGAAAAGCTCCTGCTGTAACATCAAATGGGACACAGCAGCTGGATGCAGACACAGAAATGATAATAACAGTTGACTTAATGTAATGTTACTCCAAATACAAATATGCAGATTAATGAGCTGCAAATGTGACATTTCTCAAAGTCGCCAGGAATGCAGCATTTCCCAGTGAAACCAGAATTTTCTCAGAATAGAAATTCAGAAGAATTTGAAATTCCAGGATTCCCTGGAAAAGACGAGGAGCTGTGCTCAGGCTGTGCACCAGCCACCAGGCAGGGAGGTCACTGACCCACCACAGAGCAGGGGGTGCTGCTGCCACCCTGAGCTGCAGGGGTGCCCAGGAGGGAATGGATCCAAAGGAAGGTGTCAGACTGCCCAGACTGCAGGAATCACTGCTGCTGGGCTCCTCCTCCCTCTCCTGGGGTTTTCCAGGTGGTAAAAATTTGGGCAGCAAGCAGCAGGCATTGAAAAAGCACTGGCTGCTCCCTGGAGACACTGGGCTTGCTGCCCATGGGGGAAGATTGCTGCTGCACATCAGCTCCTTGTCTTCCTTCCCATGGCAGGGAGCACAGTGGGATTCTTGGGGTGTCTGTGCAGGGCCAGGAGCTGGACTTGATGATCCTTGTGGGTCCCTTCCAACCCTGGATATCCCATAACTCTGATACCCCTGGATCCTCTTGCATCTCTGCACTCTCACAAGAGCAAAAGCCAATTTTGACCTCTTACCATAATGTAAAACATGGAAAACTCTAACCATGTCACTTTTAAAGCTCGTGTGTGAAATAATCTTGAGGTGAGCAACTTTGGAGCTGCCTGCAGGGTGTTTCCAAGAAGTGGGAAGGTGTTAGGGAAGCACTGTGCTCCACTCAGCTCCTGCAGCACAGGACAGGTATTTTGTGCCATCAAATAAAATCACTCCATAAGAGCTAAATAAATCCTGTGCATGCAGTATGAATATAGGGTGTAGTGGGTAGAAATCCCTTTTTTATTCATGAGTTGCTACTTTTGGCTGAAGACATGTGCAATGCAATAAGGGTGGGACAACTGGGGGGACAGAGCAATCCAGAGAGATCAGGATGGATCCAGCTGGATTTGGATATAGGAACAGGAGGGGAGATGTGGTAATTGCACATGGTGAACCTCTTGGCTGCCTGTTTCCCTGGTTGCTCTCTCAGTGACAAGGCACTTTAGGGAGGAAATCCAACAGTTTGTGGCATTCTGCCTACAGGGAGCAACTTCTGGAGATGGGAAAATGTCAACCCCTGCGAAGGGATCGTTAACTCTTCTCCAGCAGGGAGGAGTGTTAATTGCTAATGAGAGCAGGGCTGGCAGCAAACCTCACAGTCCATTTTGCTTGCACCACCTTTTGAAGATTTGCTAAGGGCTCTTCTGCCAGCTCTGCAAGCACGGAGCCTTTGATCAGGATGGGTGAGAAGTGGTAGATGTGTCCCTGTCTGACCCTGGATGAGGTCAAGCCCAGTCCCCAGGACCCTCCCTGGGGCAAACCTGGCCTCCAGCTCTGCAGAGGACTAAGGGGAGATGTTCCACCAGCTGAAATGAGAGGTCTACAGAGATATGGAATGGGCACTGTGGGCTTTAGCCAGGCATTTTTCCCCTCCCAGGGAGGTGTTTATTAGCTCCAAGCTCTTGTGCTACACCTTGGTTTTGGAAAGAGAGCACAGAAATGGAGAAATCTGGTGGAAAGGTGCCCCTGCCCATGTCAGGGGGTTGGAACTGGATGATCCTTAAGGTCCCTTCCAACACAAACCACTCTGTGATTCCATGGTAGGATCTGATCCTGTGAAACTGTGTGCCAGGCTCATCTGCTCACACAGAGGATGGAAAAGCCCTTTTTGACCTCAGAACACAGAGGTGGCTCACAAAGCCCTCCCTTGTTGTTCTTGGTCCTTAGGGACACATTCAGGGCCTCAAAGGAGAAGCAGGCCATGTTTTACTGCTCATATCTGCGGTGAGCCACAGACCTCAGTGTGCAACATCAACTCTGCCAGGCTTGTTTGATTATGAAATCCAGATAATACCCTAGCAAGAGCCATGAAAACAACTCTAACTGTGCTGAGATTTGATTGTCCCATGATGACTCTGTGAGAGTACAACCTCTGTGCTCAGGTGACACAGCAGCTCGGGGGGGATCTGCTCTCCAGACCCAAACCCAAGCCAAGTGCAGAGGCAATAAATCAGCCCAGAGCCAAAGGAAGGATATAATGAGTCCTGAACCCCAAAATCTGGTCATTTTCTGTGAGGACTCTGGCAAAATCACCCTGCAGCCAGTCAGCTGAGGTGATGGGGGAGAGATTTTGAGAGGTGTATTAGGAAGCTCTAATCAATGTGGCTTTAAATCCACCAGGTTAAACATTTCTGCGCAAAGCTTATTTTGTTCATACATCCTCCTCACTTAGAAACATATTTTAAACAGACACACTCCATTTTTAAAGAGTTCTATAATAATTTATGTGACACAAAAGGGGGAGATTGCCAAAGGAGTGAATCATTTGATCTTGTTTGAAAATGTTATAAGGTAAATGTGAAGTTATGAAGTATTATAACACTGTTATGTGTCAGGAGCTCAATGCAGGATGAGATTTAATGGGAAATGGTGCTAATAGTGTGGTAATTGCCAAGATAGATGAAAGGCTTAGAGCTGGCTGCAGCGGGAACAGAGGGGCAGCCTGTCAGAGGGGAATCAGACACACAAATCCCACTGAAATGCAGTGGATTTAGGATGTCTGATTCTGCTGCAGCTGCAAAGAAAATCCCAGCCTCAGCAGGGAGATGATGGATGTTGTACTCTTGCAAGGTGTGTGATTTGGGGTTGGTGCCTTTGCAGTGGGAGCTGTGACAGCTCTGATTCCTGCAGGAATCCAGAGAAGCTGCAGGGAAAATGCCAGAGGAGAGCAGGAGTTTCTCTTCCTGCAGAGCCCACTTTGGGATGGGAAGGAGCAGCGAGTTGTGTGAGCACAGGTAAAATAACCCAGTTCCTGAAAGAGGCAGTGTCCTAAAAGATGCAAGATGGGGCTGGGGTGTGTATTCTATCCCCATCTGTCAGAGGTGGGGCAGTTATCTGCCACAGACACATTTTATGAAAAATCCTTTTGACAGGAATTTTCTCCTGAGAAGCTGAGAGGAACAAAATGTAAACAATGGTTATCTGCTGCTGTGGAATGCAACAGGTGCACCTGTGATTGGTCTCATGTTGTTGTTTCTAATTAATGGCCAATCACACTCCAGCTGTCTCAGACTCTTTGGTCAGTCACAAGATTTTATTATTATTCCATTCTTTTATATTGCTTGCTAGAGTTCTGATGAAATCCTTCCTTCTATTCTTTTAGTATAGTTTTAATATAATATATAAAATAAGATAATAAATCAGCCTTCTGAAACATGGAGTCAAGATTCTCATCTCTTTCCTCGTGCTGGGACCCCTGTGAACACCACCACAGTTATCTCTGTTCACTGGGCAGTTTTCTTTATCTCTGCCACAACCCATCCTCCCTCCAGATCTCTTCTGCCCATGGCCAGTGAGTGTCCCTGCAGGGCTGATCCAATTCCAGCATCCCATGGGGAGATGCTCTGCCCAGGGGAGGAGCCAAGCATTCCTACCTGGATCCAATCTGAGCTTTGGGACAGCACAGCAGCCTTTGCCCACTGCATTGCCAGAGGAGCAGCTTTCTGCTGCCCTGCATTGCCAGAGGGAGCCCAGGCCCATCTGCAGCAGCCCTGGAGCTGCAGAGGAAAACTCCCTCCTTGTGCATTAAACTCCCCTTAATTTCAAAATTACAATAATTCAGAGGGAAGGGGTTTACATTTCCCATTTCAGGGGAGGCTCCTGCCTTCCTTAGCAGACACCTGGCTGTTCAAACTGAGGCAGCAAGAGGTTCTGGGAAAGCAAAGGGCTTTAGTGGTGAAGACAGCACCTCCTCACCTTGATTCTTCACCACCTCTGTTTCAGTTGGGGAAAATTGTAATTACCACTGAGATTGTTAAGGGAAGTACTTGGAGGCCTGAGCTGTCATACAGAGCAGAAGGGAAAAGCCATAACCATCAGGAAATCCCTTAAACCAGAGGATTTCTCATCTCAGCTGCCTGCTGGAGCTCCAGAGCAAGGAAAAACTTCCTAATTGCAGGGGACACCCCAGCAAATTGGCCCTTACCCCAGACTGCTGAAAGCTGTCCATATGCATACCCTAAAAAGGCTCAGTGTTGCTTGGCTTATTTCTCTCTCATGCTTTCACTCAATTCCCTCAGGTTCTGTGTGCAAAGAGGGCTGCCAGATGATATTTAATGACTCAAACACAGGCACCTAGTGCCATCCTCCCCCCTGAGGGTGACTGAGACCCCCTCTGGGGCTGTGGAGGGGTCAGGGGACAGCTCAGAGACAGCTTGGAAGGACTGAAACAGCACAAGTGCTTTGTTTGGGCACCCAAATGCTCCCATAGTTTGAAAACAGATAAAACATGGCAATTTTTGCAAGGAGAAGGCTCTTGCTGAGTTACCAAGGCAATGCCAACCCCATGGATAGCTCTGGAAGCAGCAGCACAGTGAGTTGGTGCAGGGGGAAGATGCACAGGTCCCTCAGCCTAAGGAAGGAACAGAGCTATGAGCTCATGGGTGCTCCTCATGCTGCAATTTCCCCAACCCTCCCACAGGATCCCTTTGAGCCCCTTTCCACTTCTCTCTGGCTGTTTGAGGAGGCCACAGAAATCCAGAGTTAATTCCTTTGGGCAGCAATCAAGTGAGGCAGGTCTGCCATGCTGAGCAAGATCAGAAGCAAAATTATGAAGGAGAAAGTGAAACCCATCAAAATGGGAGTAAATCCCATCTAAAAGCACACATGGGGATTTTTTTGTTGTTGTTGTTTTTGTTTGGTTTTTTGGGGGGTTCTTTTTAGTTTGGGTTTGTTTTTGGTTTTTTTTGGTTGGTTCTTTGGGGTTTGTTTGTTTGTTTGTTGGGGGTGTTATTTTATAGGGTTTGTTTTTTGTTTTGGGGGGATTTTGTTGTTTTTGTGGGGTTTGGGGGTTTTTGTTTGGGTTTTTGTTTGTTTGTTTGTTTTGTTTTGTTTTGTTTAAATCCACTCCAATGTTGAAGCTGAATATCCAGCAGAGTGGAGATGCCGTCAGGTTTTTAAGAACACACTACACCAGCTGTTTGAGGATTGTATCCCAGCATTATTATCATTATTATTATTATTTAATAAGTCCCTCAGCCAGCATGTTCACAAATAAATAAACCAACAGACCAAGGGCAGGAACAATCCCCCTAAAAAGCTGTGCTGCATTTGCTCTGGTCAGGTGTTGCTAATAATAGAAGTATCATGGAGTGACTCAAAGTGCAGCAGAAATGTTGAATGCTCGAGTGCACAGGGCAGAGGATTCCCAGCTGGACAGACCTGGAATCATCCTCTCCAATTAGCTGGGGAAGGGAGGAAGTGTGGGGGGAGATTTTTCTTTTTCACAAACAAAATGGGACTGCTGGGAGACGTTCCTTGAGCTTTTATTTGCATCATCAGCCTCAGTACAGGGGTGAGACAATAGAAAGATGGCAAAAGCTCGTGCGCAGCCAGCAGCAGCCAAAAATTTCTTTTTTACAGAACATTTGAAAAACTTTCTAGCCAATAGCACATTGCTAAAGCTTACAGACAATTGTTCTAGCCAATCACTAAAAGCACATTTACAACTGCTTCACACGATGTTTGCTTGTTTGCCTTCTATTAATAATACACAATACTCCAGTATTAAGCTTAAAACCTTCTACTATCATGCTAAGCATATTTTTCTGCAGTCTTAAGGTCTATTTTAACCAAGCCTAAAACTCAAGCTATTGTTTCATGTCCTTGCTTGCTGTACTACTGTAACTTATTGTACTTCAGACTTTACAGCTGTTGCTGGTTGTAAGTTCTCTGTTCTTTCTGTTTCTAAGTCCTGCTTTCCCAACTTTCTGAAAATCTTCTTACCATTATTATTTCCCACAAGGAAGCAGCCCTGGCACACCCTCCCTGAGCAGCAGGGCTTTAACAACATTCTTTGGGGAAGGCAGCACTCCCTGGGAAGAATCACCTCTCCAAATGCCAGGCACAATATTTATCCATCAGCAAATGTGCATTTTACAGGCTGGGCTGGCTGCCCTGTGCTCAGGCAGCTTCAGGAAATCCTCCCTTGCAGGGCACTCTGCTTCCCGGGGATGCCAGCCCTCCTTCCCTCTGCTGGCTCTTTTCCACCTATTTGCTCGCTCTTTTCCATCCCAGTTAGCTCTGTGTAGCCTGGAGGAAGTGAACCAGATTCTCTTTCTGGGGCATCATGAAAAGCAGTGTTTACAGCATGGCAGACAACCACATCTGTGTGGATCTGGTGGCAGCGCATGTGCGCTGCTGTGCCTGGCTGAGATTTCATTTTCCCTGGGAGCATGAGGAGAAAAAAGCATCCAGGGCCTCCCAGCCCACGGCCAGGACCACTGCACAAACCCTGGCCAGGCATCAGCACTTTCTGTCTGCTTGGAAACAAAAGCATTTGAACTGGGACTAATTAAAGTTATAAATCCCAGGAGAGCATTTAAATCATGTTTTGAAACAATCTTCCTCTGAAACAATCCTCATCACCCTCCCTCCATCAGCTGCCAGATTATCAACTGCCACATGAAAGAGAAGTTTGTATCTCCTTGGAACAGATGTGTCAGCTGGAATATTAAAATATTCAGAGTAATATCCAGTTAACATGCGTATTTCCTGAGGCAGAAAATATTTTTCCTGTTTCATAAGGCACCAAATCCACTCTCAGCAATCAAACTTCACTGACAGAAATGAGACTTCATTTTCCATTGAACTCCTGGATTTCCAAATACAGTTTTCCAAACAATCTCTCCTTTAGAGCAGACATGATGCCTAACAACAACTCAGTCCAGTGCCATGCCAGGTAAAGCCAGGCTGGCTCAGCGCTGGAACTTTCACATGGAAACAACTCCTCTTTTCTGAAATTCCCACCCAAACTGGCTAAAGAAAAAGGCACATACCATAGTGGAAGCACTCACTCACATTTATAGGTTTGAACCACATCAAAGTTGTTTTTTACCTGTATTGTTATGCAGCTCCTGGGTTTAATAATAATTTTAATGAGTTTATCTTTCACAATATTTGACTTTTTATCAGTAAGACTTTGGTTGGGGCTGGGGGACATCCTCAGCTTCTGGGAGGTGCCAGCAGAATGTTCCCTCCTGTGGGATAAAGCAACGATCAGGGATTCACAGGCACACATCCCAGGGAGGTTAGACATTGGATTACCACATTGAGAAAGGAAATCACTAATTAACAAGTTTCTGACCTCTGGAGATCTCCCCCCGAGGCTGGTGCCACAGATGGACCCACAGAGGGGTTACAGGACACACCCCCAGCACAGCCTTTCCATGGGGGTGTGAGAGACCTGAGCAGCCACAGCATCTCCTGTGGGGATGGACAGGGAAAAACCTGGGAATGAATCTGGTGAAAAAGGAGGCAGGGAAATATGTCATTTATGAGGGGCAGTGAAATGATTAGCTGGGGAAAAGTCACTTCAGCAGGAAAAGTTTAGACAATCTTTGCTAGGATGCAGCATTCCCACCTTTCTACTGGTAATACTCAGCTACTTGATTTTCCTCCCACCAAGAAATCCATTGGTCTTTGAGTGCACACGAAGGTTTATTTCACTTCTAACTCAGCTGGAGTGGAAGCATTCCAAAAGGGTTTATTTCCATGTGCTCAGTGTTAGAATGCAATTCCTCTCCCCAGTATTTTTACAAGGCTGTTTGCTTTGTGTTTTGGTTTATTTATTGAAATTATGTGCGGTTTATTCCACCTGTGCTTTATTGGAAGAGCAGCACTGCTAACTGAGAGGCTGTTTCCACTTTTACTGGAAAGGCTTTTCTGAATATTACCTTTGGATTGGCAAATTTTCAGTAATTTGCACTCTCAGCACCACATTGCTATGAAAATTGGATTTGGGCAATGGGCACTCCCTGAGCTCCTTCACTCCCAGTGTAATGGCTTTAGCTGGAGGTGGAGCATACATCATCCTCCCAGCCACTGCTCCTGCTCAGCACCAGCTGCAGATTGGGGTCCCTTTAACCCTTATTCATGGGAAAACCATCACTTGGATTGACCCGCAGAGCTCGAGAGTTTAAGCCTTCATTAAGAGACTGCTGTGAAAATTAGGGAATAATTTAATTGTTAAATTAAATTATTTTAAAAAACAATTTTTATTCCAAACTATTATTAAATTGTTTAATTGCTTAGGTAACAATATGACCCCTATTCTTTTTTTTAAAATACTGCTCTGTGGTACAAACCACTCAATGATTTTTTTTGCTTTCTTTCTGTCCTTAAGCCCCAGATTTGTATCTCTTAAAAGTATCCAGATGTGTGAAGATGGATTCAGATAAAAAAACATAGAAAAGGAATGGTGTATGTTGATTTCAAATCCTGAAAAGGAGGGATAAACTTTCTCCATTCCCTCACCACCAAATACCTAGGAATAAAGCTCCTCATGGATCCTATGCTGTCACTAAAGAAAGGATCAGAGAGGCATGTCTGTCTTACCTGAACCCATTTAAAAGTGGAATTAATCTCTTTAGGCAGCTGGAAGAATGAATTTGTTGCAAATGACATTTTTTCAGCTGTCCCCTGCCTTTGGATGGGGTGATATTATTGATGCTCCAAGTCATGAAGCCTGAGGATCCAGGACAACCAGAGCAGATTTTCAAGTCTCTCACAGCAGTGAGATGTTTTCTGCCTTGGATTTAATAGGATTAATTAATCTTGGTAGTCATCCCTCAGGAAATATTTGTTAGGAAAACAAAGAAAAGATAACTCTGTCCACTTCTGTAGGGAAAGTTCTTCCTGTAAACAAACAGAACTTTGCAAGTAACAGAACTTAATTACTTCTCCCAAAGCTTCTGAAATCCTTGCTTTATCCTTCTGCATAAAGACTCGCCGCTTACAGTAATTTGCAAGAGCTCTGAAGACCTAATTTTGCACACTCCAATTAATAATATTCTAGAGAGACAGGAGATATAAACAGTTTTTCTAAATTAATACTCATGCTTCTCTTCAAGCTTTTAATCAAGGAAGACAGCATGACACCTCCAGAGGCTTGTATGCCATTGTGTTGCCAATAACATTATATTGTTCTAGTCAAAATGTATTTTATTCCCCTATTCTCATGGTGTTCTCAGCTCCTTATAAATTGCTTCTAGTTATTAGTTTTGTCTGTGGTTGGTCTTCAGTTGGGGAGGATGATTTGGCTTTGGAATGGGGTTTTATCTTTTGTGGTTTTTCATCATTGCTGTAAATTATTTTTTATCAAGGATCTATTTCGTGTGCATTTCCAGGGTAAAATGCCTTCTTTATTTATATCCCTGTGGACATGGTTGTACCCACAGAGGGCCCAAGGAGCTGGAAGTCCTCCAAGACTTTGCAGGTGGCTTTTGACACGTGAATCCAGGAGACCCTCAGTGCCAGCAGAGCTTGTGGGATTTATCACTGGGGGCTCCACAGATTCTTCCAGAAGGTGTTATTAACACTTTCCCACATTTTCTCCAAATTCCTGTAACAAATCTCACACCCCTGAGGTGCATGTGCTGGTAGATAGCAGCTGCAAATGAAGAAGAAGGTGAAGAAGGATTAGCTTCTGTTCTAAAATCTTTATTTTTGTTACATATATATATATATTATTACAGTCTATATCCTAAAATTCTAAACTCTAAGTTTTCTACCTTGTGATATTACACACTTCTGATCAAATTATACTCTCATAGTCTTAGTGTTATTAATTAATTTTGGAAGCTTTCTCTGTGGTTTTAGGTTAAATGTAGTGTTTTCTTGGGAGCTAGAGTCTCTTGGTACATAAAGTTTAAAATTTTTAGTATCTAGAATTCTAACATCTACATATTTAAATACTCACACAAGCCCATATATACATATATTATCTATCTATGTATATATAGATACATATAAATTCACATACAAGCACAATGCAGCTTTTAAAAACATCATTTATTTGCTTACCTGAATAAAACCAACATTTTCCTCCAGGCTACCTTTGCAATCCCTGCTCTACAGTCTTCATGGATATCTCTGTGAGTGACCTTGTTTTTATTTATGAGAATATTTTTAGAAAAAAAAAGATAAATTCTTGGTATCAGTGTGGATTTTCACAACTATTTCCCCAGAAAGTGTTTCTAGGGGGTCATTGAGAACTAAATAAAGTGGCAGGGAAGTAAAAATATGTGCAATTTGGCTTCTGAGTAAGGAATTACTGACAGGAGTCCCCAGAAGACACTGAAATTGAAAGCAGACAAACCCTAAAAAAGAAAATTACAAGGGACACACAAAGGATGGGCCAAAAAGATTGTCCTGGTTCTTCTGCTTCATCTCACAGAGGCAAGCACACAATGTGTCCATCCCAGAAAAATGAAGATCCTACAGTCTTGGTATTTGTGCTGTGAAGCTTAAATATCTTTTTTACCCAAGAAAAATGTCAGAGGCACAGAGAAATAAATTATTTTCTTCGTGTTTTAGGCAGCTGCATATGCAGCTATGGGTTGCTCTTCTGGAATTTTTCCTTTTGTGAAGTTATAAAAAGCTTTGGAAAAAAAATTAGTGAACTGGTGATTTGTATTTTCCTGAGATAGATTAATCAATTAGGTTTAAATTAGCCTGAGCTAATTCCCTGGATATTGTTTTCTCCTAAATACATAATATACAATTTATTTTGACAAGTGTAGTGGGTGATGCACAAGGAAACTGCTTTTTTGGGGGGGATTGCTACTTTTTGACCTAAGCAGAAGAATATTTGGCTCATAGGGATGGGAACTTCTCCCAGTCCCACCAGTTCTTTTCTCTCTGGAGGGATGGGTTTATTTTCATGCCTTTTTATGCAGAATGGTGTATAGGAAACATTCCTTACACATGGAAATATTATGGTTTGCCATTGACAAAATAGCAACATGAACTAGATGTGGTATCAGCACTGTCCTTAGCCAAGGGAATAAATATTTTCCAGTAGAACTGCATCTGTTTTTCAAAAAACAAAAAAAAAAAAAGAAAGAAACTGAGTAAATTTAAACTAATATAATTATTCTAAAGACACTGAAAATGGAACAAGATTTAAAAGATTCTTGTGATTTTAAGCATGTGACCTGTTTTTACTCCTGTTTTAAGAAAAATAATAAGATGAATTCAGGTTAGAAAAAGAGATGTCTGCTGTTGTAGAAAAGATAAAAAGAAATATAAACTTTCAAGTGGTTGGTGAAGAGGTAAAATGGGGAATAACAAACATTTTAGTTCACTTGTTGAGTGATATTCAGGGTGCTCTTACCTGGCTTTGTTTGCACTCACTCTGCATTGTGGCCTCTGTTTTTAACAACATCCTCTTGCATTTGCCAGTCTTACAGGACCCATGCAGGCTGAATGTGCTCCTAGAAGGTAAAACTGCTTTTTTCACCAAGAAAAAGAAACCTCTTCCCCCTTAAGTTCTTGATTTCTACTCTCTGAATTCAAAGCTATCTTGTTATTCAAGCGGACTCTTTGAGATTTTGCTCCCACTAGCAATTAAAAATATAAAACCCTGTGACACTCCCCAGCAAAACTCAGATCAAAAGCAGTAGTGGAAATAAAAATTACATATTTTTCACTGGGCTTTGCCTTCTTCCACATTACTCTGAGAGAAGGATGATGCTTTGATAGATGGAATTAATTTTCTCCCAATTTTTTAATGACCACAGCTTGCCCTAATTTTGATAGCAGGAGAAGAATTTCATTTTGTGTTGCTGTAGAGGAGGGTCAGGAGCAGAGGGGTCCATGAGCTGGTGCCACAAGCTGTGCCACTCCTGGCATCATTCTGTTCAAGGGCATTTCCTGCCCAGAGAGAAATGAAAGAACATAAAACCTTTGCCTTCCAAAGGTTTCTGCTCTCTCTCTCTGCTCTGGTTGTAGCAATGCAAGGTTGATTTTTGGCTGCCTTTGGGTTGGAAGTGCAAGGAGAGTTCAAATGCACACAAACACTTACTTTAGTTCTGTCCTGCTGCTGCCTTTCCCAACATTGAGCTAAGAATCAAAAACGGACTCAGAGGAAAAGATTAAAAGTAAAAAGGATAAAGAAATCACAAACTGTGCAGCCTTCCATGGCCTAGAGGAGCCACAGGAGAGCTGCAGAGAGAATATTTCCAGGGGCATGAGGTGACAGGGCACAGGGAATGGCTTCAAACTGAAAAAGGGTGGGTTTGGATTTGATTTTAGGAAGGAATTGTTCCCTGGGAGGGTGTAAGGCCCTGGCACAGGTGCCCAGAGCAGCTGGGGCTGCCCCTGGATCCCTGGCAGTGCCCAAGGCCAGGCTGGACATTGGGGCTGGGAGCACCTGGGACAGTGGGAGGTGTCCCTGCCATGGCTGGAGTGGCACTGGATTGAAATTAAGGTCCCTCCCCACCCAAACCAGTCTACAATTCTTTGATTTCATTTCTTTTAATTTTAATTTTTTTTCTTTGATTCCATTTATTTTAACATACCAATCACTTACCATGGACCTGGTTCTTGAGGAAAGTCCATATCCTCACTAACACCAATAAAATTTTAAAAAAACTGTAATGAAATGCATTTGAGAGCTAAAAAAATAGGGAACATATTTTTTTCTGGATGGAGGAATAATTTGTCTTTAATTTATAATAGTGATGGATGGATGTTTTTCCCGAAGAAAATGAAGTTATTGGGACAAAAATAGAAGCTAACAGCATACTTGAATTCAGTATAATGCAGAGGGAGGCTAAACCCTTGCTAATAATATCTAAGTTTTGCACAACAATTAAACCATCATTACTATTGAGTGCAGGGATGAGTAAGCAATAAGACATGTCTGAAAGGATCATTAGATTTAAGGTTACTTGCTTTAGGTCCCCATGCAAGAGGAAATCACTCCATGGGCAGAATTAATTCACCCGATTAATTAACCTGGGGTATGGTTACTTCTGTGCCTCCAAACAGCTCCTACATATTTCTCTTTTTTCCTTCACGTTGCACCTCTTGAAAATTTTAAGGGAAGAAACTTATACTCTTTTCCTCTTTTTTTTTTTTTAATGGAGCTGTATTGGGCGTGGTTTGAACTTCTTTTCACTGATTTAGTTTTTAATGAAATATATGAAAAAATGACAGAAAAAATGGTCTTCATAAATGGTTTGAGGGGGTTTTTGGGATTTTTTTGGCTTAGTGGTTTGTTTGGGTTTTTTTTTTTTTTTTTTTTTTAAGAATACAAAAGATAAAGTTCTTAGCCCAAGCAGAAGCTGAGTGTGTGGATGCTGTTGGGGCTCTCCTGGGATGAGTGACTTTCCCCCAGGGATGGCAGGAGCTGCAGAGGAGCCATCCCAGCACTGCCACAGCTCCTCTGGGGCTCCAGCACAAAAGCAAACCAAAATATTTCAAATATTGCAAATATTCCCAGTCAAAAAACCCAACAAAGAATAAACCTGAACACCCCTAAATGTCATTGACTGGGATGAATTGTTTTCTTTGATTTTCCCCAGCACAAAGCTGTCCCTGTGAGACACAAACTCGGGTGTGTGAAAGCCACCAACCCCTCTGCTGCAGCTGGCCTGGCCATGCTGGCTGATCACCCAGCCCATGGAACTCAGATGTCACAGCCCCATGGAATTATTTTGGTTGTAGCATTTCCAGAGAGCATTTTCAGCTTGCCTGTCAGAAAGTCTGCATGCAGGAGTTTATAATTAAGCAGCTATTATTCTCTATTGCTTGATAATTGCCATATGCTCCTAAATAATGTGTTTCTTTCCCCATCTATTGCAAATCTGGCTCTGTTGGATTTTTCCACACAGACTGAAGTCCCCTGTGATTAACCCACTTCTCTCTAAAGATCATCTTTAAGCCTCTGAGGGACCCCAAGTGCCTGAGGGACACGGCTATCTTCAATAAGGTTTAATTTCATTTAATTTCATTTTTAAAGCATCTCTGACCTTTTTCAACACACAGACCATAAAAATACTTTCCCACATGGTTATATCAAATGACATGTCCACCTAGGTTTGCTAATAAAGCTGCACTGCTCTGTTCCTGCTGGCCCCTGGCTATACTAGCTGTCTGCTTGCCTTATTTGTGAGTTATAAATAGCCAAGGACTGCGTACTCACTGTCTGGTTACATTGAACAAACTGTGATTTTAATTCTCTCCAACAAGCCTGTCTCCTGACACAGGTCTGTCCTGAATGCTCAGTCTTACCTGTTTTCCTTTATTTTTGCAGTTCTTACATAGCTGGGAGATTCTTAAGCAAAAATTCCCCCGCTGTAAAATATCCCAACAATTAGCAGAGCCACTGAGAGGCATTTTTCCAGCATTAACAAGCTGTTTGCTGCAAAGAAATCCTCCACATCATTTGTTATTTCCTGATTTGGTGACATTTCATGTACTCAAGCTGCACAAATGAAAGGCATCAGTTTGTGAGCTGCTTTTCTTGGGTGAGCAAGTACCAAGAAGTTGTGAAATCCTCTCCAGGCACTGCTGGACAAATTTGCTGCAAACCAAAGGCAAAAAACCTCCAAAAGCCTCCCAGCCTCAGGCCAGGAATGCTTTACAGGTGAACTAAGGCAGAGAGAGCTGGAGGCTGCACTCAATACAGGATTAAATTTCCCAAACAAGGGTTTAGGTGGGATTTGGCACCTAAATCAAAGGCTGCAAGCTGCAAATCCTCTGCTCCCAGACCTGGGCATCTCCCTGTGTGCCCAGGGAGGTCTCTGGGTGGTGGCTGCAGGAGCTGCACCTGCCCCTGGTTCCTCAGCGTCTCAGTTTGTGCTGAAGCTCAGCGATGCAGCTGTGCTGGGGCAGGTCCAGGGAACACCCCTGAGTGAGCTCTGTGGGTCACACCCCACTGGGAGGCTGAGGAAAAGGTCATTTTCACTCTTTCCAGGGCAGTAAAACCCAGGGAGCCCAGCAAGGCCTCACTGGGGCTCGTTAAACCTTGTTGAAGACAGCCGTGTCCCTCAGGCACTCGGGGTCCCTAAGTGCTGGAGCGCCAGGCAGAGAGGCCCAAACCCTGCCTCTCCTGTGCCCTCATTTTGGGAAATTAGGTTGAAATAGCTCAGTGTTGGCTCCTCCCAAAAAAGAGAAGGATTTTTCCAAACTTTCTGTTCCCAGGTGAGTCACCTGGTCTTCACCAACCTCCTGAAAAATGGGCAAGAGGTGCTTGAGCATCCCTCGTGGAAAGCCTTCCTTGGGGCAGCTGATCCTAAGGTGCCAAATCCAAAATCCAGACTGCAGGATTCCAGTTTAGGGGGGTTCACAGAACCACAGAATATCCTGAGCTGATGATCCCCCACAGGCTCATCCAGTGCAGCTCCTGTCCCTGCACAGACACCCCAACAACCCCACCCTGGCAGTGCTGCCCGAATTCCTGGAGCTGCGGCAGCCTCGGGGCCTGGGGAACCTGGGCAGTGCCAGCACCCTCTGGGGGAACAACCTTTCCCTAAATCCAACCTAAACCCCCCTGACAACACTCCAGGTGTCCCCTGGGTCGTGTCACTGTGACAGAGAGAAGCTGACACCCCCAGGGACCGTCCTGCCCCTGCCCAGCAGGCCCAGCGTGCCCAGCAGGCCCAGGGTGGGAGACGCCATCCCTGAGGAGTGACAGGACCTGAGACAAACCAGAGAAGGGCAGAAATGTTCAGAACAAATTACAGGCATGATTAGTGTGTGAAATGAGTTGGGATGAGCAAGTTCCTAGTTCCTCTAAGAAATTACAGCCTCTGGGGGAATAATTTAAATGTCCATGATGAGCAATCTCTCACTCCATGATTCCATTGACTCCCCCTTCCCTACAGTTACAGTGAGGGTGAGAGAGATCAGCTCAACATTTCCATGTGTTTATCCTGGCAGGAACTGCTCCCACTTTTATCACTTTTATTAACACTGCTGTGGCATTTGTGTTTTGTTCAGCCACACTTGGAGCAACCTCACTCAGAGGAGCTCCATGAAAGCTTTTCCATGTATCTGTGTGCTTGCCTGCAATCACAACTCATGAATATTCCCAAGGCTGGAGTGCAAGAGAGATCTGCTGGGCTCCAAAATTGCTTCATACACAAAGAAATGAGATTTTTGGCTGTGTAAAGAAGCTATCCACCGGTTTTCCTTGGTGTGAGAATTTATAAGGATGGTGCTGTCTGCAATGTGTTTCTCTATCCTCATGTACTGCAACATCCTATGACACAGCAAATTACAGTTCTTATATTGCAGGCTGCTCCTTCATTTCAAGCATTATGCCATTATGACCCATGTTAACATGAAAATAGGATATTTTTTTTTTTTTCTCCAAGGCTTTAATGGAAAAATTAAGTTTGCTGCTTCTTCCTGTTTCAGTTTTGATGCAGAAAACACCTGGGTTTGTTGTCAGTATCCCAGAACGGTTTGGGATGGAAGGGACTTTAAAGATCACCTTGTTCCACCCCTGCCATGGGCAGAGACACCTTCCACTGGACCAGGTTGTTCAGGGCCACACCCAGCTTTGGCTTATCTTACTTTATTTATCTTGTCACTCTGTAATTTGATCCATTCCTCAGAAATAATGGTGTCAGATGTCATTTCTCATGACCAGCTTCTTTCATTTTCTTTGCTGTCAGTTTTTGCAAGCAGTTTGCATTTATGCAGCAGTTTGATGAAGTAATTTCCATTTTCATACCCTCGTTCACTTTATTAATTTATTTTGTTTCTGCTGTGCTTGTTTCCTTTATCTCTGAAAAAAAGGAAGCAGAACTTCCATTAAGTTTGGGCCTTATGTGGATTATCTCCAAGCTCTAAAATACCGTTCCTGCATGATAATCCAGCTTCTTTCCTTTTCATGGTTACATGCTATAACAAGCTTTTGCTGTTTGTATTAAAAATCCTTCCCAAAGCCTTTAAAAAAAAATTAACTTTTGTCACTTCTCATTTTATTCCCTTCCTTAATGACATGGAGCATACAGACCCTTTTCTGATTATTCTTTTTATTCCCCATTTCTTATAAAATATTATTTTTTCCCCCCAATACTTTTTTCTAACACAGTTAATCCCCTGGTTAGGCTTGGTGCCTCGTCAGGATGTTCTTACACTTTTTTTTCTTTTTAATAATAATTCATCTGTGGGTATTTGTGTACCTATAGTTGAAAAACTCATTAAAATCACCAGTTTAATTTCAGCATTGCTTATTGCAGCCTGCCCTTCAGAAAATGAAAACATTCAGACTCTCAGCTAAGCTTTTAAACACACGCTTAGAGGCGGTTTTGCGCAAAAGAAATTATGCTTTACGTATTTATTATTTTTTAATTGTCTAATCCAGGTTTACCAAAGGACTCCCTGGGCCTTACACAACTCAGTACATATCAAAAAGATGCCAAGAGCTCAAAAAATTTCCCCTCACAGCCATGCTGGAAGGTTGGGCTGGATTTCCTCAGTCACATCCAGAAAAGCCTCCTTGCCTTTAATCTCTCCAAGAGTCTTTTTATTATTATTATTATTATTGTTGCTATTATTATTATCATTGTCAACATCATCATCACTAGTAATTATTTCCCCTTCAGTTTCAGCTTTTCAGTTTTGTTGATTAATGCCCACAAAGGCAGCTGTGTTGCTCCTGGAAATGCAATTTTCCATCTCTGTCAACATTGGGCTCCATATGGTGCCACTTCCCAAGGACCACACCAGGATCCCGGGTGACACAAATGAGCCTTGCCTTGCACAGAGTTTGGATTTAATCTCTGATTATTATCACAGATTAAATAATAATCTCTGATTATTATTATGAGCCTCTCCCAGGGCCTCTTTTCCCACCCTCATTTCCCACAGGGTGCTTCCTCACTGCATAATTTTATTTTTTAAGTGTTTTGCAGCGCACTCAAAGTGCTTCATAAGAAGCTCAGTTTACGTGGTCTGTGTGAGCAGACAAAAGGTTGTGTACATTTTATAACTTTTATCTAAAGAGGATTTTTTTTACCCAGGAGCAGATGAAAGGGACAAACAGAAAGAAAAGTAATGGCAACACCCTGTTAGCGACCATGGAGGGGAACTCCCACAGGGATCTCCTCTGCACATTATTGAACACAGATATTTAATATTATAATAGTTTTCTGGCTGTGAGGTTTCTCACCCAGGCATGCTATCACAATAAACTTTCCTGCCTCAAGAATCTATTCCTATCTCTCCTGATGTTTTTCTGTGAGGACCTAGACAAGCCATGTTTTCTTTTTGTTTTTCACCATTTGTCTGTACTAATTTGGAAATGAACCTGCTGCAGGATCTTCATGTGGACCTGGAGGTGCTGCTGAAATCCTGCCCTGGAAGATATCTCCAGGGGTTGGAACTAAATGAGCTTTGAGATCCTTTCCAGCCCAGGCTTTTCTATAATAATTCCATAATTTTGTCATTTGGAAAGGGGGATCCTCTGTAACAGCCCCATTTATTATCTGCATGCCACCCACTTGCTGAGAAAAAAAACACAATAAAAGTCCATAATGGACATCTGAACCCAGGAGCAGCTTCCCAGGGCATGAAACTGCCTAATTAAGATCCATAGTCGCAGAGAGTGCCTGCAAATGTCCAAGACGATTTGGAAATGATACAGAATAATAGTAACAGGGAGAACAATCAGCATGTGGCTATCTGGATTAATTGATTAATTCCCTTGAGTAGCAGAGATGCCAGGACTGATTTGCTCTGATCCCTTTTCTTTCAGCAAATATGAAATTAAGGAGGACATATCTGGGCAAACAAACCTTGCCCCCAGAGATAAAACCTGTGAGCTGCAGTGCCTGGGGAGGCTCCACCTCTCAGCACATCAGTTTGGGGGTTTTAAAGCTTCTCCAACCATCACCTGCTGTTGTGGGGTGGAGAAAAGCCCAGCGTGGTGACATCCATCCTGTTTAATGTGACTTTCATGTGCCTGTGGCAAACATCACACTGGAGCAGGGCACTCCAAACTGGAAGAAACACTCAGCACTCATAAGGAAAAGTAGAATCATGTGCCTGTTGCTTTTGTTTTGCAGCAATTTCTCTCAGTACACCTTTGCAGGATCTCAAGAACATGTTTTTTGTAAAAGCAGTCTTTTTTTTTTTTCCACAGGTTGCCTGCAAAAAGAGACTTTATTTGATGTTCCAGGCATTGTTTTGGGTGTTCTCTATTTTCTGCCCTCTAGAAAGTCACTGAATGTCACACTGCCATGTCACCTGCTGGGGCTGGGGACACATTTGTACTGCCGGGGGAGAAGGTGTGTCCAACACATCTCAAACCTCCCAGCTGGTCTTGACAGCACATCATTAACTTCCACAACTGATCTCATTAAGAAATTATAAATATGCAAAGTCCCAGTAAATTATTTAATCAGGAAGCTATTGGATACAAATAACTGCTCAAGGGAAAGATGCAGGGGATTTCACTGACATCCTGTGTGGGTAAAGGAGATGGATGCTTGGTTGCTTTGGTCTGTTATTGCTGGGGAAAAAAAACCCAAACCACACACATGTTGCTATTTAATTTTTTTTTTTTTAAAGTCTGGTTTCTATGCATTTTCTTTAGGAAAGAATGACTTTTTTTTCACCTGGAAACTCTCAGTCCAAACTAGGACTCATAAGGAGAATCAAGGAGTAGAGAAACAAGGTGTGACTTGATATCTGTGCATAAACAAGGAAAGGTTTTTGATATTTGCTGAGGGCAAAAGAAATGTTATCAGCAAGTCTGAATCGAGAAGAAAATAATTTTAAAAAAGTGTTGCATCACATCCAGAGGGCTGGAAAGGAGAAATCCACTGCGTGGGGTGTGTTTATGTGCAGGGATGGTGGGACAGCTGTGAGCTGACACTGCAGCCCTTCCCTCTGCCACCATCAGTTATTTGCCTCTGGGGCTGAATTCCCAAGAAAAGCATCCACTCTGCTACTAAATGTAGGATCTGGGTAATTTTAGCTGTAGGGCCCTGCTATTTCCCAGCTGTCTGACTCTTTGGATGGGGGTATATTTATGGCCCTCGGCTACTCAGTGTTAAAATATTTAAATTCCCTTCTCTTCGTTTCTGCTGGAATTTGCCAGAGAATTTCCTAATGCTGAGGAATCCTCCTCAGTGTGTTACAGGCATTACAAGTAATCAGACGAGCATTCATATGGTTATATCTCACTCAGTTATCCCCTTGTACCAGCGAAATAATTGCACAGAAACAATAAAGAGCAGACAAAAAAACAGTGAGAGACTGTAACCCCAGGTGCACAGCAGTCCCTGGAGGGTGAATTGCTGTAAATCACCCACAAAATGAAAGCAGCCGGCGTGAGTTTTTTACAAAGTCACGGCAAAGTACAAAAGACATTAAAAACAGGTATAATGCGGGTAATTTGGAAATACCATTACATTTATGATGAATTCTTAACGTATCTGCAGTTCAAAGAGTTCTGCGAAGAGTTTCACTTTTTCAGGGATGCAGGGGCCGGGATGGAGGGGCAGGGAAGTGATCCCAGCCGCTTTTCCCGGGATGCGGGTTCGGGAGATGATTCCAGCCGCTTTTCCCGGGATGGAGGGGCTGGGGATTATATCCCGCCTTTCTCGGGATGGAGGAGTTGGGAGGTGATTCCAGCCCGCTTTTTCCCGGAGTGCGGGGTCGGGAGGTGATTTCCAGCCCGTTTGTCCCGGGATGGAGAGGTTGGGATGTAATCCCAGCCCGTTTTTCCTGGGATGCAGGTTCGGGAGGGGATTCCAGCCCGGTTTTCCCGGGATGGAGGGGTTGGGATGTAATCCCAGCCCGTTTTTCCCGGTATGGAGGATCAGGAGGTGATCCCAACCGCTTTTCCCGGGATGGAGGAACCAGGAGGTGATTCCAGCCCTCTTTTCCCGGGATGCGGGTTCTCGGGACGATTCCAGCCGCTTTTCCCGGGATGAGCAGGGGCAGGGAGGTGATTCCAGCCCTCTTTTCCCGGGATGCGGGTTCGGGATGTAATCCCAGCCCTTTTTCCCGGTATGGAGGATCGGGAGGTGATTCCAGCCCGTTTTTCCCGGTATGGAGGATCGGGAGGTGATTCCAGCCCGTTTTTTCCTGGGATGGAGGAACCAGGAGGTGATTCCAGCCCCTTTTTCCCAGGATGAGCAGGGGCAGGGAGGTCATACCAGCCCTCTTTTCCCGGGATGCGGGTTCGGGAGGCGATTCCAGCCGCTTTTCCCGGGATGCGCAGCCCGAGGCCGCCCTCGCGTGGCGTTGGCCGGGCGGGCGGAGGGGACACGGAAAATGTGGGAACGGGGAGATGCTGGAGGGGATGGAAATGGAAAACAGGGATGAAATGTCAACCAGCCCTTTAGGAAGTGCTTGGGAGCTTTGTGCAAGTTCTGTCAGAGCCCAGCAGCGAAGGGGAACTCCGGGGATGCCCTGACAGAACCGAGTCAAACAGCAAATCCTGCATCTCTCCAGACCATCCTCCTCCTCTGAGGAGCTCGTGTGTCCATGAAAAGCAGTGTGGCCGCAGCACCAGGGCAGTGACTGTCCCCTGTGCTGGCACAGCTGGGGGACCTCCTGTCCTGGGGGCAGTTTGGGACCCTCATGATGAAGAATTGAGGGGCTGGAGCGTGTCCAGGGAAAGGAATGGAGCTGGGAATGATCTGGAGCCCCAGGAGCAGCTGAGGGAGCTGGGAAGGGGCTCAGCCTGGAGAAAAGGGGGATCAGGGGGGACCTTGTGGCTCTGCACAGCTCCTGACAGGAGGAGACAGCCGGGTGTGGGTTGGTATCTGACAGGTGACAGGAGAAGAGAAAATAGCCTCAAATTGAAACAGGAGAGGTTTTGTTTGGATATCAGGGGAAATTTCTTCACCAAAACATTTGTCAAGCATTGGAAAAGGCCCAAGGCAGTGGTGGAGTCCCCATCCCTGGAGGGATGTGTGGATGTGGCACTTGGGGATGTGGGTCAGTGCTGGGAGAACCATTGGATTCACCTTTTTTTTTCCATTGGTCTTTTCCAGTCTAAATAACTTTATAATTCCGTGATTCCCTTTCAGCATTGCAGCACAGCGTCTTCAAAACCTGTTTTCCAGAGCCTAAAAAGACACCCTCCTTACCAACATACCTCATTAAACACGACCAATTGCTAAGCAAACATTCCTAATTATCAAGTAAACACTGCTGACACATTTCAAACAAATAAAGCCATCAAAACCCTGGGAGGAAATTTCTCCTCTGACAGATGCTTGTGGGGTATCCAGGCACTGGCTGTGAAGTCTGGTGCACCTGTTTTACCCCTTGAAAACCATCTGATAAAATGAATTATCAGTCTCCTGTAAGCCTGGCAGCTGCCAGCACAGCAGAAAACATGCTCAAATTAATATTAGAGCTACAGGAAATTCATCTTCAGGGCTTCCAAAGCACTGAATCAACCCAGGGCTATGTAAGGAGTCATTAGAGCTCAAAATGAACCTTCCCCATTCAGTTTAAATGGAATCTGTTGAATATATTGATTCAATATCTGTTTATACTGAACCTTGGGCACAACTGAAACACTTTGGGCATTGAAGAGATACTAAATCTGAATTTTCTCAACTGTTTTTGTAGCCAGAATTGTATTCACTTGCCCATGTATTTTTACCTAAAGGGTAAAAATGAGTTTTATCTCTGTGAGTTTTATGTAGGTAGTAAAAAAATATAAAGTAATTGTCTTTAGATAAGAGAATATATTTGCATTTTTTAAATCAATTAATAGGTAAAATTCTGGCTGAAGTCAGCATGAATTTGGTTAACAAGTCTCTCTTCTAAGACAGATCAATCATGTCTTTCAGCAACTATACTCTCATTAAATCCTGTTACTCATAAAAAGACAAGGTTTTTCTCATCTTATATAATATGTAACAGAAATTCACATTATTTGCTTTCACCCTGGAAATGTTCCAGGCCAGGGTGGACAGGGTTTGGAGCAGCCTGGTCTAGTGGAAGGTGTCCCTGTCAGAGTTCCATAGCCCTGCTTTTATTTGTGCGTAGTATCTCTTTACCTCCCTGCCTTAGACTCCTCCATCCTCCTGCTGGAACTCTCCAAAAAAAACCCTTGGAAAACTTTAAGAACATGAATATGGATAAATACAGCTCAGCCTAAAAGGGAGTTGCTGCCTTGTGCAGGGTAAGGCAGCAGCAAGGAAGACACAAAACTCTGTGGAGCACAAGCAGGGGTGGCAGAACCCATCCAAAAAGACTTTTCCACCACAAAGTTTATCTCAATTTTTTCTTCAACCACAGCACCCTGCCTGATTAGCAACGGGAATATTCCTCCAGTAATTTTACACTTACATTGTATTTACTTTTGTTACGGCAATCTCTTCATAGTCTTAGCATTTGCTTTTCAGAATGTTCATATCTTGAATAAAAAATGAAGCAACAACATAAATCAAACTAAAAAAAGCCGTGGACTTTCCCTTTTCAGATGCATCTGTCTGTTGTAAGTTTAGTGCTACTGATCTGGTAGTTATTTTAACAGCTGCTTGGCTTCAGCCCTGTTGATATATTGGTTATTTTTATATATGGGAGGCCATTTGTGTGACTGATTTTGCAATTCATGCTGCCTGCTGGAGGACATCCCTGGAAACAGACCTCAGAGCTGTATTCTCAAGATGAAAGCAATTGGACAGAAGTACCTTTCTCAAAAGAGGGAACTCTATTACATTTATTTTTTCCCCCCTGAATTGCTTGCTCAAGCCAATTGGTTGGGTGATTGGAAGAAATGAAACAGGGAAAAATTGATGGGATTCACATGTCGGTGCGCAGCATTAAAGCCATTTCTTATCCTTAGCAAATGGGGACTGTTGGATCAAATTCCAGCATATGGCCTAAATACAGTCCAAGGGAGAAAATGATTATGCTTATCATGCCAGCACGGGGTTGGGGGAGGTGAAAACAAGAGCATCCAAAAAAGCACAACCAAATTGCTCAGGGTTGTTATTTCAGGTTGCCAGTTGCTCAGGCTCCCTGCCCATGGAATAGAGATGCTGCAATAACTATCATTTCACAGATAACTTGCATTTTAGGGGTCAATATAAAAAAAAAAAAAAATCAGGAGCCAGGAAGGAAAATAAGAGAAAGAGGCTTTGGTAAGGAGGTTTGTGCAGCTTTGCTGTTTCATACCCTCCTTGGGTATAAAGATGTGACCAAAAGGCATCTTGACTCAGAGAAATCATAGATTTAAATAAATACAATCTGCATGGTGAGGACCTACAGTTACAATTCCTCAAGATGCACATCCAGGTGTACAAGTGCTTGCCAAAAATCCAGACATGAGCACCCCTGGCGCTTGCACACCTTGCTGAACTTGGTCTGGCTGAAGTTTTGGGGGTGACAGGAGCTGTTTCTATGTGATACTGAATATTTGTGACCTTCCTCAGTGAATGTGAACAAATGAATAGCTGCACTTCATCTGGGCAATATTTATTGATATTAATACCTATTCTCTAGCAGAGAGTCACAGCAGAAGCTAAGGAAGACCAGAATATCTTACAGTGAAAGGTTTCAGAGCAATCCCTCATTTGCTGATCAGTGACTTGGAGATTTTTTGAGTCAGATCTAGAGATTACCTATCTAAATGACAATTTTTGGTTTTAACATGAATCTGCCCAAACACTTTGGGGTCCAGGTCCCAGAATGACCACACACAGGAAAGAGGGTCCCCTTTTCCTTAGTTTAATCTTGCCTTTTGGTTTTATCAGATGCTCCCTAGCTGCTTTGAGAGGTCAGAAATCACAGATTACTCTGCTGTCCAGGTGACATTTAAATATTTCTGTTTTAATTTCTGTTCAGCTCAGTGACTGCAATTATTTCTGTCAGACGTGGACCAAAGTAAACAATCCTGCAACAATTTAGAAATTACAGTTGTTTTTCCAAATCATATAAAAAAGAAAAGAGCTTTGTTTATGCACCCATCTGGATACACATGGTACAACATCTGCAGCTCTGAGGGAAGGGCATTGGTTCTGAAAGGCACACACAAAATGCCATCCCAAAAAGGCTCTTTTCTGTTGTTTTCCTACTTTTCAAAGAGAGCTGAGTCCATAAAACAAGAGTGGGCCTGTTCAAATTGAAGGAGGTGTCCAAGGAATGCCTGGATGTGGACTCAATGCTCTGGGCTGGGTGACAACGTGGGAATCAGGCACAGCTTGGACTGGATGATCTCGGAGGACTTTTCCACCCTAAATGATTCCATGATTCTATGAAAATTACAGGTCTTGTCCATCACAGTGGGTTAGACCCAATGACCTGGTATTCAGTAATGCCTTGAATCTTCTTTTGAAAATAAAAGGAGTGGCTGCTGGCAAAGAGAAAAAAATATAGAAAAATCACATTAAGAAACCACACACAAACTCTGCCATCAATTCTAGAATCAGTTTCCTTTATCTCCTCCCCTCCAAAAAAAAAAAAAAAAAAGCTCTGTGGGCTGAATATTTAGCATCAGTTTGCACTAAAATAAAGATTGATGTGATTCTCCAGCAAACTGATTGGTTTATGAAAAACCTGGTTTAAGCAACAGGTATTGTATGGAAGTCACTGTGTATTTTTGACACTGTGCCATTTTTTGCTCAATTATCTATACTTCCTACAAAGAAGAAGGGCATTTTCCCTTCAAAATCTAGCTTGAAGAGAACATGCAAAGATACAAGATGAAGTCATTTTGCGGTTTTTTGTGAAATCAAACAGGTGTGTGGATTATTCTGCTTTGGGGCAGGGGAAGAGAAGCCAGGACGGGCTGATCCTTACAAGGCTTTTCTGACATTTTGCTTGAAAACTGCTGATCCCAAAAAAACTAGACCTAAGTTCCAGATCTGACATGTGCACATTTTCTTGGTGCAGAACTTGTTTTCTCAGGGTCACACATCACAGCCCCCAGGGCAGGGAGCTGTTTGGAGCAGGCTGAGCCAGATGGGGAAATCTCCCGTGGCAGCTGCAGCAGATGGGAACTCAGGAGGGAGATCCACAGAGACCCTCCATCTCAAACTTCCATCACTTGCCAGAAGCCTCTGGATTTTTGAGGCCTGAGCAGATGGTCTGTAAATCTTTCAGATACAGCAAACCACAGGGGTTTTGAGACAGAGCTGGGCAAGTTAAAGTTGGTGTGATGGAGACCTGCCCATTGCTGGGATACATCCCAGCTCTAAGAGCTCACCAGGCGCCAATATCCCACAGGAAACTCCTCAAGTGCAAATTTTAATTTGGGTGCAGAATTAAACTGGTGCATGTTTTAAATCTAACCCAAACTTTACTGAAAAATTGGACATTCCTGTGGGTTTCCATGTGCTCTGGAGAGTTCATTCCCAGAGCTGCAGCCCAGCTTTACCCAGCTCTCAGAGCAGCAACTCCCCTCCCAGCTGGGCAAAGCATGGCTGTGCTGGAGCTCCACTGCCAGTTCTTGGGTTCTTTTTTGCCTCTGTCAAGCTCAGGATTGAAGATGGCATTTTTTGTGTATTATTAAACTCAGATGTTTATTATTTCTTATCTCTATTGCAAGTTGTGAGTTCTACAGTATTCTATTAACAAGCTAAAAAATTGCTAACTATCTTTCCCTACAAGGGTCTTTTAAGATTAAACTATCTAATTAAGAAATGATACCTAAATTAATTTCACTTTTAACTCAATAACTAATCACTCAAAGTCAGCACTGCAGACTTTTCGGGTCCAATTACGAAATACCACCCAAACCCATGGGAAAAGAAAGTGAAGAAGAAGGACCAGCTTCTTCCCTAGAAACCTCTATCTTGCTCTCTATATTACTATAATTCTATATTCTAAAACCTTAAACTCTAAGTTTTCTACCTTGTGATATTACATACTCCTAACCAAACTACACACCCATATTCTCAGTGCTATCAATCAATTTTGGAAGCCTTCTCCATGGCCCAGGTCAAATGCAGAGTTCTTTTGGGGGTCAGTGCCTGGTAGCACAGAAAGTCTGAATTCTCAGCATCCAGGACCCCAACACTCCACTTTTTTTACAGGTACCACACAGTTACCAGGATATTCAAAGTGCTGGGAGTGCTATAAAGAAACAGTAATTGTGGAATAAAAATCTCTCAGAAACAAGGAATGGTTGGATTAAAGGGAGCTTAAATCCCATCCTGTGCCACCCCTGCCATGGCAGGGACACCTTCCACTGTCCCAGGCCCAATGTCCAACCTGGCCTTGGGCACTGCCAGGGATCCAGGGGCAGCCACAGCTGCTCTGGGCACCTGTGCCAGGGCCTCCTCTCACAGAGAAGAATTGCTTCCCAAAATCCCATCCAGCCTTGCCCTCTGGCAGTGGGAAGCCATTCCCTGTGTCCTGCCACTGCATTTGAAGTAATTCATTTTTAAGTGGGAGAAGCCTTGTATTAAAGGAAAATGAAACAAAATAACCCTAACAAAATAACCATAAGAAAAAAAACATGTACAGGAGAGCGCAAAAATTTAGAATAAAAATAAAGACAAACAAACAAGACTGGAAAAATAGTTCTTTTTCCCTCCCTAACTCAGTGCTCCCTCGCATTCCCGGCACTGCTCTCTCCTGTCTCTAGAGGGCTGCCTTAAACCACGGAAAAGTGTCCAAAAAGCCGCTTTTTCAGCGCTTTCCTTTTACCTCCCCATCCCAATTTCTGCACCGTCATCAGCAGCTCCTCTGCATGAATTCTGTCACCAGCCTGGAGCAAATGTCCTTTAGAAGGAGACTCATCTGCAGTTCTGATCTTTGGGTTGTCCAACGCTGCACAAGTGACCCCAGCACTGGGTAATGGTAATAGCAAATCTTGGCACTGTGCATTTTGGCTCAAACTAGTGCAAAAGTGCAGGTGTATTATCTGGCTGGGGCTCATTCCACAGCCACCTCACTGAGAAGGGTTCAATCAGGGTCTCTGAGCAGTTTTAGCAAAAACTTTTAAATGCGGGTCTCTGAGCAGTTTTAGCAAAAACTTTTAAATGCAGCTCTGAATGTGTTTGTAATACTCAGAGGTCAAGGAAGGGTTAAAATAAAGAACTCTGCTGTAACTATGTCCCTGGTCCAAAATGATGCTGCATAATAAAGCAGAAAGCAAATGGATCGCATAAAAGTGCATATTCCATTTCCAAATGCCACATTTTAAAATTCAAAATGACAGCTTGTACTTCTAATTGCTCTCTTTTTTGGGGAGTAGATCTCTCTACTCCCAAGGGAGTAGATCTCCCAATCCCCCCCACAAGAAATAAGACTTTGGTGTTCCAGGAAATTTCTTATTGAGGAAGTGTTTCAGAGATGACAGTAAGTTTCAAGAGTTGAGTGCTTAAAAAATGGAGTCTAAATGAAACTATGTCATTCAATAAGGGCCTTTACTCCTGAAGCAGTTTGTGTTGGAAACAGTCTTGTTTTGTAAATCTGATGATCAAAAAGAACCTGCTCAGTTTTAAAATAAAACAGAGTCAGCACTTTTTCAATTATGGGGAAAGCATAGAGGAAGCTTTTTTAATAATTTGCAGCAAACTCCAGCCTCTAAATATCAGATTAATGCCTGAACTGATTCAAAGGGCAAGGAAAACAAACTGCTGCACTTGTGTGGAAAACAATTAATCCATATTTTGAAGACATTTGGAGGGTTTTGAGGTAATGGCAGTGTTTAGTAGCAGGGAGGGGGTCAGAGCTCTTGGCCCCCCTCAGCTCTGGCTCGCTGCCCTCTGGTGTGGCCCAGGGCTGGGTGTGTCCTGCAGCATCCTGCCCCATCCCTATGCACACCAGGAGAGCAGGACTGCAGGAGATACAGATCCCATGGGATCCCAAACTGGTGCCCCACACACAAAGGTGTCACCCACCCCTCCTGCAGCCCAACCCCCACAGAGCCAGAGTGGCCCAGCTCAAACGTTGTGGCCACAGCACAAAGACACCCCAAGAGCTTGTGAGTAAGGAAATCACCCTTGGGAGGCCTTTGGCTCATGGCTGCATTAAGATTCCTTGAGGATAAACCCCAATTCTTCTTCTTTGCCCTCCTTCTTTCAACCACACGGGATTTTTGTTTCTACTGGGTCAAGCATTTTCTCTTAGAGTACATTGAATTAAAGTAATTTTCTTCCTGTGGGTGTTCCCCAGCCCCACCTGAGGCAAGACCCTGAGACAGGAATCACCCTCAGGGCCTCCCCTCATCCCTTGGGGTGAATCTCCCCCGTGCTCCCTCCCCAGAGGTCAGGTTTATTCTCAGAGTCACAAGACACGAGCAGCACTGTGGAAACCCTTGAAGGACCTTCTTTAGAAAAAAGGCAGTGCTTGAATTATAAATTCATGCATGTGAGGTAAATATTTTATACACTAGAGATACAAACAGATTAAATTAATTTACAGCTATTCCATTTATTAGCATTTCACCAAGTACCACGGCTGGGATGGTTTACAAGGGGTAAAGAGGTTGCATTTACAAAGCTGCTGGAAAATTGTATGGGAGAATCAAATGGATTTCCTGGCTTAAACTGAACATGGGATACAATTTCTCTAAGTACTATCACCAGTGTTAAAAATATGTGAGGGGATATATCAGTAAGAAGCATCTTCAAAGAGGATTAAAGGTTCAGATTGGTTTTTTTCTTTTGTTTGAGGCAATAATATATTGAATTCTTTTGGACTAATTAAACTTGAAACTGATCCAGCTTGCTGGTTTCTTTTCTTTCTTTTTTTTTTTTTTTTTTTTTCCTTTTTGGGTACAATGCTTCTTACAGTTTATAGCTAATTGGCAGGTGAGCAAGATAAGTAGCACTGAACACCACTTGATGCTGTTACAGCCTAAGGGAGATGGGCAGCCCTGTTGTACAGGAAGAGGCTGTTCGACACACACCGAAGACGAACATAATGAATTTTCACCTCAGGAGATAATGCAGTGACTTAACCCCCCCACAAGAAATAAGACTTTGGTTGTTACAGGAAATTTCTTATTGAGGAAGTGTTTCAGAGATGACAGCAAAGCTTCTTTACAGCCACCTAAACACTAAAAAGCCTGTAGGTTGCTTTGCTTCTTGGTTAAAATTACAGAATCAGAGCACTTGACTTGCATTCAGGCTTTGCTAATCCCCGTGGAGCTTTATCCCCTGTTTGTCATTAGCTGCTGCACTGACAGCCTCTCCTGCCCGCCCTCCCTAACCAAAACAGCAACAAAAACTCCTTTGCATCAAAGAGAATTCTCTTTCAACTTTGATCACATTTCTCTTGCCTGCCTCAAGCCTGTTGCTAAGAGAAACTGCGGTGGTGAGGAATGGGCGAGTCATTATTATAATTACTCTTGTTACACCCCAGTGAGAACAAGCCTCTCCCAGCACTCAGGGAATTATCCAGCAGCGCAGCCTTTAATTGATAGAGTTACTGACAGCCCTGCTGGCTGGAGCTGCAGGAGAACCCGGCCACAGCATCAGCAGGAGGGGCAGGAGCTGCTGCCACGCTGCACTGGAGCCCTCTGCCAGCTGAGGGGATGTGCAGGGCTCTGGCTGCCAGCACTGGGGCTTTGGGGCTTTATTGCACCACAATAAATATTCCAGCCCCTCTCATTGCTGGGAACTCAGAACCAGTACAAAACCTGTGCTAAAGTGTCTGCTGTGCTGGTGCTTCTCAGTCTGACCTGTCTGCACACAACTGATGTGTGGGAGAGGTTTTACAGAGACTTCTGTGAGCCAGGAGAAGTTTGATAAGAGGATCCCTGTTTGATAAGGGGATCCATGTTTACCTCTGAAAGAATTCTCTACCAAGGTCGTTGACACAGAAACCAAAAAAGAAAGAAGACAAATAAGAGAAACCTGCAACTGTCTATCCCAATGAGCACTTTGTCTTTCCTGAACAGTGAGTAAAGGGTAATCTGACGAGTTTTTAAAAAAATGTATAAAAAGCATTCATGCTAGAATAAAACCAGGTTTAAAGCCTTCTGAAAATGGAGTGTCTGTATTGTGACTGTCTCAACTGTGACACTGATGGGCAAGGCAGGAGCAGAAAATGTCTCACTTGATGGAAAAGTAGGAGCCAACTTCTGTCCCTTGTTCCACTGACCCAGCCCCATTCCCTGGCTGACACTATTTATGGAACCTTTTATAAAATCTAAAATATATAATAAAAAGCACTTATAAATACTCAGCAGAGACGTGGTGCCTTATAAAGGGACAAGGCAGGAGCTTTCACAGCAGCCAGTGGCGTTGGGAATATCTGCACTCATTTCAACATATGCTTCCCAAAGTGCCTCAGTATGTCAGAGAGGTGCTTGCTCTGAAGTAGCAGCCCTAAATAAAAGTGTTTTAACTTTTCAGGCAGTACAAATGGAGTGATTTATCTTTCAGGTGAAAGGAAGAAGGGGAAGGATTATCTTTTTCACCTCCTGTGTAAGAGGGATCCCAACAGGCTGCAGGTGACACGACTTACATGGATCACTGCTTAGTCATTCATGCAGCATGGCTGGAAAATGTCAAGTGCAGGGCAAATACCTGCATATGTCAGACAGAAAGGGTTGCACTTTGTCTTCAAGGCCTCTAAAGAATCAGAAGGAGAGGGTAAAACTAAAATAATTTCGACAAATACAGCGGATCTTTAATGTAAAAAGGAAAAGGGGACATCGAGGAAATGTCCTCAAATTGCACCAGGGGAGGTTTAGATTAGATATGAGGTAAAATTTCTTCACAAAAAGCATTGCAACAGGTTTTTTCAGGGAAGTGGAGCCATCATTCCTGGAAGTGTTCACAAAAGGTGAGGGTATGTCACTTGAGCACAAGGTTTGGTGGTGAACATGGTGGTGCTGCTGATGGTGGACTCCATGACCTCAGGAGCCTAAACAGTCTATGGTTCTGTGATCCATTCATGTGGAATTCCAGCCTCAAGTATTCAAGAATTAATATTTGTGGAATTCCAGCCTCAAATATTCAGGGAGATTTTTGCAGATGCCATCCATGGAGAAGTATCTGCAGTACCTTCCTTGGTTTGGGTTTTTCTGATCTGAGGCTGGGGGAAATGGCAGGGAGGAGGAGAAGCAGCATCCTACCCCAGGGAACAAAAAACAGTGTTTTTTTAAATTATAATTTTATTTTATTTTATTTTATTTTATTTTTTATATTATGATTTTTTTTAATTCCTTTGAAGATGTAGAGGAACTCCAGTGCTTTCCTTCCTTGGGTCTCCCAAACCTTTCAGAAATGCTGCCTGAGGGTTTTGTTTCCTGCCTGGGAGCAGTGATGGGAGCAAGGGAATTGCAGCTGAGTGTTGTGTACACACAGAGACAGGATGGGTTTTGCCATTTCCCTCTGCCTGCCATCATGCAGAGCCTGAGACATTGAACTCTGTTCCCAGCTACAAAAAGTCTTCTCTTTGCTTAGAAAGAGAAGGGTTGGCAGCTTTGTAGAACTGGAAGGCTTGGAGATCCTTTAAAATATACTTTACAGAAATTCTGCTTTGGCTTTACAGCACTTCTGGAGTCAATCAAAAAACAGAGCAGGGAAGACAGGGAGTTTGAACCCGGCTATTTTCTAGGAGTTACAGCTATTGATTACAATCGCATTAACTACCAGACCATTTAATCTAATGAAATTGTTCTTGAGTGACACTACTGCAATTGAGAAGAAAGTGTAGTCAACTTGGAAGGAAAATTTGAGTGTTAGAAGAGGCACTAGTTAGATTTCAGAGCACAAATGGGTTTGTTAGCCCATGTTATGCACTGATTGATTTGTGTTTAATTGTATTCCTCTAGAAATTGTATGATTTCACCAGGACTAGTGCAGGAGAAGAACAGAATATTAGTTTACCTACTATTTCTATCACTGAATTCCCATACAATGAATCTATAAAACTATTAGATCCTAAAGCTGAGTCAAAAGCAAATTAGTTATTGAGAGGCAAATAGAGCTCTCAAAATCTCTTAGATAATTCTGTTACATGTGGCTTAATATGAAGAAGGAGAGTTAATTATTTATACCATGCATGGGGTTCACTAAACAAGAGCTGCAAGATGAGATGGAGTCATAAATTAACGCTTTGTAAAAATTGTTCTTTACTCAAAGCCAAAAAGAAAGGTGTTTGTGGGATGGAGCAGGGACAGGCAGCACTGAAACCCAGCAGGTCAAACTCCTGAAACCCAGCAGGTCAAACTCCTTCTGGAGAACTTCTCTTCACTCAGAGCTACTTATGGGAAGGGCTGCACTGTGTTCTGGGTTTCCCCATGCCCTTGTCTCTCCCTGAGTATAACACCATGCCTGGGTTTTGTCTCAATTCCAAAAAAAATTGCAGGAGTTTGAGTTTGGCTGCTGGAAGAACTCTGCATGTGTAAAGACATTGGTCTGTCATGTCTTGTCCTGACACAAACCCAGAACCCCTGTATTAGTTCTGTGGGTTTATCCTTAAATTAAACTTGCCATTTCTTAATTAATTTTTATCTGCCATTAGATCCCTAAAAGAGAGAAAGTACTTGTTTCCACAAACTTATATTTAAGTTACCTTTTCAAATTAGATAATTTTGATTAATTGCTTCAGCTAGCAAGAGTTTTCAGAGGTAGCTTTAGAGAAGGAACCTTTCTAGGACAAATCTGCAGGAGAGAATATAATGGGTTGGGTTGGGAGGGACCTTAAAATCCATCAGTTCAAGCCCCCTTGCTATGGTCAGGAGCAGCTTCCACTACAGCAGGTTGCTCATGATTGTCCTCAGAGAGCCCTTGCATGATTTTGAATTTTGCTGTGATATTTCACTGCATTTCCCAGGAAAGGATCTGTTTAAAAGAGGCTGAAAGCAGACCTCGCTGTGGAACAGAGAGAAATGAGTGTTTCCCTCTGAGCCCTGGGAAACACCTGCAAACCCCTTCCCTGTGCTGTCCCACAGCAGCTTCAACTTCTGCCTCTGTTGCTTCTCAAATTTATTTCTTCTTCTTCCCTATTTAAACCCTGAAATTCTGTCCCAGCCATCTTTTGTTACCGCACCCACCAGGTTTCCTTTGAAGCTCTTGGGTTACCCATTGCCTCGGACCTTCAACCACTTCACACTTTTGTCGCAGCTCTTAATTGTAAGTGTTAATTGATGGACTACAACTGAGAGTTCTGCTATTGTACCAGACAAAAGAATTCAGGTGACTGCCGGCTCCTCTCACTTTACATGCAAAGAGCGCCCGAGCTCTGGGAGACCCAGAGGTGAATTATTGATGGGGAAGGGGCACCTGCCTGCCTTCAGCAGGTCTTGGCATCCCAGCCCGGACAGGAAACACTGGGAAGTAAATCAGGGATGAACAACCCTTCCGAATAAACTGCAGACAAAAATCCCCTTGGCCAGTGAAAGGTTAAAGAACAGGGATAAGTGAGTCACTCCATCTCCTGCCCTCCCCCCCTGTCCCCACACTGCCAGTTTAATAAGCCAAAATCAAAACCATCTAGGCCTGGAGCTTTCTAAGATTTAAGACTTTAAAATGTGAAGCACCTCATTATATGTGCCTATTTTCAATAAAAAGGGGAGATAACTGGTGTCACGTCAATGTCTTATCAGTGATATTTGTTTGACTTCTATTTCGAAAGTGCACTGCTTGCCTTTTTCTGGTGCTGGAATCAAACTCTTCTGAATTGTACAGTATGAGGAGAGATATCAGTTTTCACCTAAGAACTTTCAAAAGGACACCAGTCTGTGCCTTACTCTGCAGAAATAAAGAACTATTGTACAGTCAGGCGTATAACACTTGCAACATGGCCAATTGACTTCCTTCCTATTAATCAACTACTCTGTTTACCTTCTTATACAAACCATTTCAAAACCATTAAAACTAAGAGGATTAGCATCACATTTCTGGCAAAAAGCACCTTAATTTCAGCAAATGCTACTTTCACTCTCTGAGGAGATTTTTAAAAAAAAAAAAAAAACCTTGAAAGAATTGGATTCTTTCTTGTGGCAAATTCACTGAAACAGGAATAAATTATATCTCCCATGTAAAAAAAAGGTGGAGGGAGGGGGGTAAAATGAGGGCTAGAGGAGTACAATTCTCTCAATCCAGTGAGAGAGAATGGCAAAAGAATTAAATTACCAAGAATGAAGAAATTTCAAAGCAATCCTGAAACATGAGTTAAGTCCTGACAATTTGGATCAATTGTTCTGTCCTGGCTGTGTACGAGCAGTTCCTACTTTTGTAGCCTTGATTTCGGAAACAGTTGGGAATGGTTCACTTGGTCTGCAAATAATACTGCAGCCAAAAGTTCAAGGCCCAGATTCCCATTTTCCTGTGCTCTGAGAATTTGTCTGGCACAGACGAGGAGGTGCCTTTTATGCCAATTTCATTTTATTTGGCTTCCAGTCTTGGTTGTAAAAATTTTGCATGGAACTAAATGGGGGGGAAATATTGTTCCTGGTAAATTCCCATCTCCTGAGCACCATGCAGCATTAGTTTAAATGTTTGCAGGCATGCATTTTACTTTGTTAAATGGGAGGTTTAAGAGATGTAACAAGCAAACACACACCTGAGAAACAAAATGAATCATAAAAGCATATTAAGTTGATATATAGAAACCTAACACCCAAAGGGCACAAACATAAGAATACAAGAAAATTATATATAAGTTAATATAACCGAAAAATTTACTCCTGAAAGGGAGAAAATTAGAAGAGAATTTAAATATTTCCAAGAACTTGTCATAGAGCATCCCATGGAATGAGAGTACCTGGGGAAGTCTTAATCTAATAAATCATATTAAATACCAAAAATTCCAGACACAGTAAATAATGATGCCAAGGGTGCTGCAGAGATCTCCACACAGGGCTGGGATATGGGGTGCAGGAATCCCTGCAGAAACATCATCCAGAGACACTCTGGGATGTCCCAGAATGGCAAAAAGGACAGACAAGGATGTATTCAGGGGTCTAAATTGTTGTGTGCAAAGGTACCAGAGATTAGGTATATTTGATTATTTTTAGGTTCATTCCCTAATAATTTCTGGCAACAAATTTTCTTTTTATGCACTAAATGTCCAAAGAAACACCTAAAATCCCTCTTATAAATAAAAATACTGAGTTTGAGCCCTTTAGCAAATTCATGTCTATTTTTTCAATGCTGCTACTAAATTCTACATTTCTGACATTTGTTCATAGTGTTGAAAAATAACTTTTTTCCCCACTTTCATTCCATGGTTTGAGCCTGCTGAGCAGAGCACAGAGTTAGGGGCACTATTTTGCTTTCTTCATGGCTCTCTGAAAAAACAGATTGGTGAATGAAGGGAAGAATCCACAGAAATTTTTTTTTCAACTACAGAGCCTTGAAGTATTTTTAAAGCAACACATTTTCAGGAGAGGAAATATATTGAAAACAAAGTTTTTCAATAAATACTTTCATTTTGTCTTATTTTTTCCAGCTAGCTTTCCATAACTCACGCTCAGAAATGAAACAATGACTCCAAAGGGAAGTTGCAGCTTGATGCTAGAGGACACCAGTTACAATTCCTCTGAATTTCCAAGCCTGTCCTTCTGGTTATATCCCAGTGATCCATCCAGGGCAGCTCCTACAGTTAATATATGGCTATTGCTCTGAGATTGCTGGTTTGGGATCAGGCTTTTTGAGGCACATAATTTTTCAGGCAGAGCTTGATGATTGTTCTCTGGGGTCTGGTGCTGATGGCCCCTTCTCTCTGACAAGATAAATGGTCCTTTATAACTCTTGTCACATCATCGAGCTGGCATCGGGAAATTAAGATAAAACTTTTTTGCTGGCATTGCAGTGTTATAGGGCTGCAGGACTAAACTCCTCACTGCCAGAAAATGTCTAACCTAGCCAGGGATTTTGTGTTGAGCACAAACCTCACCAAATGAGGACTTGGAGGAACGATGTTGGTGTTTCTGTATCATTAAAAATAAACTGCTCATCACCTATTGCTAAAAAAAATCAACTTCATAGGCTTGTTGATCCAAAAAAATATATATATTAACATAGAGTCTTAATTCCAATTTACTCTGAAGAGTTTGAATAAAGCAGAAAAGTCCCATGCTGGAGTTTCTTCATTTAAAAAGTCTTACAAAATAAAATGTTCTACCTCTGCTAGAGAAAAAGCTTCTGATAAGACATGGCTTTGGTTCACAGAATCTTGGAATGGCTTGGAAGGACCTCTAAAGGTCACCAAGTCCAACCCTGGTTATTATCAGAAAGCTTTCCTGAGCAGTGATGCATGAAATACTTGCACAGAGGGCATGGAAATAACATTTTCCCTCTGAGCAGATCTCTTCTCATCAGCAGGTTGCAACAAACAGCTCTTGAATATTGTTTCCCCCATTGCAATGAGGGCTATAGACGTTCTAGAAATACAACTGAAGAAAATAATTGTACACTCAGGAGGATGATAAGCAAAAAACCAAATACTGCAGTGGCCTAGACAGTGATCCATGGCTCCAGTCCATCCTGTAGCTTCTGTTATAAAAATACTGAGGATTTTACAAGCAACATCTTTCCAAAGACTAAATTTCTTGCCATCTTTTTAGAAACGCCAAAATGGAGCAGAGTTTCTTCTTTCTTCACAATCACAAAGGAGAAATAAAGGGAATTTCAGTGTCATCTATCCCACAGGCCTTTTCATAGCTGTGTCTGGTTTTGTTCTACAACAAAATATAAGCTCCAGTCACACAATGCTGGGCTGCATCTGGTGACTACAGCACACACAATGCTGCCTAAACTGGGGATTTAGCCCTGATAAAGAGAATTATAGAATGGCCTGGGTTGGAAGAGACCATAAAGCTCATCCAGGGCCACCCCTGCCATGGACAGGGACACCTTGCACTGTCCCAGGTTTCTCCAAGCCAGGTGTTTACAGCAAAGCTGCAAGGTGGGTAAGAAGGAATAAACAAGCCCAGCTTAAACCCTTGGTTTTGTCAGAGCAGTTAAAGGCCATTAAGCTCAGTCTTTTTAAGCTGGCTAAGAGAAAGCTAGGGTAGATTCTGTGAGATATACTGTATATTAAAAGGTTCCTGATTTTTTTGAAATGATAACCTGCTGAAGGAAATTATGTCCTCTGCCACAGTACCTGCTTGTCTAATTGCAAACCATGCAACCTTATCCCCCCAGAGATTTACAGATAAAAAACCCCACTGTCATCACCTCCACCCTCCCTGTCTCCTCTCTCTCTGTACAGCAGGTAAGACAAGAAAGAGGGGCTGGAAGATTTAAATAGAGGGAGTACATTTGAGAAACAGGACAATTACAGACACCAGCATGGACACGTGTGCAGCAGCAATGTTACAAGTCAGTGACAGCAGCCTTTTCAGCTGAGTACCAGGAAAATAAATAACAAATGTGGCTCTGAGCAGCCCCGAGTGCTTCAATTAAAGCAATCAATGAAAGTGCCCATCTGGGTAAAGCTTTGAGAGTGACTTGTTTGAAAAAAATAGTAATGAGCAAGGTCCAAAATTCAGTGTTTGCCTAGCAGTTTGGATAAGAGTGTGAGAAGAAGGACATGCATAACCATGGTTAAAGCTCTCTTTAATGTTTATACATTTCTCCTGACACTGCAGGAGGTTATTTTGATCCCCAAGAAGGCTGAGTCCAACCCTGTCCTGGTGCTGATGGTTCTTTTGCAAAGCAGATGTAGGGAGAGAACCTGCTGGGCTGTGCATCTTTCCTGTGGGGGATGCAAGCCTCAGAAAAGGGTCTGGGAATGATGTCCCAATGGTGGAGCTGTGACCCTGTGGGAAGCTGCACTGGAGCAGTCTGTTCCTAAAGGACTGACCCCACAGAAGGACCCACACTGGAGCAGATCCTGAAAAACTTCCCATGAAAAGATTCACAGTGGAAAAATCCATGGAGAACCATTTTCCATGGAAGACCCCCTCCTGCAGTAGAGGAAGAGTATGAGGAACCCTTCCCTGAGGAGGAAGAAGCAGCAGAGACAAGGGCTGTCCACAGGTCCCACTCCCTGCTCCTCTGAGGGTGAGGAGACAGAGAAATCAGGAGTTGAGTTGAGCTCAGGAAGAAGGGAGAGGGTGGGAGAAAGTGTTTTTAGGAGTTGAGTTTATTTCTCATTACCCTCCTCTGATCTGATGGGCAATAAATTAAATTAATTTCTCTTTCTTGGGGAATGTTTTGCCCATGACAGTAATTGGCGAATGATCTTTTCCTGCCTTTATCTCGACCCACAAGCCTCTCATTATGTTTTTTCTCCCCTGTCCACGTGAGGAAGGGAGGGATGGAGCAGCTTTGGTGTCCAGCTAGGCCAGCCCATGCCATGAGCACAGACAGCTCTGCCTCCCATCCCTGCAGCGTCAGGGCAGTTTCACATCCATTCCCTGCTACCAGAACGAGGATGTAATAGGAGGAGGAGCTGTAATAGGGGGTGAAGATCTTGCAGTCTCATGAAAGAGTGCATTAATTGAGCAAATTTTTATGGATCTGGAAGTCTAAATGACTTTTCTGCCTCTAGGCTTTCTGCACAGGATTGTATATTCAGGTGAATGAAATATATGAGTCAGGCTGGGCGAGCATTTAGCAAAACTAAAATCTTTAGCTAGATTTGCCACCCCTGACCTCTACACACATTTATTTGGTCTCATTTTAGAAAACCATTGCTTTACAGGGCCTAACATCAGGTTAGGAAGAAAACTGGACGAGGGAAAAAAGACAGATATTTTTTCTGCTGCTCCTTGGTCTCCTCCCCCTTCCTGTAAAATACTTTTTCTTGGGTGATGAGCAAGGCAATCAAGGACTTGGCAGGGCTGGGTAAATATATTTTCCTAGGAATCAGCAACAAGAACCTGAACTTTCCTCCAAGCACAGACCCATAAGGAAGCTAATTCCAGACACAAGCAGTGGGGAGGTGTCTAACAGGGTCGTGGTTTAGTGGTGGACCCTGCCAGTGCTGGATTAATGGCTGGACTTGATGGTCTTAGAGGTTTTTTCCAACCTTAATTATTCTGGGATTCTACGATATGTGACCTCACACAATTCAATTCATCTCTTTTCCTATCCCTTCTCAATTGTTTTAAATAAAATGTAGCTTGGGACTGAGGATTTCTGTCGCCCTGGGACTGTAACAAGTGTGGTCCTGACCCCAGACATGCAACAAACACACAGCTTATGAGCATTTCTTCTTTAGATTTGCCTGGGAAATGAACTCACTTAATTCTGAGAGCTTTATCAGCTCATTTCAGCTTTCTTTATATCACAACAAATCAGTAGCAGCACCCTGTAAGTGCTACCTTGACAGGGGGGGAAAAGAAGAGAGAGACATCTTATCTGACCTGGTTTTTGGAGAAAAAGAAAAATATAGACAATTTCTCAGTGTGTTGCCCAAGAAGGTACAAATCCTGTCCAAGCCCTGACTTCCCAGGCAAAAGGCTTGGAGGGTGAGCTATTAACATTTGCAGATGTGCACCTCCCTCATTATCTTACAGCCAGGCTCTCACAGTCTATTTAGTATCATTGCAGGGTTCACTGAGATGAAAATAATGACAAAAAATACTGTGACAAGATAAAGTACAGTGCTATAAAAATTCTCTACAGTGCTATAAAAATTAGATTCTTAGCAGAAAAGAGAATGAAGAGGTAATTTAGTAAAAGTGATGGATGAACCTCAGAAGGTTCAGAATTTTAGTTCAGTGCAGTTGCTTATTCAAACCTGGGAAATTCAGGAGAATTGTCACCCACTGTGACAGCTGGTCCCCTCTACTTCTCACCACCTTAAAGATGACAAAAAAGAACACAAGAAACAAGATGTGATTACAGTCTTTAATCTATCTGAATTGGTAGTTGGTAGTTAATCAACTCTCATTTGACCTAAGCTGGCTGTCACTTTTCCTGCAATACATAGATTTCCACCAGGGCAGATGGAACCAGGTACTGCAATGTGTGGCAGGACCTGCACAGCATCCAAGATGGCCAAAGTATCACTTTTTGTCTGTGTCTCATTTTATAAAAAGCTGTAATCATATAATTTATATGATTTAAAACCCCTTTTTTGACTGGTTAGCAGCTTAGTAGTAAAAAAACCCAGAATACTTTTGTAGTGATATGATTGTCTGGCTTTGGTAGATAAAAGCAATTTCTTTTGATCCTCAAAGTGATAAGAACTAAATATCTTTATGACCACTTTATAACTGGGGAAAAATTAATCCTAGAGAAATGAAATAGTGAACGATGACCAACATAAGAATGGATGTTAAAAACAGGAATAAAACTCAGAACTACCAAACCCAGGACTACACTTCTATAAGGGATGCTGTACCTATTTTATTTAATGATGTGCAATGTTTCCCACATGTGACTGTATTTTCCCCAAGCACTTTGTGTCAGCAGAAGGGTTTGGAGTACAGACCTTGGAGCCACACAGGCACTCACATCAATTGCCTCAACTACTCAAACCAAAGTTACACAAATGCTGTGAAATAAAACTACTTTGATTCTTCACTGAGCTTTTGCCTGACTGAGGAGTTTGGCCTCTAAGCAACTAAAACCTGACATTTATCTCCACAGGGCCAAATTTCCAGTGGTACTGTTGCTCAGAATTTCTTAGTACCTTAATATATATACACAACCACATATTTAAATGCCTATAGAGATAATAACTCTGATCAGGCAGAAACTTGTTAACTGGGGTATTTCTTGTACTCACCTGGCCACTGAGAGGCTTTCCTGCCTCCCAGTGAAGGTAAAAGGTAGGGTTTGTTTAGATATTGCAGTTAACAGATATGAGGCTGCACAGCTGAACCCAAAACTGAAACACTCTTTATTGGAACCCGGGCTACTGAGAATTTCAGACTTTCTGTGCTGCCAGGCACTGACTCCCAAGAGAACTCTGCATTGACCTGAGGCCATGGAGAAGCTTCCAAAATGGAATGGTAGAGCTGGGATTGTGGGTGTGGAGTTTGAATAGAAGTGTGTAATGTCACAGGGTGGAAAACTTAGAGTTTAAGGGTTTAGAATACAGTAATATGTATAAAGTAAGATGGAGGTTTTAGGGTGGAGGCTGGTCCTTCCTTCTCCTTCTCCTTCTCCCTCTCCTTCTCCTTCTCCTTCTCCTTCTCCTTCTCCTTCTCCTTCTCCTTCTCCTTCTCCTTCTCCTTCTCCTTCTCCTTCTCCTTCTCCTTCTCCTTCTCCTTCTCCTTCTCCTTCTCCTTCTCCTCTCTTTCTTCTCCATGAGTTTGGGGGGTATTTTGTAATTGGATAAAAAGGTCCACATTGCAGGCACGGGTGGTTGGTTATTGGATTAAAAGTAAAAAAAATTGAGGTGTCATTTCTTAATTAGACAGTTTATCCTTAAAAGGCCTTGTAGAGAGAGAGATAGGGCTCCATTTCTAGTTTGTTGGAGTGAAATGCTGTAGAACTCAGGGTTTGTGGGACTGTAACATAGATCAGAACTAACAAACATCTGAGTCCCAACAAGAAATACTGTCTCATGATTCAATCCCGACCTTGGAAGGAAAGAAGCAAAGAATCCATTAACTCTTCATGTAGGATGGTTGTGGTTTGCTGTGAGCACCCATGAAAAGCCTATTTTTTCTTTAGGCAAACACTTTGTGCTCTGCTCAGCTGGTTGCCCATGCTAAATAATACCTTCCTGCTGCTCAGAGGATCAGTAAACCATGACTGCAATGAGTTTTATTTGCTATGGTCTTTAAAACCTAACCCTTGATAGTTCTTGCTATCTGTATTTTAGTTTGCCATGACTGAAGAACCCTTGCATACATTACGCCCTGCTGGATGTGCAGTGAAATTATCATTTTTTGAAGCAGATTAGGCAAGAACAGGGGGCATCAGTGGCCTTGCCTGTCTCCATCCTGGGATTTGACTCAGTAGAGGAGTTATTCAAGCCAGGTCTCCTCACCCCACCTCCTCACTGCCCCTTCAGAGAATGTTCTCTCCTTTTGTCATTTTCCCTTCACACTTTTCTGATTGGACACGTTATTTATGGCCTGTGATCTACTGTATTTTTGAATTGATTTTTTGTTCAGCTATTGTAAAGCATTTTTGTGGACCAGTACCTCAGGGTGATATATTTTTTTTTTCTTTACAGATCTTCTGACTTACCTTTTCCTCCCTGAGTTTCCTATTCTTTGCCTCTTGTTTTTCTATTTGCTCCACAGTGGAGTGGAACATTCAGCCAATCTCCTCAGGAAACAAAACCTCATTAGAAAATGATAAGAACTAAAGTGCATTCATTTTAATGAGACAATTACATTAATTTGCTTATGGCTAGTAATAAAGAATGAAAAAACCTTTTCATTTTGGGCTTTTTTTTTTTTTCTCTCCCTATGGTGCTACTGGCCTGCAATTTCATTCCAAAGCTCCCTCATGAGAGCTCACAGGATTTCTGGGGACATGCTGCTGGTAACCACCAGGAAGGTGGAGATGGATGGTTCTGAATCTGCACTTCCACTGTTCTCCCCAGGAAAAAAATCCCATGGCAAAGAGGTGTGGGTGAGTTGGATGCTGATATCATGTCCCACAGATTACAAATAATGCAGGTGACAGCAATTTTAGGACCTACAATGTAAAAATCAGCATAACATGTTTGAGAAATCCTTTTTTGTGGTCAGAACTGCCCCTGACATTTTGCTCACAAGCTGGAAAGCATTTATTAAGGGTTTTAGGCAAACAGATAGGGATTTCAGCTGTTGATGGATAAGAAAACAGAATTTATACTTCAGGAAACTCACATTCTGCTTCAAGAAACATGAGCACAGAAGCAACAGGAGGTGAGGATGCTTCTACAGAGCTGTTTTAGCTCCTCCTCATACCTTGCATGTCTTATTGAAAGCATTATTAAAGATGACCAAACTGTACACTTTGCATTCACACTGTACATTTTGCTCTAGCCAAGAGGCAAAGGCGTGGAGATTTGCTGTTAATGCCTTTAATTAATAAGGAATGGTGCTGGTAAGTGGCCATTCAGCAGGATGAGGATGGGTAACTGCTGTCCCTGCCTCACCACAAGGACTCCTGGAAGGCGTTGGCTGCTCCGCTGCTTGTCAGGAAGCACAAATGAAGATGTGGAAAATAAAAGAAAGAAAAGTGCAGACTGCCTTGTGGAAGGATCAAATCTTTGGGAAGCAGAACTTACACACATCCTGATGCTCCCCAGAGAGATCTCTCTGCATGGTTATAGCATGGTTATTTTTGTCTGATCTTTGCTCTGCCTGACTCAGAGCTGCTTGAGGGGATTCTCCCCATCCCCACTTGGACCTATGCAGACAAAAATAGAAACAGCAAATTTCTAGGTCACTTCTCTTTGGTGCCTCAAGACTCTTTTGGATCCTTAATTATGGCCACAAACAGACCTGACAGGCCTGTGTCCCATCAGGAGCTGAACTCTGGGGCTGGCCTGGCTGCTGCGATCCTTCCCTTCAGAGGGAAGCCCTGCACCCTCATCTGTGAGGATGATGGAGCTGATCTTGCAAAGCCTCTCTGCTCTCAGCCATCTGAAGATGAAGATCAGCAGTTAATCTGGACAGACAACGTGGATTTTATTACCCTTGTGGCTGCATGCTGCTGTCACTGAGGGGGCAGCTCTGTGCAGGCCTTTGAGCCGTGCATCAACTGTTCGGGTTTGGCCTGGGCGCACAGCAGGCACTGAGAACAGAGGCCACACTCTTTATCCCAGGATTTTTATCATTTTATCAGGTCCTATTTATTTTCAAGCATCTGTTCAACCTTTCATGCAAGATGAAAACAATAGCTTCAGCTGCTTTCTACCTGAGCACTGGAGGAGCTCAGGCTGATACTCACATCAAAGCGCTCGGCATATTTATCATTCCTGGTTCCGTAATAAGCAGCGGCGTCTGACAGATGCACAAAAGCACCACAGTTTCCACTTGGACCTTACAATGGCAGCAATGACTTCAAACTAGGATTAAAGACTCGCTCAGGAAATGCTGAGCATTTTCCTTGCTGAATAATTACCATCTCCTCACAACTTGGCTTGCTGGCAGTGCCACGCTGCACCCGGAGCTTTGGGAGCTGCTGCTGCTGCTGCACAGCTCAGGTTGGCTTTAGTGGGAACAGGAATACACCTATAATTCTTCTCCAGCACTTTATCAAGTGACACATAATCAGTTTGGTTTAGAATTTTTTCAGATGTGATAAAGACGTTTTTCCTTGTGGGCCTGCCCCAGTCTTATTCTAAGGAATAAGTCACTTTTTTCGTTTACCAGAAAGCAAATCTTACTCTGCAGTTAAAGTTTATGTTTAAGAGAAAAAAAAACATACCATAAATAAAGCAAGAAAAAGAATCTGAATTCATCTATGGGGGTGCAATTCATCAGTAGTTTGTCTCAGGAATAACTTGTATCAGTGACAGCCCCAAAAGAAAGGAAGTGAGAATATGGAGCAACTTGACATTATTTAATACATGGAAAAAGCTGTTAGAAGAAAATTATTCAGCTTGCTGAGAGAGACACCTAATCACCCTTACGAATGTGTCAGATGCCATTATTTTTTTCTTACCATTTTTGAACCATCACATAAATTTTTTATTGAAAGTACTGCCTTATGCTATGTGAGAAATCAAGAGCATTGGCCATAAAACTCCTAACACAGCCAGTAACAAGAAAATTCAATGCTTACTGAGAAATTGCAATTCTACTATGGAAGATTTGCATGTAGGCAAAGACATTACATGTTTTACTCAAAGTAACAGAGTATAGGCACATACTCATTTTAAAAGACAATTAAAACCACTTAATTAGCATTACCTAAGGTTTTTTTGGTGGTTTTAGTAAGCAATAAGCTCATTTTGGGTTATCAGTTTCATAAAGAAACTGGTTTGCTTAAAATACATTTTTGATGTGATTATGGGAATTGGCTGGAATAAAATACTTGGCAAAGTTTAAAGCATCTTTAAGGGTGAGTAGTAATCTCTCCACCAGTATGGAGTAGATGCTTGCTTTGGATTGTAGTTTGGAAGCATCTACAAATCAGTAAAATGATAGAATAGAGGCTCTAAATTGATCCTTTTAAGCCATAATTTCCATTATGGGCTCATGCCTGGCAAAATTTCTCTCAAACAATAGCACATCAGTATTAGCATGCTCAATTATAGATCTTCCTACAACACCACAGCTCCTATGAGTCCCCAAGGGCTAAAATGGTTCTTTTCCAGAAAGCTGTATATTTTTATGTTTAAATAATCCATAAAGACTGTCCCTGTTGAGAAGTTCAAAAAGACTGTTCTGAGTGCTTCATTGCAGGGCTTGGGGCTGTGGGGTAGAATGCAAATCCTGGCAGCAGGCCCCTGTTTCAGCTCTGGTGAGTTTTTTTGGGCTTCACTTTTGCTTTCAGGATGTGGGCGTGATTTACCTGTCATTTTATAACGTAGCCTTGAGTCCCTTAGTGCAGCTTTAGCAAAGGACTTGAACTTCTGCGAGGAGCCATGCGCAGGGGGACCTGGAGATCCAAGAGAGCAGAGCTGGGACAAGCTGTGTCTCCAGCCCACATTTCGGTGATCATTTGGTGGGTTACTGCTGATGCTCTGCCCTGTGAAAAATGGGATATTGGTAAAAACAGTGCCCTGGTTTGGGGCAGGAATGTGACACATGGACAGCACCTGCACAGGGACGTGAGTTCCCCACAGAAACACTCTTCTGTGTGTGCTTAAAATTAAAGCACATGCATGCAAATACCATAGAATTACAGAGTGGTTTGGGCTGGAAGGGACCTTAAATTCATTTCATTCCACCCCTGCCATGGGCAGGGACACCTTCCACTGTCCCAGGCTGCTCCAAGCCCTGTCCAGCCTGGCCTTGGGCACTGCCAGGGATCCAGGGGCAGCCGCAGCTGCTCTGGGCACCCTGTGCCAGGGCCTGCCCACCCTCACAGGGAACAATTCCCTCCTGATATCACATTAAACCATCTTATCTAACTGTCTAATCTATCTGAATCCAATTCCCTGGCAGTGGGAGCCATTCCCTGTGTCCTGTCCCTCCATCCCTTGTCCCAGGATGACTCCTCCAGGAGTCTCTCTCCAGCTCTCCTGGAGCCCCTTTAGGCACTGGAAGGGGCTTTGAGGTCTCTCCAGAGCCTTTTCTTCTCCAGGTGATCACCCCCATCTCTCCCAGCTTGCCCCAGAGCAGAGGGGCTCCAGTCCTTGGAGCATCTTCATGGTCTCCTCTGGACCATTCCAACAGGTCCACATCCTTCTGATGCTGGAAGCCAAGAGCACAGCACAGCAGAAGGGGAGAATCCCCTCCCTTGTCCTGCTGGTCCCACTGCTCCTGATACAGCCCAGAACATGGTACAAAATTAAATTAAACACATACATCATAAAACTTCAGTGGAGCAATCTGTGCCCACATGCTTAAAATTCAGCACACACTGAAGTTTGGGTCCTCCTGCTTTGCTCAACGTTAAAGAACAATTGGATCCTAGGATTCCACAGGACCAGCAGCAGTCCCCAATCCCATGGCCACCCTTTGCCTCCAACATGAGGCAGCTGGAAGCAGTCATCTGCTGCATTTGGTAAATATTTTCTGCAAGTTTGGGGTTTTTCTGATAGGCTTAAACAGCAACAGAAAAAGTCATCCTCAGAGATGCTGCTTGTTTTCTATGAGTTCTTCCTAAGTTGCTTAAATCTGCAATTCTAAACAATTCTCTATCATGCTTCCAAATTCCAACCTGATATTAAATTATTAAGGAGGTGTTTTTGAAATATCTTATCTTGACATGTATCTCCTGAGCCAAATGACCTCAGGCACTGTTCCTAATTAATTTCTTAAAGGAAAAAAAAAAAGCCAGAAAGAAAAGCTGGCAAGAGATACAGGCAGTGACCCTTCCCAAAGTCCTCCAGACTGTGCTGGGCTGCTCCCTGCTTGGGGCTGGAGGAGAAGGAGGACAGAACTGACATTTCCCCATGGTTTCATCTCCTCCTGCCACCACTCACTGTGCCAGTGGCAGAGCAGGGACACTTCACCCATCTGATGCCAGGAGCAAAGGCAACACTCCTAAACACCCACAGGGGCAATAACCAAACATGAACTTAAAAGCTCCTTTTTTAACATTAAAAGCCACTGAAACAAAGAGTCTTCTTTTTTTATTTTAAACAATATATTCTGAGAGAATGAGAGATTAAGTTTGAGGAGTCACTTCCAATCAGAAAGCCACCATTTAATTACAACACACAGGAAATTACAGAGTGAATGGCCGGGACAGTGATAAGAGACTGACACCGGAGGATGACAGGTACTGAAATCCGACCACTTCATCACAAAGCTACTTATCACAAGAGCCTGTCTGGAAGGCTGACAATCTGATTGTACTGTCAACTCAATTCATAATTAATATATTTATCAAATTAATTACTGAAAAAATCTCACTGGTGCTCGCCATAAAACAGTGGCTAAATTCATTGCCTGTTGGCTTCGTTTACTGCTAATAACTGTGCTGTCAGTTTAATGAGGGCAGTGAGTGGGCCCTGTTTTAGCTGCATGACAGACAAATTGCCCTCTTATATAGAATGATACAGAGAATTTAAGAGAAGAAAAGAAATATGTCATTGTTTGGTGACAGCCACAATCGGAGCCTTGTCTCGGAAACTTAGCATCAGCTCAAACGTACATGAAAGGGAGGTTGGGAATTCCTTTGTCAGCTAAATAAATACTTTATGAAATCCTGACTGATCCCTTCATCTGAAATGACCTCGCGGCACCGCGTGGAGCTCTCAATAATTCCCTGTTGATTCCAAAGACCTGACAGGAGTTTGTTGTTGGACAGGAGGCAGGAATTCTGCTGCACGCCCGAGCCGTGTGAGCACTGCGCTGGCTCCCGGCTGCCCGGGCAAGCAGGAGACCCCAGGAGAGGCAGGGATGGAGCTGGGGTCTTGTACAGGCATGGATGGGGCATGACCCAACACTCATGGACACCACACTGCCACAAACAGGGCAGAGAACCTACTGTGCTTAATTAACTGCACATAAAGTAATTGAGGTAGCCTGCAGAACCCAGGACATCCCTCTGGCTGCCCTGGATGGCTCGAGCCCCTGCCAGGGTGCTCAGAGACCTTGGCACAAAGCCAAAGACACCTGTGCCTTTGATTTTAACCCGTGGAGAAAATTACCAACTTTATGTGAAGATTTACAAGCCACGAGAGTTTAAGTAGAATGATAGTTAGTTTGTCACAGGGTGAAAAAGTAAAATTTTGGGGATTTTTAGAATGGGGGTTCAGGAGGCAAGATGGAGGGATTTGGGCATGCCTTGTCCTTCTTTCTTCTTCTTAGCCTCCATCTTCTGGGGGATGGTGGCACTTTTGGATTGGTTTAGAGTAGAAACACACTGTCTAACATGGGTGATACATATTGGAAAATTATTGTAAATAAAGTACACGTAGTTTTTAGTATAAAAAGATAACGCTGCCTCTGGGGGGGTCAGTGTGCCACAGACCAGCTTGCTAGACAGACCTCAGCAGGTCAGAAAAAGAATGTTATAGATAACAGAGAATAAACAACCTTGCAAACCACAGCCAAAGAATCCTGACTCCTTCGATCTCGGGTCTGGGAAAAGGAGACTTTCCAACACCTCAGGGTCATCTCGACCACAGAGACTCCAAGAGTAGCCAGCTCCAGTGAACAGCTGAGCTGCTCCATCCCATTGCCAAACAGGACTTTGATGACAGCAGAGTGGTCCATGCCTCCTAAAAGATGCTGCTTCCTTGGCTAAGAGGTGTTGGGGCTCAGCAGAGAAATTTCCAGTTGTTAAACCAGGATTTAACACTGGTTATAATGGGATTTCACGCACTTCATTGCAATTTGTTCAGCTTAGCTGTGCTGCAGTGTAGCAGGGCAAATCCACCAAGAAATGAATATTTAATCACAAAAGTCAGAAGAAAGTTGGGGACATTTTTCTCTAATGGCTATTAAATCATGCTGTCAGTTCTGCAAGGTCAGAAAACACAGCTTAATCTGGGATGATCCTCTCTAAGGGATGAAAAAAGTACCACCATAGAATGTGTACATTTACTCCCTACATCAAAATCCTGTGCCCTGAAAATCATTTTGTTGACCCAGCACCTTGATAAATCTTGGATTTCTTTTTTTGTTTTTTTTGGTTTTTTTTTTTTTTTTTTTTTTGTAATTACAGCATATAAGCAGTATTAAACTAAAGACCAGATAATTTGGACAGTGTTTAACTGAGTTTTAAATGCCTAGTGTTTCTCGTTTAATGGATAAAATGTGGACAAATGGTAGCTCAGTGTGATTCTACTGCACGGAGGTTAAGTGATAAAGTTAATGCTGTGAAAAATTTCTGTAGCAAGAATTCACATTAAAATCTATTATGTGTTATAAAGAATATAAACAGCAGTGATCATTTGCGGAAAAATGTTTGAGGATGGTGAAAAATCCTTGCAGGTTACTCATTGTACTGGGTATTTTCAAATCTCTTCATTTGCTGCTTCCCAAATCTAACGAGAAGAAGCCTGAGGTGATTGAAAGGTTATTTCAGATTATTTCCTAACAGTGCCCTAATTCTGTGTGATTTGCTCAAATATAGCAATAAAACAGTGAAAACACTTGGCGACAAGAGCTAAAAAAAAAAAATATTCAGCATTGCACACATGTTCGCTTTGTACGTGTGCATGCAGAGATATATGTATAAATATATTTTGTCCTTCTGTTATTTTCATGAGGCATCTGCCCATTCTGCAGTACTCTCCTTGCTGCTGCCACCAGCATTTTGTATTTTCTCCCTGGCTCCTGCCCGCCTTTGACTCCAGAGATTCCAAGGAGGGCCCTGCTACGAGCACACGCTTGGTTTGAGCCACCCTGTGGCAAACACTACGATATAAAACTCAGACTGCTATTTTTCTTTCATCTGGGCCATACCTAGATCCCAGACTGAGATTACCCTGCTGCCTGCTGGCTGCCCCCCTCCCACTCCTCTGGCTTTTAACCCCAGCTCTCCGTGCCCGCTGTCTGTTCCCCGCACCCTGCGCATCTCCTTGCCTGGCTGCTTCAATGCTCTCCCTTGTGCAGAGCAGCAGGGCACAAACACAGTCTGGAATGACACAGATATTCTCTGCTAGTGCTCAGCAGGAGGATTCCATGCCCCAGCCCCAGGAGATGATGGCACTGATGGCTGGGAGTTTAGGGAGCTCCAGCTCTGGAGACACGACCCCATCACCTTGTCCCTGGACACCTCTGTCACCTTGCTGTGCCCACAAAATGAAAATCCCCCTCTCTCCCAGCCTGATGCTCTGTGTCTTGCTTGGATTATTGTTTGTAAACCTGTAGGCAGCACTGCCTGATCTGCAGGAATGGGTGCTTTTCGTTTCATTCCAGCCCCTGATTTATCGGGGTAACTGCCCACCCTCGGAATTAATAAAGATAAAAGTGCAATTGTATCAGCACTGGGCAACGCTTGAAAAATAAAAGGAAAGGCTCAGTTTGCAGCATTCATCCCTGAGGGATAAGAGTCTGTCTGCAGGGAATGAACTCGGCTAGAAAGGCTGTCCACAAATAATAAAAATGATCAACTTCTTAGAGTTATCTTATCCAGTCATCTCCTGTGAAACATTTGGATCAGATATCCCTTACCTGAGTTATTTTATTTGGCACATAGCACTTTAGGCAAGATTTTTCAGGAGGCAAATAGGAAATGAGAGTTGGAAAACATTAATTAAATGTGAATACAACAGCTTAATGGGTTTTATCTTCTGATGAACTGGAGATGACTCTTTGCCATTCACTTCTTAAAACTGCAAGCAGAGATAAAGGAAATGTAGCAAGAAAAGGCGACCAGGGAAAAGATGAAAGATTTGGTAGATTGACAAGACCAAAGTAATTTGATTTGTATTCAGCTTGGACCATTTCACAAATTTCACATATTGCTGCTGCATATCAAAGGCAAGAAAAAGGATACTTGGTTCTTGCAACAGGCACTTTTAAAATTAAAATTGTTCTATTTAAATGTTCTTCTAGAAATAGTTTTTACATTAGTTGTGTGGAGTCCTCTCTTCCTACACAAGGTTTCTTCACATCTCATTGAAATAATCATATTTGGATTTCAATAATTCTAGTTTGGAGTAGTTTATTCTGAAATTTTCCAGATATAGCTAAAAGGCAAAGAGAGTTTTTCTAAAAAGTTCTAATTGGCTGAAAATAAATGTCACTGATTTTTTAGTACCAGATCATTCAAAATATGTTGCATGTAAAGTATACTTTTTAAAATTTTTTTTCTCCTTGTAGTTAAAGCTGTTCCTGCCACTCCCAGACAGCTTTTCTAGAACTCAATGTCCTGGGGAAAATCTTTTACTTGCAAATACTTGCAAAAAATATTTCCATTTTATACAAGCAAATGGTCAAGCAAATACTGATTTGAAGCCGCAATGTGTTTTTAAAATGGCAAATAAAAATTTTTGTCTGGGTCTGTGTGTGTGTACAAGTGCTCAATGTTTTTCTGTGGTTTTCACTATCTTTCTTCCTTTTTCTTTTCTTTGTTTTCATGGAACAACTTATAACTATGAAACAGTTATTTCTGCCTGAGAATTACACCTGCAGATCTGAGACCCAGTGATACTTTTTCAGCTTCTTGCTCTCTAAACTGGACAAGGCTTAAAAATGCCATGGTTTTTTTTTTGTTTTCTTTTTGTTGGATTTTATTTTTCACATTGTCTGCACTATGAAGAGGACACAAATAAATGAAAAGGAATATCAGAGCATGTTTACAGGTGACTTGAAATATTCCTGGAGTGGCAACAGTTATTGTCAGTGGTTTTGCATTACTAAAAACAAAAACAAACAAACAAAAACAACAACAACAAAAAAACCAAAACAATAAAACAAACAAAAAAAAACCAACAAAAAACCAAACAGCAGCAACAACAACAACAACAACAACAAGAAGTAATTTTAGCCATTTCCATGTTTAAGCTGCCACTTTTATCCAGTCAATTAACATTATTAGCACAAGCTGTGCTCCCAGTGACATCCCAGCCCAGGATCACAGCACATCTCCCCTGCCATCCCAGCTGAGACAGGGACATGCAGTTGGGGACATTTATCTATAGATGGCAATCTTCTTCTGGGCACAGAGCTGAGGTGAAACCAGCTCTTCTTCCAGAACAAAAACAAAACACATCCCTATGCACTTATTTACAAGTACTGAAAAGAAGGTTTTTGTCATAGTGGGTGATTTGAAAGAGGATTCAGGCTGGATTTTGGTCCAGAGGGGCTGTTTTATCAGTAACTAATCTTATATAATAAAGGAAATTGTTATTTTTCTGCTAAACTGGTCTGTTATAGCATCTTGTGAAAAGCTGGACTGAATTGGGCACAGCACTGTTGTTTCCAGAGTGTGCATTACAGCAGAGTGTTGGGCCTCACACTGAACACATTTTTTAAATATTGCAGCATTTTTCCTATTTTCTTATTGGTTTTACTAGACAAAAAAAAAAAGTGGTACCATTTCTCTGGGAAGGTGTGTGAGGAATTAAAAGCATTCATTCTGATCTGCTCTGGTTAAAGCTCTCTGACACAGGATGGAGGGAAGGACACAGAACTTGCCCTCCTCCAAAAGTGGAGAAGTTTTTACTTTTCTCTGGAGGAGAAACCATGGGATGGATGCTGACCATGTCTCACCTTCCCCGGAGACTTGAGAAAAGTCTGTGAACACAGGAACCTTTCTCTAAGAAGAGAATTAAGTGTCTGCTAATAATGAGAGTAGGGTTCACAGTGGAAATCCCAAGCATCCTTCCACAGGTGGCTCTCAGGTACCTGAGAAGACAGAGCCAGCCACTCCAGGTGTCCAAAGGTTGGGTTTTCATACTGAAATTAATTTTATTTCAAAGAGCATGGTGCTAATGTCCTTAATAGACATGCCATATACACCTGAAAGAGAATTTGATGTGTGTTTGAGATTGTTATGGCTTTCATTTAGCTCTGGAATAATCCTGGCGGGTATGAAATAACCAGCATGGACAGTAGCATGAAGTTATTGCTGGAAGTGCTGATAAATGAACCCCCTTCAGCTGGTGGGGTGGGGACGCAAAACACTGAGACATCAAATTACCCAAAACCTGGGTAATTAATGCGCAAAGTATCATTGCATGTATAAAGTCCTCACACATCTGAAAGAAGTTAAAGCTGACAGTGGCAATATTCTCGAAGAACAACAACAAAAAAGCACCTTTGGAACGACCATGCAGAGAATTTTAGACTCATTTAACAGAGACTGAGGAGCTGCTGTGCTGTCTGTTTTGAAACAAGCCCCAGAGTAGCCCATTTATTTAGAATTCACGAGCTAACACTTTCAGAGCCCACTTCTGATAACTTGCAAAATCTAAAACTCCTCATTAAATGCCAGATAAATTGACTGGCCTGAGGGCAGGATGGGTGAATGGGATATGTGAGCATGAGTCCAGTTTCCTGTAATTAATGAGATCTGAATAAGCAGAACCAATCCAGCCTGAGCGAGAAGAAAATTACTGCACCTAGCAAAGTTCAAATAAGAAATATGTGAGCTTTGAAGTAGCTGAACACAAATCAAGATGTTGAGTTTTTATAAAAACCTTTATGAGCTCCAAAATCTGATGTAAAATATGTCTCTTTTTTTTTCCCCTGTAGGCTGGCAATTTAATATTAAGAGGGTTCTTTTAGGGGCCCCAATTCAGAAGGGTTTTTGAAATGCTTCCTTTTAGTTACATAAATACTCTATCATTGTTCAACAGATATTTAAACACAAACTTGCCCCACCCTTTTCAGTCAAATGGAAGAACGCATTTCAGTTTAAGGTAAAACATTTTATGTATAACTCTACTTGAAAAATAATATTTTTGAGAATTTGGGTGCCTTAAGTCATTGTGGTTTTGTACCTTCATAGAAATTATCAGAAATATTGTACAGTGGAACCAAGAAGTTCTCACAAAGTTCACTGTGATGTCCAAAATGCCAGGGAAACATTCCTCTGCTCTACTCCAACCCAAATTATTCTGTGATTCTGCCCTCATGGGTCTGAAGATCTGTGCCAAGCTCCAGGTCCCGGCAGAGGAGTAGAATTGTTCTGAAGTCAAAAACTGAGCTCATCCATGAGCTTTCTCTTTGCTTTCCTGATGTATTTTCCAGAATTATCTATAATGTTTCTCCCTTTAATAAAATTTATTAAAATTCGAATTTTCTGGAAAGAGCGCATCAGGAGTTCATCCTGTGAAAAAGCAAGATTAGTGTGGTTATGTCATTTTTGGTATAAAATACCAAAAATAAGGACAGAGGTGTTTCTTGCAACAGTTTTTTAAAATGCTTCAGTTTTTCCAGTCACTTTAAGAACAGCAAATGGACCTGAAGTTCAGACAGGAACTATTCATCACCTTGCCTTGTTTTCTTCGTCTTTAAAGTAATAATGGCAGCAAATATCTGTTTCCATAGCGAAAGGGGGATTTTTTAAAGTGAGGAAAACTGTTCAAAATACTGCATCACTTACACAGCTGTATGAAACACAACCGTTTCGGGTTAAAATGCCTGGTGCTTATATTTTCTGTATATTGGTCAAGTTATTTCACTTCTTGCAGCACCTTAGTTGTGTTCTTATACTTAAGAACTGACAAAAAGTATAAATGTAGCTCAGAAAAAGCTATGGAGTGGAATAGAGTATTCAAAAGGGTTTTTCTTTTAATTTTTTTTCTTTTAAAAGCAGCAATGAAATTCATGTGTTGGAGGAGTGCAGAAACACTGTCCGAGGCTTTGCTCAGGGGAAAACCCACAAGTAACTTCAATACAACTTTAAAGAAATCACATCTTCTCTGAAAAGCACTTTCTCAAGAGACTATGGTCAACTTCAAGGGTGCCTTTATCAGACATTCCAGGGGGAAAAAACAGGAAGAAGAGCTGCCTGCCCAAGGTAACACAATAGGAGTCTGCAGCAGTCACAGGAGTATCAGTTACCATAAACCAAGCTGTGCAACAAGGAGATTAAGATGTGGATTACCCACCACTTACTATGTGTCATAAAGGAAAGAATAGTTTCAGATGCCAGCTTGACTTAATCTGGTACCAGCGGCCTTTCCTTGAAAGGATTAATGGGCACTTTTTTCTACCTAGGCATTTTTAAAGGGTTTGTCATAATAAAGATTGAGAGGAGCAACAAGTAATGACAGAAACTTCAGCATGAGCTATTAAAGGATTTGATAACAAATTATCCATTTCTGAGTCCAAGCAAATCACCATTAGCTGTATGCCTTGCTTCATTAAGGCAGCATTGTATTCCAATGAAATTCACTATGCCAGTGGTAGGGGCTCTTCAATCAGGCTCTGTAAACATGAAATCAGCTCAAAATGGGCATTGATTTGGAGGGCAAATCTAAGAGAGATTTGTTTCTTTAACAGGGGCTTTAACAGATGCCATCACCCCTTTTTTGGCATCCCTCTATTTTCTTCCAAACTTTCCCTACAACACCATCCTGCTGCAGGTGCAAGGAACAGTAAACATGCCAAAATTATCTCCTGCTTTCCTTGCTGTGCAGTTTTCTAGTTTGCATTTGTGGTATAATTTGAAGGAAGGCCTTTCCTATCCAGAAATTAGAGTGAAAAGATGGATATTCAATGAAATGGAGGAAATGCTCCTGAGAAAAAGGAAGGATGGATGCTACAGATGATATTTTCCAGCAGAGACCAAAGAGCATGAGGACTCTGAGTTTAGGTGAAGGAAAGAGAGGACAGTCTCACAAGGATGCATTTAAAATATAAAATACTCTTCAGAGCAGTTTGCTCTAGAGCTGACATCCAAGAAGGCACTTCCAGATATGGATCAGAGCCCTGAGAGCATCAGGGATACCTGTGCTTTGGAAAATGTTGTCCCATTCCCATGTGTCTTCCTTCTTTAGTGGTTTAGTTTCTTTCTCTTCACAGAATCAAAAATTTTCTGTTATTAAGTGGTTTTGTGTCCCTCACAAAGTATCAGACTGATCTGCTTAATGTAGTCCTGCACCTGTCCAGGTCACATTCCCAGAAACAGCAAAATTTAGGAGTGCTGCCTACCCTTTTTACATGTTCACAGCAAAAATGAGAGAAGGATACAGACAACATTTAAAGACCATCAGAAAAGTCATGTATATATGTACATATGCCATGTGTATGTGTATACATACATTTGTATACTCACTACAGCATCACTTCAACAAAATAGATGAACTTGTGTGCTGATAACTGAGTTTTACCTGATGGGAGCTGATGGAGGTGGAGGCAGCTGGAGCAGCTATTGCTGAACCTGGGGCAGTGGTATTGCTAAAGCTGGAATGGTTTTTAAGGGATCTTATATCTTTATACTGTAAGGGATCTTTATATCTGTAAGGGATCTGCCACTCATGGCCATGTCCTTAGAAGATTAGAAAATAACACAAATAAACTCTGGATTTATTTTTTTTTTACCATTTAGGCAGCTGGTTGGATCTTCTCCAGCCCGTTTATGACCAAAATTAAAGCCTTCTATTTGGTCAGTTCATAAATATGCTCTAACACTCTCCACTCCGACCTTTGGAAATGCTAATGTTACCTGGAGCACTCGGGGACATCTGAAGGAGATTTGTTTTCATGCCTTGACTTGCAAAAGAGCCTGCCCTGGTTTTTAGCAGTTTTCCCAATATACACATGCAAACCAGCCCAGATCTCATCACATGTCATTTCAAATGTACAGTTTTGTCCTTCCATGCTGAGGGGAACAAGCAAAACAACAAGCTCCTATTCAGAGGTAATTCCGAAGGCAGCTCCGCCGTGTCTCGCTGGCTGCTCCCTAACAAGCCTTTCATTCATTGCTGCTCCATGCAGCTGAGCTGTTTCTACCTGAGCCAGTGTTACAGACCTTTAATCAAACAAATGTACAAGGAAGCTCAACTACTTAACTGCCCTGCTTGTTCTGTGGGCTGAGATAGTCAAATGCAACAAAAAGAATTTTATTCCGCTCAGGACGAGTACATTTCCTTGCCGTTGTTCCCAACAAAGGGCAGCAGGTACAAATGGCCCCACTATCTGTGTCAGGGAGAAGTGGAGAGCAATTTGTTTCTATTAAACAGGATGGTTCTATTTTTTATTTTGTTGGCTTGGCCTCTCCACAGCCTGTGCCAATCATGGTCTTTAATCTGAACTGCCCTTGACCATTCCTGCTATGCCACAGAAGAATTATCTCTTTTTTCCTTTTTCCCTCACCCCCCCTCCTTCTTCTCACACAGGTAATTGTGAGAAAGCAAGTGAAAGCCCCGGGGTATTGGATTCAAAACACAATCCCGCCATTCTCAGAACCGTACAAAGAATAAACTTGAATGCGACATTGAGTCCTCCCGACTGCACCTGCTGGAGATCTCCCATCCCCTCCAGTTCATGGTGGGGTCACAGCAGGCTCTGCTCTGCTCTGGTGGCAGCAGAGCTCCTCTGTTTTCAGTTCACAGTGAGATTAGATCGACAATGTTTGACCCGTCTAATTTAGTTTTTGTTTGGTGAAGCAAGGAGAGCCGGGCACTCGGTTAAATGCCTACCAGGCTGCTCCCCTGGAGAATGCTGCTGGGCTCTGTCAGGGACCATTGGCCTGGTGGCATTTTGAAAGGCTACAGATTGGGGTTCCTATAATTCAATGTGACCTCAGAGAATGAGACAAAACTTTTCTGTATGTCCATACACTTCCCTGGGTGCTCCCTGCTCAGGGGACCAAGAGGAAAACCCAGTATAACCTGTCCCGTGTGCAAGGTCTGAATTGTGTGGTGTTTTGTTTTCTTTTCCTTTTCTTCTTTTTTCTTTTGTTTTTGATGTTCCTCTGGGTTAGAAACATGTCCAGAGTCATTTTGCTCACTCCCTGAATTTCACTGCCTTGTTTCCCTGCTTTGCCATTAAGAATTAAAGCTGCCTGGTCTAAAGTCAGAAGATCACAAACCCAAACTGGTTCTTGCTGCACCAGCCTTCTTCCATGAAATAATCCTGAACAGTGAGCTATGCCATCCTGCCAGGATTCATCCTGAACAGTCAGGGCAGAATCACAAATACTTCATGTTTCTGTAAGTTTTTGATACACCAATACATGCCTCAGTTTTCCAACATCTGCCTATGTCTGGAAAGATCCTTTATTCCTTCTTGTCCAGTTTGGACCTTTTCTAAGTTTTTTTTTCTTTCTTATTTTACAGCAGAGAAAATGTTGGTTTGGGTCAATACAGAGTAGAAAACCCATTTTTTATACTCCTGATATTGCTACCGGGAATTAGATGTGCTAATATCCCTCTAATGGGGAATTTTGGTCTCTTCCAGCCCAAGCCATTCCAGGATTCTCTAATTCCAATGAAATTCCTTTCTGATTGCAAATCTTGAAAATCCTTTAGATACTCAATAATTTGGTGCACAAAATTTGCAGCTGCATTTCCTGCTCTTTCTTGACCATATTGTCTCTGATTGTGAGATAAAAAACCAGAGACTTCTGACAAAAAATATTGTTTCTGTGAGGGGGAATAAAAGCTGGAGCTGAGCAAGTTTCTTACCCTTAAAAATACTGCAAAAGGAGATGTCCTAGCTTAAATTTTTTAGATAAAAATTCAGGTTAGTTATAATTTTTTCTGAGTATTTTTATCTACCCCTAAGGCAAGAGATAAATGAAGTGTGATAGTACTTTGGAGAGCTTAGGAACTATTTGTAGTGAATAATTTATTCGACAAATTTTGCCCTTATTTCAGTTCATGAATTATCTGTGAACTGACTGGTACTTTTACGAATTTATCCATAATTCAGAATTATTCCAGAAATGCTTCTGTCCAAACACATTTTGCTGCAGAGTTTGCCTATGAGCAGATTATTGATTTAGCTATTTGCTATCTGCAATGTATTACTTGGGGGGTGAGGAGGAATAGTCTCTTTCAAAGGCCTAGAAACCCATCCTTAAACTGCATTTCAAAGGTTTCAGGGGAGCTAATCATGCTGTTTGCTGCCTTCTTGGGGTCTGAATTAGTTTCTGTTTGGTTTTGCCATAGCTCTTTATTTGTATGTTTGAAATTGACTTTAACAAACTGGCTTTAGTGTCTAATTTGTGACTTTAATCAAAACAAACATTAAATTTGTTAAAGAAAAGCAAGTGTTCTGTTCTATAGATAAGACAACCCACAGAGTAGGTGTAGTCCTCTGTCTGGCTATGATTTACATATGATTTACATATCTACAAAAGTCTGTTATAATCTCTTAACCTGTAACAATGTCCACGTAATTGGGCTAGTTTTGAGGAGAAAAATATATTAAAAGGAAAATAGAAAGAAATTTAGTGCAACTACCCTCCTATAACTTCAACTTAGTTTTCTGTGGTTCTAATGCCCTGATTTAATTTGCTACAATTACAATAAAAGCTGCAATCTAAGGCAAGTAAATGAATTTTGTGTCAAGAGTGAAATACAATCTGTTAAAATTGGTTTGAAAATACAATTTTAGGTCTAGTACAGCAAGTCCTGACATTTCAGATTAATCTGTCCTATAACAAAATTAATGACACTCAAAGTTGTTTAAGAATGGCTGTTAACTATACTTACCCTATTCATCACTGGCTCGATCAGTCTAATCCAAGAAGTCACCAGGCTATTAAGTACAGTACATCAGTTCACTTTAAGGACATTTGGATTGGGATTGTTTGAGGGATCAAATGCCTGCTCACAGAAATAAAAGGTAAATAACCAGAGAAATAAATATCCCTGAAATTGCTGATGTGATGCCTGTAGGTTTGCTTGTCACTGTAGCAGATCTCCCTGCTGAAAAATGCGGTAAAATTAAAAATTAGGGACACACCTGGATGGATTTATCTGGGTGATCCAAACTTTTAGGACTTCCCATGGGGGAGCAGATCTCGGGAGTGTGGCTCTTTCTGCTTCACACCTTGGAGTTCCTGCCTCTCCCCAAGCAAAACCCATGTCCCAGTGGGGTTCCCCCTGCTCCTGTCCCACCTCTGTCCCAGCTGGAGCCGAGCTCTGGTTTCATCCTGCCCATCAGATGGGAGGGTCACAGTGCTGTCCATTACTCTCTGCTTTGTTCCTCGAGTTAGCCTCAAGCCTGCAGCAGTAGCTGCCATTTGAGGTCCAAACTGGCCATAAAAAGCTTTGCAGGCAATTAAGGCAGTGCAGAAAGCAGATGGGTTTGGGCCGATTTGTGGAACTAGAGCTGAGGAGAGACACAGCAGGTGTTGTTCTCTCCATTCCACTCTTAATTTTCCCATTTAAAAGTAAGATTAAAAAAGATATTTTCTGGATTTATGTAAAGTGAAAAAGTTTACTTGAGCCACGATGATTTTGATATGCCTTTCTTACCGGGTTTTTTAAGAAAAGAGTAAAACAGGAGTTTTTCACTGAAGTTGCAGGGCTTACTATCCTTCTTTGAAAAAATATTTTAGATCTGTGAGACCAAGATGAAGTTTTCCCTCTGCTTCATTGAATTTGAGCCCTATTTCCTAGCAGAGAGAGCTGAACTGGGTGGTTCAGTGCATGCCTGAATAATGCCATGCAGAAAAGAACAGCTCCAAAGTTTTGATCAGTGCAGACAGTGCAGATCCACTAGAACTTGTCTATAAAAGGTGGGAGATGTTTCAAAGACTGGAATATAAATTTTCCCTCCACAGGGAAAACTAAAGGGATTAAAAAAACTAGAGGCAGCTCCTCTGCTTTTCCCAAGAGGGCCTTGGGATAAAAAATGATATTGCTCTTTCTCCACTCATTTAGTGACCTTATTTGAGAAATAAACTGAACCTGTTAATTGCATAGATTAATTGTGTAGATTAATTGAAACTGATTTCTTCAGAAAGTGTTCACTTTACCTGAAGGAGACACCCAGTGCTACAATTCTTATTTTTAATCTAAGGAACTGGCTCATTGTGAAACACATTCCACAGGGCGATGAAAGTACTGCTCGCATTTCATTTGGATTTGCACCTCTTTTGATCGGAATTACTTGGGTTTGCATACATTATGGATTCTCTCTCCCTGCTGTTGGGAATGTGGAGCAGCTTCCCCAGGATGGCTGGAACCAGTGGATTTGACTGTCTGCGAACACGTGTTGTGTGCTGAGCACCTGCCAGGCTCAGGCACCCTCCTCCCTCCCCTCCCTCCGGGTGAGACCATTCCAGGATTTCCCGCTGCAAACTTTCCCAGCTCACAGAGCTGAATTGATTCTCCTTTACTTCTGACACCGAAGGTGATCTCCGCTCCTCCAGGATAAAGTGCTACATTTGCTCACCTAATAGCCATACTTTTTGCCCAAATGTTGCCATTAAAAACTCAGGTCTGGCCATTAGGCTCTTCCTAGAGTAAGGCAGAAGAAAATTCAGGACTAAACCTGAGCGGTAATTACCTCACTGAATGTTCATCCACTCACACATTTTTCATCCACTTTGAAATTGCATTCCCCTATACATTTCCTGTATTCTAATGCCTCTCCTGCAGCTTTTAGCTGGAATCACCAGAGTAATTGGTGTCCTTCGTTACAGTCCAGGCAAGACTAAATGCAGAGCTAACATCCCACACCGAAGTGATGTGAATCACATCACCACAAAAAGCCTGACATCTGGGTTTTACCACACACATGTGGGAAGGAAAAATTGCTTTTGATGCCTCTCTTCCTCTGTTATTTTTATATTAAAAAGAGAGAGAGAGAGAGAAAAAAAAAAAAAAAACCAAAAAAAAGCCAAAAAAAGAAAAGATGAGGGTATGACCATTACATAGAGATTTTCTTTGAAAATCCAGAGAGGGAAGTGCCAGCCTGGTGTCTGCCTGGGTCTGAGACACAGAAGCAAATGCAAGCTTTCAAAGGGCAAGTGTGAATTTTGATGCTTTGTGGAGGAATTATAACACCTCTTTTCTGAGTGGACATTGTAATTGCCTTTGGAAGAACACAGCAATCCAGAGCACGTGGGCATCCAGCTGGAATGTTTCCTTCTGTTTTAATAAGTACAGAATACAAACATGCATCTTTTATTCAGGCACAGAAAGAAGAAATTGTGCGGGTGTTGCATGTTCAAATCCATTTTGTGCCATGGATGTAAGAAGGGAGCAGCAGAGGCCCCAAGCTGCACAACTGAAGGGTTTACTGGCATGAATTTGTCTTTGCAAGCAATAATTGTGAGAATTGCCTCTTTTACTAAGGAGTCTTTCCTTCCTGTACTGATTTCTGTCCCCTGCAGAACAAGCAGGAGCTCGGGACTGATGTTTCCATGATGTTCATGTTCCTTTATAAGCTTGAGTTCACTTCTAAACCTAAACACCTTCTATAAACACAAAGCAGCCCATAACAACTGAGTATTTGTTTCCACTTCAGATAATCTATCCATCAACAGTTTTAGGACCACAGCAGTGGCAATTTAAATGGTAGAAAATAAATAAATCCCATTTATTAGCAGCTGAATTTTTCATGGAATGTTGGTATTAAATATTAACTGTGTGGAATGTTTCTGTATCGGCTTCTAAAAGAGCATGGAAATTGGTTTGCAAGAGAGTTGCTCTTAGCTGCACACACTCCTAAGACACAGAGGGTTCAGGGTCTTTTATTACCATTTTAAAGTGAAGCTGCATGGAGATAAATTTACCTGAAAGGCAAGCATGCACTAAAGAAAAGGGCAAACAGTACTTATTGGCATAGTGAAGTCCTATTTTCTGTTAGGCCTGTGTGAAAAAAAATAGACATTTATAGATTGGGTGTTTTAATTTTTTTTTTTTAAAGAAGTAAACATCATTAACAGTCAAGGTGATTCCTATTGCTTTTCCCACACATAACTTGTGGTGACTGCACACACCAGGCAACACTCAGCATCAAGATTAAGATCCAGCTTCCAGGGGAGCTTCTCAAGCCTCTCTAACTGCTGATCTACTGCAAATGTGACACTGAGTTATGCAAAAGCTGAGCACTGTGTCACATTAAGCAAAACATTCCAATCCAAAAGAAACCCAGGGGTCATAAAGCCCCTGATATCAACCTTTGGCACCAGTCACCATCAGGGCATCTCTGGGCCAAAGGAGCTCTCCATTCCTTGCTGAAATGTGAATAATTTGGGCTCTGTTCTATGTTCTCCTGCAAGTTCCCACTGAGATTTTTCATTAGACACTACATGAACCTTGTGAGCTGTAAATTAAGCATGAGAACAGCTTGGCTGGCAGCGTGCAGTGATCTTGGGACAGCCAGGGCCAGGCCTGTGCCCTCAGACCAAAGCAGATATAATTCCTCTGCTGTCACCACACTTCTGCTCTTGTTTTCCTCCCAGTGTAAATCCCACCTGCCTGCTTGCTCATCCTTTTACAGTCCTCAGCCAGATTTGCATTTTTGTCTTTCAACAGAAGAGACAAATAGAGCTGCTGATTTACGTTTTGGTAACTGCCTCTGCTTTAATGCTTCCACAATAATGTCCATTGGGCAAGTGCATTCCCCAGAGGAAAAAATAAAGAGTAGAAATGTGCTGCTGGATGTCACTTTTTATTTTCAAGTGGCTGCCATTGGTGGCTGTGCCCACAGGGCTGGCAGTGTGACAGGTGAGTGCCTTGGTGGCACCCACAGGAGCCCATTGATGCTGAGGAGCTCTGCCAGCAAACACCAGCTCAGCAAGAAGCCTTTGCACTTAATTCAGGATCCATTGCTCTGGATTCCTGCCAGTCTGATGCACCTATGCAAGCGTGCCAGTGCCAGGAGCAGCAAATCACCCTGCAGCACAAGGCGGGCCTTGGCTGCTGAGGGCGGTGCCATGATGTGAAATTCCATCTTGCTCTACCTTTAATGTAAAATTTATGGGTTTAGCTGTTTGTGGTAAATTTTGAGATTTGGGGAAAAGAGCCAGGCTGAATTTTTTAACTGGTACAAGCATAAAATATTTTGTCTGGATGCAAGTCAGACACAACTGCAGTCTTGGATTTCCTGCTGCGTCTCAGGTAAGGAAATAATGGAAAGAAAGCTAAAACCCATTCCACTAAAATCTGAACTGGTTTCAATGAAGCCTTTAAAAATGGCATATACTAATTTAAATAGCTCTGAGGATGGTCAAAAAACTGACCCCAATATCAGAACTGGGAGATCAATGGAAATCCATCTTTGGGAAAGCTCATGGAAATGTAGTGAACATTGACGACACTGGAAATGCAGGTCTGTGATCACCTTGGTGACAGGGACCTTCTCACAATAATTCAAACCAGATATCAATTTGAAAACACAGAATTATGTAAACCCACAACAGAAAGTCCCAAAATTGAGTAGAGGAATCACAGTTACAGGCCTGAGCCCAGATTTTAGAGTGCAATATTGATGTAAGCCACATAGGAATGGCACTGCGCCATTGCCAGCGCATAAGAACAATACCATTTAAGCCAAGCCTAAAGCAGCCTCATTTGAGCAATGTTCTTATTCCAGTGTCAGGGTTCACAGGCAATGACTTTGATGTGTTATTTTTCTTACTCCACAGAGATGTTTTGTTCCTTGAGGAGGAGACAAAGGCCTTCGCTTTGCCAAGTTATCCACGTCAAAAATATCGAAACTTCATAAAACATCTGGTTCTCTCTGTTTCGCAGGATTCTTATTTGGTCACTGACTGAACTCTTATGGTCCAATTAATTAAATTAATGGCTATCTCATAAATTTAAAAAATATATACCCCATGTCCTTAAAGCTCTGAATCCCAGCTGGGAACCTGAAAGGCGTGAAATACAAAGTAATCATCTCACATCAACAGAAACTGATCTTAAAGCTGTAATTACATGATAAATGTCTTTATGACACATGGCCACTATTTGGTCATGCCCTAGAGACAAATGCTAAGAGCCAAGAGGATGGGGAGGGGGGAGGAAAGGTACCTGGTAGCCAATCCCTTCATCCTGTTTGCAATTTCATTGGCTTTCTTTCAATGACCTGAGACTTCCAAGAGCATGATAGATATTTCCTAAATATTTTACATTCAGGTAATTACAGTAGTATATGGATTTGCTAGTCAGCTAGAGGAGACCAATTAATTGCTGCAAATCATGGTGTAAGAGATGAGCTTGCAGCAGGAGAAGGGTCACATCTTAATAAAATAGGCAGAGCTGAGTGCATTTGACTAAAGTCTGTCTCATGGAAGTTTACCACAGACTGGACCACTCTTCAGTATTTGCTTAGGTAAAATCTTTGTCTTTGTGTATTTGAATGTTCACCTGAGTTAGAGCCATCAACTAAGGCCTTAAATTCCTGCAATTTGCTGCTGGCCAAGCACCAGAGTAGAACAATTTTACATCATATTTTATTTCAGTACAACATCCTTTATTTCATTATCTTTTCGCGACATTTCAGCAGCACACAACTCAATTTTGAGTTTAATTTCTTATCTGGTCTGCTCTGGAGATTTTCTCTCCCAAGGTACTTAATGGACACACCAAGGAAGTTTGGGGCCAAATTCTCTGTCCTAAATGATGCAGAACTCCCCACAATAGCCAGTTTTGTACTTCCCAAAAATTACAAAATGAGTCATTCAAAAAGACTCAAATTACTGCTGTTTTACCTACTGAAGTTGTTACATCTCTAGTTTTAAGTACTGGTGAGGATATGGGCAGCTGAAATTGTCAAGGCTTGCGAAACCCTTTCATCCCAAAAAGTGGGATGGAAATCTCTTTCAAAGTATGTTTTTATATCTCCCAAGCCCACAGAAAATATGTATTTATTTTTCCCCATCAGACTGTAAGCATGAGGTCACATCTTCAAACATACCTGAGTTACAGAGGAGTTAAAGTGAATAGTGCAGAATTGAAATGATCCTGTTAGAGCATCAGCATTGCACTCACATGCCTTTCTACTTCTATTAATTTCTGCATCATAGACAGATGCTAATTTGGATTGGAAAACAAGGCAACATGGAGCCTTTTCCCTTCTTTATCATCCCAGCAAATCTAGCTGAACTGCATCACAAAGCAATTCTGAGTTAGCTGTACCAAATCACATCAATGCCACATTTTTGTAGCTTCATCTAACTCATTTTCAAATATGCCTTGAAAATTGTTTTTGAAGCAGTTGTTTCTCTGCAGCCATTAGATCTTACTTAGTGCCAGCAATCGATGGTGCTTCTCAAGGTTAATGACAGAGATAACTTCTGCTTTTTGATGTTCACGTGGCTTCTCCTATTGACTCCTGAGCAAGTCTGTCTCAGGACTGAAGCTGGCATTCAGAAAGGAGTAACAAAGAACCAGGTTAATCATTAATCAGCGTGGAAATGTAATTATTTTGATGTGAAATATAAAACTCCATCAAGAGATCCCACCTCCTACATTACTTGAATTCCAGCTCTTTTTTAACTTGTCTCACTTAAAAGTAAATCTGCTACTTGTTTAAAAGAAATATATGCTTGTGCAGCTTTTAAAGCGATTTTAAAACAGGTTTGAAAGACAATTGTCTTTTGCAACGTGCTTATTCACACAGAGCAGACAATAAAAAAGGAGGGATCACATTTTGTAGTGTTACAGTGGAACAAATACAGATATAAAAAGGCATGCAAAGTATCCTGGATAACCAGCCTGGTTTTCAACGATCCCTTGGCTATTTGCATTCTATCACAGAAGGAAAACAAGGACACAACAATTGTGACAGGCTCTGGATGCCCTGTGAGGGTGGGAGCACCCCTGGTGCAAAATGTGCCTGGGCGAGTCATAGCCCGAATTGGGGGAGTTATTGTCCTCACAAAAGCTTCAAGCATGACTTGTAAACAAAAAAAAAAGTTTTTGGATGGTGTTTTAGGAGGGAATTCCTCCCTGTGAGGGTGGTGGGGCCCAGGAAAGATGTGGCTGCCCCTGGATCCCTGGCAGTGTCCAGGGCCAGGTTGGACATTGGGGCTTGGAGCAGCCTGGGGCAGTGGAAGGTGTCTCTGCCCATGGCTGGGGTGGAACTGGATGAACTTTAAGGTCCCTTCCAGCCCAAACCATTCTGTGGTTCCACGATGACAGCGAGTTTAACAGACTTCATCAAATATAAACTTATTCAATGTAAAATGCATCCACACCCATTTGTTTCATTTCCAGAAGGAATCTCATGGCATTGAGGATGACAACAAAAAGGTTTTTGCAGAGCCAAAGACCAGGGAGGGCACTGGAGATAATGCAAAACAGCTTCAGGGAGTGAGGCAGCACTGCCTGAATGCATTAAATGTCTCTTCACGTAAGCTCTTGCTTAATTTTAAACCTGTGAGGAGTTTTGCATGCTCAAGGTTAAAATAAGTGACAAATAGCTTTGTGGAATGGCAGCTGGAATTCAGGAAAGAAACCAAGTGTGACAATAGGATCTATAACACAGTTATAAAAATACATGGGTGCAATAAAATGCAAATTTGAGGCGTACAACAAACGGAGCACCCAGACTGCTCATCTCAGCTTCGTGTTCTTTGTGGAGAGATGAGGATGTGGAGTGGAATCAGCTTTTATATAACCTTAATCTCAAAGAGCCTTCCTAATATTAAATGCATAAATTAGGGTGGCTTTTTTTTCACTAACAGTCTCTGGGAAAGCTGCAGTTTTAATGCAAATGAGTCCCAAAGAGACAAAGAGAAAATAAATATTTGTTTTTCATTCAATGATCCTGTTAGGTGTTATCTGCTGTGACCCTCCCCTAGCCTTACCATCAGATATCCATGCAAACAGGGCCATTAGAAATGAGCAGCTTTTCTTTGAAATTAAATATAGATTTGCCTGAAAATTTCCTTATCTCCTTACATTTACATTTCTAACAATACCCATGTATTATTGCTGGGCCCACCAGTAAAATTCAAAGAGGTCATTAATGAAAGCTTGTTCTCATATAAAGGATTTTAGTGAATTGTTTTGTGAAGAAAACTCTGCGGGTTTAGTACACACTGTAATTGCTTCCTTTGGCCATCTGCTAAGCAGGGGGAAACCTGGAGTTCACAAAGGTATTTTTTTATTTACAAATTATTGGAAGCACTAAAGGAGAGTGTTCACATCTTGTCTATATTGTCTGTGCTTTCCTCAGAAGTGAAGATGCAATATGTGCTTATCTACATTTTACTGGCATTACTTTAAGCACTGAAGCTCCTTCTCTGTTGTGCTCCTGCTGATGTTTTTTGTGAGCACAGATCTCTGTACCTGCTCTGCTGCACATCCCCTTTGCCCAGTTGTTGAACAGCTGGGAAATTTCAAACTCTCCTTCTGACTTCCTGCCAGTCCTCTCAGGTGGCAGAACATTCAGGGTGTATGGAGGATGGGGAGTGTCCCTAGAAGCAAATAGGAAATTGTTTGCCACCTCCAAGTAACAAGCAAACCTTTATTTATTTTTCAACATTTATGGATGTTTAATTACCAATGTGCTCGAGATCAGGTGTGAAGTCCCATTAATAGAGCTTTTGTCTGGGAGTGTGTGCATGAATGTGAGTTAAAGGTGTTTTTGTGACTGTGAATACTAATGAACAGTAAGTAGGTAGTGAAAACCTTTCAAGAGATGCTGCAAGCAGTCCAAATGCCTAAAATGAAGAATTTGGGTTAAAAGAAACAAATATTCTAAAAATAGAGACAATGAAGTAGTTGAGTTCCAGCTAGTAATTTTCTGTGGCGCACTTTAATAGTCCATAGGACAGTTTTTAATCACCTGTAAACAAGATTTCAGTGAGCTGGAAATTTAGACACATAATGGTTGAAAGAGTGAGCTAATGGAGGGACTGAAAGACCTGACAAACATGTACAGAAATTAGTTTAAGCTCGGTTGTAAACCAATTAACTGGCACCCATTAAAGTTCCCATGTATCCCCTTTAGGCTCAAGGAGAATTTAGATTCCCAGACAGCCCATTGGGTCCTTTCACAGGTGCAGTGGCTGAACTCCAGCCCTCTCACAGCCAGAGAGAAAGCCCTGGAGATTCTCTGTGCTCATGGGGCCGTGTGTGCTCAGCCGCCTGCCCAAGGCTCCTCTGCTCCCTAGGGCTCTGCCATCCTCACTCATTTTCCATCATGAGCCTGAGAGCATTAGAGTATAGATTCCCACTTCTTTTAGTGGGTTTTTCTAGGGCCTACAGAAGCCACCAAACATTTTCCAAGCACTGCCAGCTTTGAGCAGCGTCCTTTCCCAGCACAAGGCGAGTGCTTCCAAAGGGCTGCGCACTATTCCAGGATCTGACCTTTCCCTGCAAGCTGAAATTTGGCTGCTGCAGCAAAGGCAGAAGCATCTCCTTTTTTTTGTTGAGCACTAGACAGGCTGCCTGTGTGCCTGGCACCTTGCAGGCTCCAGGCTCTCCCAAGGAAAGAGTCCCCTGGGTTTTATATCCCCTCCTGAGACGGTAAGGAAGGAGAGCCTGCTCCTGCCCCTGTGGAAGCAGGGAGAGAAACTCCTTGACTGGATTGGGAATGCATTCAAGTAATGAATCAGGTGGTTTTGGTGGAAATTTGCAATTCAAAGGCTGCCATTAGAAAAGTAGCATTTGAAACTGTGTTGCTGTGTTATGCCTCATGTAGATCAGTATCAAATTAAATTTCCCTATTGTACCTCTTATGTTGTTAATACAAAGCAGGGAGTGTTGTTTGCCTCATCTCCATCCTTCTAACTGCAACATCCTTTTCAGTTTAAACTATACAGAAGTGAATCATTATTGAGGCCTTCTGTTTACCATCTTTAGAAGATTTAATTTATCCCAATAAACATTGTGAAGCAGACCTTTTGCATTTGCAACGACATATAATTTACTTGGAACAAATGCTTTGGGTTCAGTATAAAGACCATTCATCAGGCAAATCTGAATCAGAGGCAGCTTAGAAAAAGAATCCTTTGTCTAATTGTTTTCCATCACAAACAACATGTGGGAAGGAGATTTAGGCAATATTTTCAAACATTATAACCTACATAATTATTGTCCTCGGCAAACCCGGTGATAGTTTTTGCAATCACAATTGCACTTTATCTGTCTAATCACCTTTTCACTGTGACCAATTACAGACTTGGCATTGATGAGGAGGCGTTTAATAATATTAAATACAAAACCCCAGATTTGAATAATGTTGAGTTTATGACACAAACCAACAAAAGCCAGGAAATTCAAAGGCGAGGTTTACGCTCCATCCTTAATTCATGGCATTCTGCCGAGGCAGGAGAGCACATATGAGCACTGCAGAGCCCTCCACCACACAAAGATCATTGCAGTGCTGAGTTACAAAGGAATAATAAAGTCCTGAGATTAATTTTTAATGTTTAAGTCTTTTGCAGATTCACCACGTAGCTGCAATGATCATCTTCGTATGTGTTGTGCTTGCAGAGCTTTTTTTTTTTTTTTACTCTGTGAATTTTTTGTGGGAAAGGAGATAAAACCTGGTGTTTTCCATGTCCATTTAATACCACTGTCCTGGCACAAAAGAAAAGTCAGTGAAACTGGGGGTTCCCCGTTATTTTGCCCCTAATTTCTTCTACTGATGCAAAATTGCAGTCCTCTATCATAGAAAAGAATGAAGCTGATACACAGGAAGTCCTCATGGCCATAAACTAGAGGAGTTTTGAGGCTGCTCTGTGTTTAACCAAGCTGAAGTTAATTTCTGGGTACTTTGAGAAAATAAATTGAAGGAGAGAGTACAGTAGCATCTCCTCTACATCCTCCTGCCACAGATTCAATCCAGTTTACCTACACCTGGAAATAGGTCACACTATTTCCCTAGGTCTTTACTGAGCATACCATGTCAAAATGATGTAGAAAATATATATTTATATATTTTTTATCTCTGTTGTTCTCAATAAAGATGCATCTTATTCATAGCTCACAGTGTACAGAGTCTGCTTTGTTCTAAGTTTTCAATTTCATTGTAGGAAATACAATGGATCTCAGAGAGTTATTTTTGTGACATCAAGGAAATAACCTATTGTCATCCTATTACCACCTTACTAATTTTATACCATTTCTTTGTTTTGCTGTGAACTAAAATGGCATCATGAAAGGCAGCAAGACCTGCACATCATCATAGTTTTAAAGCCAGATCCTGCCTTGATAAAATGGCTCCAAAGCAGCTTTTATGGTCCATCATGTAAATCCTTCTTAGTTTGTGGATTATTGACCCACTGGACTCTAATGGGAGTTCTTTGGAGATGTTCAATCTATTGTATCCATCCAGCTGCATCTCATGTGCCTCCTATTTGCCCTTTGCAGCTTTAGGGCTATTACGTGAGTCCAGTGGCTGACAATAAATGCAAATAATTCTTATAAATTATCAGATGCATAAATAGGAGAGTTAACCCCTTGTCTGCTTTTAGACCTGCATTTTTGTGACTTTTTGTCTCTAGCCATGATCATGATTGTTTTTGACAGACACTTTGGTGGGAAGTTATTGATTTTTGTGAGCCTCCAGCTCCCATGAAATGGGAGGCAGCTCCTGGAAGGAAGGAGGTGAAAGAAGCCACAAAAAAGCCAGTCCTTGTCTCCCTCCTGCAGCTCTTCTGGGGATGGCAGCACAGGGGGAACCATTTTGTGCTCCTTGGCATTACAAAAGGGGATCAGTTGCTTCAGAAACAGAGGTAGATGGGTCAGCAGGGAGGCAGAGAGAGGAAATTCTGGTGATGAAGTTGCTGGGTCACACCAAAGGAGTTGGGGGCTACTGAGCCCCCAGAGAAGCAGCCAACACCCATCCCTTGTCCTGTCCCCTGTGCTCAGAGGAGGTATGAGCCAACTATTCCTCTCTTGGTCCTAAAGCTCAGGAAAAGGGGGGAATCACAAAAAAAAAAAAAAAAAAAAAAGAAAAAAAAAAAGTGGTGTTTGGGCCATGAAATCATTGAAAGCTGCATAAAGCAAAAATCTTCCCAAGCAGCTTCTCAACAATCAACCTGATGGAGGCACCTCTGGTTCATGGTGGGCAGTGATCATTTCTATACCCAGAAAGAAAATTTAATTACATTTTTAAATATAATTGCTGGGAGTTGCTCTAGCTGATGTTTTTTTCTTGAGGCTTTTTCATAGAGCATCCTCTCTGACAGATACAGCCTGAATTCTAGATGTCAACAGAGCTGGAATGACACAAATATGCATATATAGGAACGGTTCATATTTATGCCAATATATGCTAAAGAAGCCTTTATTTTCTTCTGAATATTACTCTCATTTTAAAGACTGACCAAAAAAACCCCAGAGAAATCACAGATGACTTCTCATTCATGAGGCATGATTTACCATGGCTGTAATTCTTGACCTACAATTTCTGCAGGACATTTTAGGGCTATCAAACAACAGAAAAAAAAGCAGTCCTGCACTTCTGGGGAATCAGCAGCAAAAGGGGTTTCCTCTAGAAATAAAGAGCAAAACACAAATCACCTCTCTGCATAAGAAATACAATTAAATTAACAATTATAATCTATCTTTAAAAAATACATTCAAACATTTAATTTGCATAGAAACAGGCAGTGCTATTCATTTTGAGACAAGAAAATCAAAAGTCATAGCTAGCAGCCACTCTTCTAAACCAGATTTTGAGCACAACCCCCCCAGGGCTGTTTCTACCAATTTTCCAATAAATCATGTAATGACTTTTAGAAAAGACAGATATTTAATTCTTGAATTAGAACTATAGGACCATAACCAAAGACTGACAGCTCTCTTATTCTGCCACACTCCCATACAAACCCTTTCAGCCAACTGGCTGTGAAATAATGCAATAATTAGGCAATTAGATATTTGGGAGAATGTAGAATGAAGCACTGAGCGCTGACCTATATTACATAGATCAAAGTACACTGGAGGAATTGCCAAATATATCTTGTTTACAAGCCCTTCTCAGTTTTTTTTTTGGCATTTCAAAATTAAGACTTAAGGGCCAAGCCTCCACAGCTACACATATATTTGCAGTTGATGTTAGATACAAAGGAGAAAAATCACATTTTTTGGGCACAGAAAGCAGCAGTTGTTTAATTGCTGGTTCTTTACTTGCACATATTGATTTAAACCTATAACATATATTGTGTAGCAATGTGATAAACATTATAAACCAAATGTTCCCAAATAACTTTTTACTTTACTGTTAACGGTGCTTCTTGGAAGATTAAGGGGAAAATTAAAATTAATTCTAGATAAAATCAGCAAATTATGGAGATCATGTGTTCCCTGAGTCCCAGCAGAGCGGAGTCCCCAGTCAGCAGAGGGGAGTATCTCTGGACACTCGCATTTAGAAAGGAGTTTTGGGGTTTTTTACTCTTAATTGTGAAAATATAAGTATTACACTGCTGATGTGGGTATGGCCCTCCAAGTAAAAGGTGTCCCTGCTCATGGCAGGTTGGAAGGAAATTAAATTTCTTCCAACCCAAACCATTCTAAGAAACCCTATGCAAAAATCTGAATAAAATACTCTGAAATAAGACTGCAAGAATATCCAGCGAGAAGGAGCAGCTTAACAGGAAAATTAACTAAAATTCATGTATTTCAGCCATGGGAGAACTGAGGACTCACTCTGCTGACCAAAACCTCAACAATTCCACAGGGAAAGGATTTTTAGGGGAATTCAGGTGTGTGTTTGATGGCAGAGTGATGCTCCTGGAGCATCTGCTGGTGTCCATGGACCACCCCATGGATGGCTCATGTTTGCGTGGCCATACCTGTGTTTCAGAGCACGTGGAAAATGAGTTTGGGCACAACATTTCCACAGTTTCTACATCAGCATCAAGCCAGGGAAGGCAGTTCTTTGTAGGAAACCACAGATCTAAACAAGTTGGGGACATCTCCAGAGAGTGGTGATGTGAGCTGTCAAAGGAGGGAAGAAAAACGCTGCAAAACTTGTTTTCTTTGCTTCTGCAATGGTTGTAGATTCAATACAATTCAATTCAATGTTCAATTACTGGTACAATTTATGTATTTAACTTTGGCCGTGGGTGGACGGGACATTTTTGGGTTATAACTGGGACTTTTCTCAGTCAGCTGGTGAGAATTTCCAGGTTGTCCCCATTGGTGGCATTATTCCTCTCCTCAGGGACAGAGAGCTAATCAGAAGGTGTCAGACTGAGCTTGCTCTTTAGTGACAGTTCCCTCAAACCACTGAAGCTGTGGAGAAAGTCCTTCTCAGTCTGTAAAAGTTGCAGCATAAAATTTTTATGTCTTGCGCAGCTGGAATCCGCAAGCGTGGAAGTTCCCTCTGAGCAAGATGTATAGTGAGATGCAAAGTCTCTTTAATGCATAATTTGTGAGTGAAGCCAATTTCCTACTTTAAGTTGCATATTGTCTCTTTGGGGTTTTAAAAGAATGTTCTGGCTCTAAAAGGAAAGAATGTGATTATCTGTATGTAACCCTGTGGAAGACAAGGGGAAAGGCTGGAAGGAGCAGATGCACTTCAAATATAACTATTTAAAATATAAACCTGGCATGAGGAATCACTCACAGCCCTTTCCCTCTCCTTCCTCCACCCCCAAATAAAAATACAGTTATGTTTGCAGTTAAGGAACATCCTCTTACTTGAAGATGGTGCTACTGGAGTCTCCACAGTGCTACAGCAGACTGAAAAACTCATCCCCTTCTGCAGAGGTCAATTTAGGCTTGCATTAGTTAGAGATAACTAGGATGCAAATAACAACATTCAGACATAATTTGTTTAAATTGGTATCATATATTGCTTTTTTAATAATATTCAACAAGTAGCTGAAAGTAGCCAGTGGCTTTCACGTGGCCAATTACACTTTAAGAGTTTGATTTAGAAATACCACATTCTACCATTTGTCCTTCAAGACTTTTAAAATTACCAAACTCCAATCTTCAAACAGCTAAGAATATACATATATATGTGTCTACATATTTTTAGAGGTTAGGATTTGTATGAATACATTATAAACATATTTGATGCATTATATAAATCTCAATTCAAAGCAGACCTATCCATAGTCTTCCCCCTCATCCCAAGATTCTAAAGCCAAGGGGAGCTTGGTGGGATTTGAATTAGGGTTTAACACTTTCTTGAGAAGAGGAAAAACATGAGGTATGAACAGATCTGTAGGAAAACCAAAATATGTACAAATTAAACTTTGCTTCTTTCATGCTCATCTGAGCTGCATCACTCTGCCCTGGGTGTTTGGCTCATCTGGATGTCAAAGGACTTGAAATTCTACCATCTTTTTGTGTCATAGATGTGAGTTTTAAAAAGTATTGTCCTCCAGATAACCCATTTGAAGATAATGCATAGATCAGTTTGAACGCTTTTGCTCACCTAAATTCACATTACAGCACAAAATGAGTGAAAACCAGGTGTAAATATCCTCACTCATAAAAATCTTTCCCTTGTTGACCTTCTAGGAATAAAGCCATCGCCCAACAATGTGGTGCTGTCACCAGATGTGTTGGTTAAGAGTAAATTCCAGATGTAGATTAAATATGCACCGAATCTTTTTGTTTTGATATCTGGTCAAGTTTTTAAAACAAGCTGAAGAGAAATTCTCATTATCCTTTTTTGTTTGTGGGAGCAGATAGAATGGAAATTTCCAGGTATGCTCTAAGGGGAGAAGTTTCCATGGAACTTTAGTTTACAGGTAAGGATTTGGGATTTATGTCCAAATGTGAATGTAGCGCAAACACTTAGGAACATGCATTACAAAGTTAACCCAATAGATCTCTGTACCCTGTGCAGACAGAGGTTTAGCTACCAAAAATACTTTCATTTTTAATTAGCATCAGGATCACCATAAAATTAAACAAATCAAGTGAATGAGTCAGGAGAATGTGTGCCCAGTTTAAGTTAAACCTGCCATAAAAGCCCTTTTCCAGTATAGTGCAAACAGCAAAATTATTGATTAACTTGTATTGCTCCACAAGAAGAACAAATTATTGCTGATTAAAGCCATGCAGGTGATAAAGGAACTTAACCAACAAAAGCTGGCAGCTTTAGGTTAGGAAACAGCTGTGTCCCTAATTATGCAGTCTGATTTATACTCTATTAAATCAGTATATAAGTAACCCATTTCTCTGAAAGCATTTAAACCTCTTATATTCCACCAAACACGGCAATTTTATTTGAAATAAATGTATCCAGCTCTTTTGGGAACATATGGTATATTTCTCTCTTATTAATAATTCAGTTCAAATGAGCAAAAATTAGTTGGTGCAGTTACAGCTGATTTTGTCCTGAAAAGATCTGCATTAATTTTAGACGTTTTGTAAATTGGGCTATTAAATAAAAGCATTATATGTGAATTACCCTTTAAATTTTAAGCAAGTTGGTAGTTTAATGGTATTTTCTAGTCAGATTCATTTTCGATCTCTAAAAAATTATGGTCATTACAGTAAGACAAATTTTTGAAACCTGCTACTTCCATCCAATTACATATAGTGCTAATAAGTAAACTAGAAAACTTTTATGTCTCATTCTCCCTATTTTATCTTTTCTGTCAGGTGGCAATTTCTGTCCTCTTGTGTAAATAAGGAGCTGACCTCCAGCTTCCTCACAGATAAGGTCCACCTCAAAATAATTGTGATTTCTGCTTCTCATCACTGAAATTCTGCCAGTTGCTGTTCCCACACATCATTCCTGTGCGTGGGTGTGAATTTTGTGAGTTTCTGGGCTGGCAGGGATATGCATCAGGGAATTAGGAGGAAAGCAAGTTCATATTTTGCATGAGGGAAGTTTCAGCGTGCTGCTGTGTGAGTCTGAGATGATCCCCAGCTCTCTGTGATGGATTCTCCTCTCCTCTATCAGCATTAAAGGGATTTATGTTCATGGATCAGGAAGATGTGCCCCAGCTCTGCCTCCACTGCCACGGCCAAACTGGTTTAAAGAAGTGCAGGTGGTGTGGGATATGATGTGATGCAATGATATTCCCAGCTAACCACTTACTGAGCAGAAAGTCTTTAACTTTTCAAAGGACATCCAGAACCACTAACACATGCAGAGAGTACATAAAATAACCCAGCAGTGTGAAACTTGAGTTGATTTCTTGGCAGTTTTTTTTAGTGGAGCCTTTTGATCCCCTCAGAAGGTCTGTGGTGTCTGACATGCTGCCACAAATGAGTTTATTGCTAAGCATTCTTATATTCCTGTTTTGCATGTGAGGGTCTAGGACAAGGAAACTTAACTCCTTGATTTTATTAACAAATTTGGGCCCTGGAGCCCATGGAATCTTCCAGCACACTGTGGAGTATCAAAGAGCAGCCTTTTCTTTCCTGCTGCCCTGTGTTTATTTATGTAGTTTGGGTTAGTTTACCTGCTAATTGCCCCCCAGTTAGCAGCTGCATGTGCATATTAAAGAGAACAGTCACTTAGATCTGCACATGTAGGATACCTCAGAATATAATAGCATCAATCATTCTAATTTTAATAACTGCTTTGCTCACATATCTTCATCCACGTCTGCACCTTTTTTTGTTATATTATCTACCATTTTAGAAAGCTATCTAGCTTACTTACAGAGTTAAATTCAAATAGTCTAAAGGTTAATGTGAAACACTGGCAAGCCATTATGAGCACAGCAGTATATTTTAAAGGCATTCAGCTGTTGGAATTACTGAGAGCCAATGCTCAGTGTAAGTCCCCACAAAATTTACCAAAAAATCCCTTCTACTGCTGGACCTTGATGTTCTCTGTCTCGCTGGCACTGGCACTGTGACATATGAGGATGACCAGTCTCAAACAGAAATCTCTGGGATTCTTTGCTTCATGTAAACCAAGCTTAAATCAGATTGGCATCTTGTTTGACCTCCAAGGTTCTGCTGGTGGTGGTACCTCACAGCTCCCATTGAGGAGCAGACCTCAGAGTTATGAGTTGAGGTGGCTTTGGCTGGACACCCCTGGTCCAGGTGTCCCTCCAGCACCAGGGGACAATCCTGGAAGGGGCTGCTCAGGAACAAGTGTGGTTTTCAGTGGGTGAAGTGGCAATGAAGGAGGTAAAGAAGGGAATTATCCAGTCTGTAATAGGTGCATCCATGTCTGGTGTTCTCCTCTCACAGGGCATGGCCCCACCTTGGTCCCACCCAGCAGGTGTGCCCCATAAAATCTGTATTGCCAGTAAGGGAGAGACAGTGAAGAGGCTGAGTCTGATGTCCTGTGTGGTTTCTGCTGTTTTCTCTAAACTTTCTCTCACTGAGAGAACCCTACTTTTACAGCGTTCTGAATATGATGAAAAAAAATTGTCTTTGTTGGGTGTTTCCATTTATTAGGCAGCTAATTTTTTAAAAAAGTTTCAGAAATTTTTTGAGTATGATGAAGAAAATTCTTGCCATGGGCAAGAAGAGCAGCTTTGCCTCTACTGCCAAGTTCATAGATCAAGGGGAATAATTCCAAGCTCCAATTTAGGAGTTATATTTTTTCTTGAAAAAAAAAATAAAGCAGGAAGATTTCCATAAACTGCAGAGAGAACATACATATTTATCTTATTCTGGAAAACTTACAACCCTTGAATGAAAGAAAGACATCTGGCATGCAATTCCACCCAAACCAGCTGCACTGGGTGTTGAAATCCACTGCCAGGTACTTTTTCCTTTGTTTTTTTCCCTTAAACTGAAGAGGCAGTATTTTTCCATTATGCACTAAAAGCTCCTTACAGTGTTCCAGACTTATTTTCCATGGTACAGTCCCTCCTCACAGTGCAAGACAAATGGACAGATAGCATCAGACTGGGCTGGTTTATTCTCTCCCAGGTCACAGCCAATGCCATTGGTTGTGCAGATCCCACTATTTGGTGTTTCTCTCCACGAGGAATTTCTGCTCTCTATGACTTTTATTGGGGTATTTCTTTATATGAGCACCTGCAATGTGTGTGGGTGAAAGGGAAGAGCACATCACCTTATCTCTGCCACACCTGAGCTGTCCTCCTCCTGCTTCCCCCTGATATCCCCTGCCTCCACAGCCCACTCAGACAGAAATCCTCAGGTTAATAATGGCAAGTGCTGATAAGATGAAAAAGGCAATAAAGTGTGTTCAAAGGGGCACTCTTTGATCTTTCAGCAATATTCTACTTCCACTGATCCTCAGCACTGTCGATACTTTAATGACACAAACAACCTGGCCCAGAGGGTGCAAAGCTGGTGGAGCTCCATCACTTTAGCTCTCAGCCTGACCATTGCAAACAAAACCCAAATAAATGTGGTGTTTTCACCTCTGCTGAGTTTGGTCAGCAATAGATCAAGACCCACACACTCTTTCCAGTAAAGTGGATTATTTGGTTCAAGTCCCCAGTGTCTTCCCAGTCCTTCAGTAGAAAAACTGGGTTTAAACTCTATTTCGGTTTCTCTTGTGTTTTAACCCTCATTGCACTGGAAAAACAAGGAATTTAACAAT